>CM036538.1:33584893-33807393 GCA_020745685.1 Tautogolabrus adspersus
CACCTTAATTCTTCACCTCACTTTCCGCCTCTCCCTCTCCGTCTTCTTCTCGCCCTAACCTCCTCCGTCTTCTTTGTACACCTCTCTCACCTTTTGGGTCGTCCCTGTCCCTGTTCCTCCGCCCTCTGCCCCCCTTTTCATCCCCTCCTCCGCCTCCTCCGCCCTCAACTCCTCATCTCTCTATTCACCTCCCTGCTCTGCTGAGCCCAGCCATTTGCTGCTTTGATCTCTCTGTTATTTTGCTATACAGTAGCTTACCCTTCAACCCCCCCACCCCGACCCTCCACCCCCTCAACACTGTTACCATGACAGTAAAAGAGAGAGACAGATTTATCCAACGCACGATGAATTAGGAGCCCTGCAGAAAGTGATGCGGAGTGAGAGAGGTTAAATTGAGCGAAAAAAGAGCACAAAGAGATTAGTGTCGGGGGGGGGGGGGGGCGAGAGGCAGCAACGGAGAGAGAGAGAGAGATGTCTCGAAAATTCATAATATTTCTTAATGCTAAATAAATTCACTGGATTGAATATTCAATCTGTGAAGAAAAAGGAGAAACATAATTACAGTTTTTCACAATTGCTAAAACACATTTCTCAAAACCTTAAACACAAATCCAAAAATTCAAACTACACTCACAAAACCCCAGACTTTTCTATCACAATCAAACTATCACCTCAAACCAGTGATCCTGTGTTCAAACCCAAACAATGTGTTTAGATCATACACACAGCAAGTCCAAATATATTCAGCACAGAGCATCAGATCATTTAGGACACAGCAGGGCATCGTTAACAGAAAATGTTTAATGTAAATGCATTTCAGCACTTTCATAACAAAAGATAAATAAAATGAAAAGCACATTACTGCAGAGTCACAGTCACTGAGAGGCCAGAGGACTTCATCCACATCACAGGCAATATTTTCCCTTGCCAGACATCGCGGGAAGAACCCTCTGGTGTGCCGAACCCAGCCTCGACAAGACTCCAAAGTTATATCATCGCAGGCCTGTTCCAGTGCCTCCAATACATTTTCCCTGGTGTAGGGCTGTCGGTCATAGACCCTCCACCTCCATGCAGAGAAAAACTCCTCTATTGGATTCAGGAAGTGGCTGTATGGGTGGAAGGAAAACCTTGATGAAGCGCTGGTTGTTGGTGAACCACTCACGTATCAGGACAGCATGGTGGAACATGTTCATTTTTGAGTTGTTGTGTGTAAAAGATGACAGCTGTGTTGGAGTTGTGTTCACATGTTGCTGCCAGTGTATCACAGTGTGAAATGTGTTTAGTGACTGAGAATGTGTTTAAGGTTTTGCAAAAAAGAGCAGATGAGTTCGGCAAATGGAGTCTAAGTACCTGAACAGTGTGTTAGGTTTGGCCAAGAGAGTGTTTGATTTGAAAAATGAGTTTAGGCCACTAAGAATTTGGTTCAGAGAATGGGGTTTAATGTTTTAGCAATTGTGAAAAACTGTAAATTGTGCGTCTTGTTGCAGAGAAATCGGCAGATGAATTAAGTACATTTGTTTAGATGAAGTTCTAAAGTTCTCATCTGTAACAACTCACAGCTCCTTAACTCATCTGAATACAGCAGACCCCTGGGTGACAGTAATGAGGTCTTCCAGCAGAAAGTTGCATCAGGCTCGTTTTTAGAAACATTATCCAGGAAGGTGCTTCTTAGGAGCCACGATGAGCAGCATAAAGTGTAAGACAACAGTTGCTCCAGCAGGGGTCACCTTTGGGTTCAGGTCGCGCACTTTATGGGTGGGACCTTCACTGGGGCGTCCCGTGTTGCCAGACGGAAGAGCACAAATACTTTTTTACCTGCTAACCCAGAACTCCACCAGATATGTGTGCACTGCGTTACAGCTGCATGCTCTGTGCTGCCACGTCCGTCACACCCGCAGGCTGCGTTTTCAGAGCGCAGCACGGAGCAGCACAGCCGGACAGCTGGAGTCGTGAGAGTAAGGAGTTCCCTCTGTAATTATACAATCACAGCGCAAGATAATATGATGTATGTGGTATAAAACTGCATTAAAACCTTATAAACACATCAACAAACACATTTTTCATTTTTATAAACCGTCAAAACAGAGTGTTTTATTCTGAAAATAAACCGGATGTTTTAATGTTGTTTCAGTGTCTGACTTCCCGTCCTGCTTGATCTGCTCTGTGGTAAATTGATGCTCCGTGCTCCGGCATCCTGCAGAAATAGAAGCCTTGTGTATCTGCTGCAGAGGAGCTGAGACGCAGCGCAGCAGAGCCAGTGGAAGCACACACGTTGAATAAAGTGAAAATGTTGAAGTGCTGGCTTCTCTGACAACAATGCAGCAGCCAGTATGTCCTCCTTCTAACTTTAGATTCTGGTCCTGAATGCTCTGGATTTGTTTGGACCAGAGAAGGTAGGCGGTTTTAAGGCACCCCCACACGGCCGTTTTGGACGCCCCTCGGTTTGCCAGATATGAGAGCAGTTATCAGGTCAAACCAACAGGTGTTGCAGCGATGGAAGCGGGCAAGAGAACTGGTTCAGATAGAAGTGATTGTACCCGACCTAAAAAGCCTCTGCATGTTTCTAATAAGCTCCACGAGCAGAAACGTGCTCAAACTAGGATCAATATTGGAGATGCTTTTGAAAAATGGAGAGAGGTTAGAACGCAGAAAGGTTTACAGACCGATGCAGAGCTGGATAAACACTGAAGCTTCAGTGTCCACCACATGGTGACCTGCGTGAGCATCCACTCTAGAGAGGAGGGGGGGGGGGGGGGGGGGGAGACAGCTCTCTGTAATGTTTTGAATTTGGACTGCAGTACCCATTTTAAACACTAGGTGTCAGAGTTACATACTGCTCCTTTAAAAACCAAACATTTATAACATTTACAGCATTAAAGTAGATTAACATTAAAAGATAACATATATTGAAGTGTTTTAAAGTTCAAAACATTGTGTCACTAAAATGGGTTAGAAGTTGACTTCTTGAAAACACAAAACACCCAAAGCAGACTTTTCTGGCTCTTACATTGGAGGTGGTAATGTGAATTATTTGACCATTGACCAAGCTGCTGAATGTTTAATTGTTGGCGGTGAGAAACAGCCGAAGAATTCAAGGTAATCCATCCAATATGTCCAAGATATTTTAGTCTGAAACACGGTGGTGAAGGCTTCAACCGCCCGACATACTAGCCAATTTTGAACTCCGCCACTGTGAGATCTAAACGGAGAAAGATACAAGCAGTATAGAGGGTTTTTTGAAGACACAGAAGATGAAAAGAAAACTTAAAAAGGTTTGGAAAGAGACGTGTCAGGATTTTGAAGAGGAAAGAGAGGCAGCAAACAAGCAGGAGAGAGTGAGAGCATATCAGTGTGAGTTAGAAAGAGAAAGAAGAAGATTGGAGGAGAGAGAAGCGGCTCAATTTTCTACGACTTCCCACACAGAAAGAAAGAGAGAGAGAGAAAGTAAACAACAAGAGAGAGAGAGACAGAGGTGAAACAGAGAGAGAGAGAGGCAGAGCAGGGACTGTGTAATGACTTCTCCCGCTCAATCTCTCTCTCTCTCTCTCTTTTCTGTCTTCACCATGTGACCGGCCAACGCTCCAATGCCGCTCTCTTCTCTCTCGCTCTCTCTCCCTCTCTCTCCCCATCCTTCACTCGGCTCACACTATGTCTGACTGAGGACGAAGAAGAAGAGTGGGAGGAGGAGGAGGAGGAGGGAGAGTGAGGAAGCAGGAAGAAGATAAAGAGAGGGGAAAGAAGAGAGTGTGAGGATGTTCTCCGTTTCGCTCAAGTGCCGCTTAGGGGTCATCAGGCGCCGAATCAAGGGTACAGTGTGTGTGTTTCTGTGTGTATTTTGAGTGTGTGTGTCAGAGGAAGAGAGATAGAGGACTGTCAACTATGCTTTTGGATGTGTGTGTTAACAGCACGCCTCTGTGTGTGTGTGTGTGTGTGTGTGTGTGTGTGTGAGAGAGAGTTTACATGTTTGAATCATTAACGTGCGTGGTCTTTAAGTGCTGCATGTGCATGTTTAAAGTGTCTTAATGAGTGTTTTTTAAAGTGCAACAGCTAGTTACGATGCTGTGGGAGACGCTCACAGTGTGAATTTGCGCGTGCACATGTGTGAATGTGTGTGCGCCTCGAGGAAAGAGTGACGTCTGCCTCCTGCTGGGGTTGTTACTATTTTATTTGTCATCTGTCCTCCTAGCTCCTTTCTTCTTCTTCGTCTTCTTCTTCTGTCTTTGTTTCAAAGGCTGAATGTCCACAGGAAGCCTCATAAACTCTGAATGATGTTTTGCTCTGAGCCGTAAGAAGTGAGAATAATCTCATCCTCCTCTCAGCGAGTCGATCTAAATGTTCTCGATGTGAGTAAACGCGGCTGGTTGTTTGGAGGTCTTTTTCTGCACGCTGAATCTCGCTGATCCCGTTCACAACAGGTGGGCCGTCAGCGTCCGGTTGAATTCTTGCAGCTTGGACTGAATGTGATCTTCACCTGCAGGTCTTTAGATCCTGTTGGGATAACTGCGGCCGTCTCGTTTTGAAATGATGGATTTCGTTTGTTCCTTTTTAGATGAAAGAATAGTTTCAGGTTGAGCAGCAGCTTTGATGATTTCTGAAGTGACTAAAGGTTTAAGTCAAGCAGGATGGATATTATATTTCCAGTTTGTCGTCAGTGATGAAATCTTGCTCTTTTTCCGTCTGACTCAGTGTCAAATTATTTTGGTCTTAGCCTGAAGCTCAGTGACATAACAGTGATTTCATGCTTCCAAGCAGAGAGGACAATCTCCTCTTATTGTGATCTTTTGTTTTTTACAGTTTCCAAGGTGTTAAATTGTGACAATTAGTGTTTTGGGTTCCTCTGTTTTTTAGCAGGAAAACTGTGATCGACGTCTTCGACAGAACTACACTGTGTTAAATTAGGAAGCAAAACCTGGAGCAAAGATAGCCTAGTGGTTATGTCACGCACCCCATGTACGGAGGCTATAGTCCTCGTCACAGAGGCTCTGGGTTCAAATCTGACCTCGGCCATTTGCTGACTGTCATCCCCTACTCTCTCCTCCCAACATCTCCTGTCTCTCTTCAGCTGTCCAATCCAATAAAGGCAAAAAAAGGCCCAAAAAATAACTAGGAAACAAAGCCTGTCGCTTTAGAACTGAAGTCAGTTCAGTCGTGCCGTGCTCTTTTTGCTGGCCAACAGGGGGCGACTCCGCTGGATGTATAAGATGTCAAATCGTATTTAAAAATCTACCAGCAATGGTCCTTCATACTTCTCAGTTGATGTATTCCCTAACTTAACATCTTCCTACTGAGTTTATAGTCTCACAATCTAATTTGAAGTCTTGTGATGTTTATTAAGTTGGCCGGTTCACGTTCATGCACGTTGAGAGTCGTTGATTGCGTCTTAGAAATAACAAGAACATCCACAGTTAGCAGGAGGGACCATGGTAGCTTCTTCTGCTTTTGGCGGATTTGCAAACCAACTATGTGCATACTGCCACCTGCTGTATCGGACTGAGTACAGACTCAAGGGGTGCAGAACGATGTCAGTAATGTGAAGGCAGACCAGCCGGGGAGGGGGGAACAATCGTGCTCGGGAACGGTATGAAACAATCGTGAAATTTGTTTTACATCCAGGTGATGACAACAAACATATCAACACACGGGCACAAAGAACAGTGAATATCAAATCTTCTCCTCAAAATACAAACTATTCAAAGAGATGACAACTGCCTACATGCACTCCTTTTACACCGTCGATGATACTGTGCGATACATAATTCAGTGTGAGGGGAATAACTCTGGTTTGTTTGTGTATGAGAGAGAGAGAGAGAGAGAGAGAGTTAGAGAGAGAGAGAGAGTTAGAGAGAGAGAGAGAGGTAGAGAGAGAGGGAGGTAGAGAGAGAGAGAGAGTTAGAGAGAGAGAGAGAGGTAGAGAGAGAGAGAGGTAGAGAGAGAGAGAGAGTTAGAGAGAGAGAGAGAGAGAGAGAAAGGTAGAGAGAGAGGTAGAGAGAGAGAGAGTTAGAGAGAGAGAGGTAGAGAGAGAGAGAGGTAGAGAGAGGTAGAGAGAGAGGTAGAGAGAGAGTTAGATGGAGAGAGTTAGAGAGAGAGAGGCAGAGAGAGCGAGAGAGGTAGAGAGAGAGGTAGAGAGAGAGTTAGATGGAGAGAGTTAGAGAGAGAGAGGCAGAGAGAGCGAGAGAGGTAGAGAGAGAGAGAGGTAGAGAGAGGTAGAGAGGTAGAGAGAGAGTTAGAGAGAGAGAGTTAGAGAGAGAGAGGCAGAGAGAGCGAGAGAGGTAGAGAGAGAGAGAGAAAGGTAGAGAGAGGTAGAGAGAGAGTTAGAGAGAGAGAGTTAGAGAGAGAGAGAGAGGTAGAGAGAGAGAGAGAGAGAGAGAGGTAGAGAGAGGTAGAGAGAGAGAGAGAGAGAGAGAGAGAGAGAGAGGTAGAGAGGTAGAGAGAGAGTCGGAGAGAGTTAGAGAGAGAGAGTTAGAGAGAGAGAGAGAGGTAGAGAGAGAGAGAGAGAGAGAGAGGTAGAGAGAGGTAGAGAGAGCGAGAGAGAGAGAGAGAGAGAGAGAGAGAGAGAGAGAAAGGTAGAGAGAGAGAGAGAGAGAGAGAGAGAAAGGTAGAGAGAGGTAGAGAGAGAGTTACTTCAGTGAGTTCTGGCCTGATGAGTTTCACTTGATAAACTTTTATAACTGGAGTATATGAAGAACATTTCTCCGGTTTTATTGTGAAATGAAGCAAAGGAGGACGTTTCTTATTTATCACCAGGGAAGCTTTATAATAAGAAACCTGCAGACGTCTCTATAACAGATTTAGTTTGATTTATTTGTTTGTCTTCGAGGTGAAATTGGGGAAACAATTCATCAAGTTGCTGAAAAATTGGGCAATGATTTCTTTTTCTTATAATCCCCCATTCAGACACATGACGAAATATGAAAAAGGAAATCAACAAGAAGCAGAAGTATGCCTTCAAATATTTAGAGATTCAGGGTGCCTTCATATGTGAACGCTACCTCAAAAGAAATCTGCGTCTCGTTAACTAAAGAAGGGATGTAAACATTAATAGTTTAAACTCAATAATGAACCGACAGTGTAAGCAGAACTCGGATATTTAGGATTCTTAAATTACAAATGTAAAGTCTAGAAAACCATGAACCAGAGACCTGCCTCTAAAACAATGCTACGTGGACTTTGAGGTATTCACAGTATCGACCAAAGAGCGGAGAAGATCTGAGTCTCCTGGAGAGCAGAAAACGTAATGAAGCTGTTTCATTATGTCCACGACTTTTCACTGATTGCGTGATGTCAACGTCCTCACCCCCGTCTGTCCACTTGTGGTGAACTTTTCTGAATATGACCTGCTGAGTTCACTCATTAGCTCCCGCTGCCTTGTTGCAGAACTTTTTACATGAGGGTTGGCAGGAAAGAGTCAGGGTGAAAATGTGGTCATTTGCACGGACACATTCAGCTCACTACTAACGTTCAGGTGTTTTTTTGTACGTGTCGATTCAGCGGGTTTTTCAGGGGTTTCAATACATAATATTCGAACATGTATAAAACCTACAGACTCATTGATTCATGGGATCCACTGTAACTTCCTCAAGGACCCCTGGGGGGTTCCTGGAAACAACATCTGTACCTGTCCACCTGTCCTTGAGTCTATTAATATGAGCTCCTATAAATCTGTAAATACTACAATAGTGTCTGTAACCTTCAGTTCTTAGCCTGGTGTTGACGAAGTGCTCATACTGCAGCAGGAGAGCTCTACCTGCTCCTCATTAGAGCAGCACTGTGCTGCTGCATGTGTGTTAGTGTGTGTGAGCTGTGTGCAATGTTTCATGTATGACAGAGGTTTGGGACCAAATTATGCTAGTGTGTGTGTGTGTGTGTGTTTGAGTGTGTGCGTGCGTGCGTGCGTGCGTGCGTGCGTGCGTGCGTGCGTGTGTTGGTGCGGGTGTTTGAGTGCGTGTGACTGTGTGTGAAGAGGGAGTAAGTGAGTGTGTGTGAGTGTGTGTGTGTGAGTGTGTGAAGAGGGAGTGAGATGCATGGTTGGTTGTGGAGCTTGGGGCCGGTTTGTCTTCAGTCATAGTTTGTTCTTTTGTGTGTGTGTGTGTGTGTGTGTGTGTGTGTGTGCGTGCGTGTGCGTGTGTGTGTGTGTTGATTGATATCCAAATCTGTGCGAGCTGCTGGGATCATTAAATCTCTCTCTCTCTCTCTCTCTCTCTCTCGCTCTCTCTCGGACTGACTTTCATTACGAATGAGGCCACAGCTCACAGTAAGGGGGGGATATTTGTGTGTGCGTGTTTGATGGTGTTGTGGGTTTGTGTGGCTGACTGAGCAGGTGAAATGAGTGTGTGCGTCCATATGGTCTGCGTGTAAAGTGAGTGTTGAATATGAGTGTGTGTGAGTTTGTGTTTTGGCATGTTTCTCCATATGAGTGAGAAATGTGTCATTAAACACTCCACACTTTGACAGACTGTGTGTATCAGTGTGTGTGTGTGTGTGTGTGAGTGTGTGTGTGCGTGTGTGTGTGTGTGTGTGTGTGTGTGTGTGTGTGTGTGTGTGTGTGTGTGTGTGTGAGGGAGGGAGCGTCTGAGTGTGTGCAGAGATGAATGGTGTTTGGTCTCGAAGGAGAGGAGAGTACGTAACCGAGGCAGCTGCAGATGAACACAAATCATTGGTTGTTGCACTTTTTGCTTTTCAGCATTTGCCTGAAGTTTCATCAGCAGCAGACGTCAACACATCACATCTTCTTATCACTGCTTTGGAGACTTTAAAAACCCTCAGGGACAAATGACAATCAGTTTTAAAAATGACTCAGACCAAAAATTGGCTTCAGTGTATATGATCTGTGGTTGAAGCTTCGATATTTTGAGATCATTTGCTTTGAATCTGAACGTGTCCCATTAACAGAACCCTCTGTCCCATTTACAGCCTATGCTAACAAAAAACATTTCAGATAGCGTAATGTTAGCGTTTTACTTCTCTCGGCTGCATTAACGCTTCAAACATCATAAAGTGGTGTTCATTTGTAAAGATTATCCTGCTGAACAAAACGCCTACGCATCAGAAACATGTGTTTGCCACAGAGCTTATTTTCTGCAAAGATCCAAAATCCAATGCAAAAATCCCATAGTCGAATTCTCGTTAGAACCCATGGCGATGCTACATCCGGGTTGGCCTACAAAAATACGTCATCACTTTTGTTCTCTATACATCGTAAATATCTCTGTTATTTTATGTCTCCACTGGTTTTAATGGTTAAATGGAGGAGAAAGTGTTGACACCATTGTCTCTAGTGATTTGTTGTTTTTTTTTATCAGTGAAGGGTTGGGCGAGATGTAAATGCTTGGGCGGCCATTTTGTTTCTGTTTCATCAACAGGAAATGATTTGAATGATGCTATGATGTCATCATGCTATGATGTCATCATGCTATGATGTCATCGTAATAGAATGTTTGGAAAAAAATAAAGAGATCAAAGGATTCTGGAACTCGTGAACATCAAAGCCATTTAAAATGTCGGTGTTCAAGCTTAAGTTCAAACCTGACTCAAACAATCAGCAGTCAACAGATCCAGTCTGAGACAACCACAGTTCATTGAGATACAGCGTAGTCAGATATACACTTCAACAAGAACACAGAGAGTTCTATATCCAAGACACTGTTTGAGCTAAGCAGAGTAATGGCGCACTACAGATCCCAGGGGACGGCAGCCAATATGGGGGCTGATGAGTTCAGTCACTCCATGCAAGGAGCCGACAGCAGGGACTGCCAACATATCAACAACGGGCAGCATCCTGCTCAGCCAGATGGTCAAACTTTCAACCAAAGGAAGGAGGGAGGAAACTGGCATCAGTACTGGCCCAACCAGTATGGACCCCAACCTCAATCATATCAGGGACGCACACCCCAGTGGGATGTGGTCAAAGGCCTAAAGAATCAAATCCAGGAATTGAAAACCGTTCTGAGAAATGAGAGGGAGCTGAGCAGCGCAGGGTTAGACAGAGAAATGCTCGGCAAGAACATCATCGAGGAGTTGGTGGAAAGGTTGGAGTTGGAGAATAATAAGAGAAAGGAGTGTGAAAAGGAGAACATGATGCTGAAAGAAGAAATGAAGCACCTGAATCCATCCTGTGTAATACAACTGGACATGTTGGATTATTCTACCAAAAGCAAAGAGGAGCTCATAGGTGTTATTGCAGCACCTAACACAAAGCTCCAGGAGACAGCCTCAAGTGGCCCAAAGCTTGACCAAGACCTTAAAGCTGAAAATGAAGCCCTGGTGCAAAGGATTAACAACATGCAGCAGGAAACCTTGAAAAGTGACATCGAAAAGGTCCATAATACTCTGGCCTTGAAGAACCAGCTGGGGGAAATGATGAATAGATGTCTTGAGCTGTCCTCCAAATTCACAGCACATGAAGAGACCAATCAGAACCTGCAGAAGAAGGTGGAAGACCTCCAAAGGGAATCTGATCTCAATATGTTGAGAGCCAACCAATCGCAGAAACAGCTGGAGGAAGTCACTCATCAGTTTTTAGAGACAATCAATGAGAACCAGGTGTTTATGGAAAACCTGACTGAAGAAGCTGAAAAGCTGATTACAGAGAATGAGTCCCTGAAGCAGGAGATGAAGAACAGCCGCTGCCTTGAGCTGTCTGATGAACTCAGAGCACAGGAGAAGACAAATCAGACACTGCTGAAGAATCTGGAGGACCTCCGAAGACAAGAGGAATTACAATGGTTCAGGGCTGAGAGCCTCCAGGAAGAACTGGAGGAGGTCAGGCGTCAGCAATGGGAGGACCTAGAGAATCAGCTGCAAGATGAGACCAACACGTGTTCTGAGCTGTCACCCAATCCGACAGCAGAGGAGGCCAATCAGACGCTGCAGGAGGAAGCGGAGGTGCTACCAAATGAAATGAGGCAACATTTGAGCGAGCAGGAGGAGATCCTCCATGTAGAGAGGGCTGAGAGCCTCCAGGAAGAACTGGAGGAGGTCAGGCCTCAGCAAGACGAGGACTTAGAGAATCAGCTCCAAGACGAGACCAACACGTGTTCTGAGCTGTCACCCAATCCGACAGCAGAGGAGGAGGCCAATCAGACGCTGCAGGAGGAAGCGGAGGTGTTACCAAATGAAATGAGGCAACCATTGAGTAAGCAGGAGGAGATCCTCCATGTAGAGAGGGCTGACAGCCTCCAGAGAGATCTGGAGGAGGTCAGGCCTCAGCAAGCGGAAGACTTAGAGAACCAGCTCCAAGACGAGACCAACACGTGTTCTGAGCTGTCACCCAATCCGACAGCAGAGGAGGAGGCCAATCAGACGCTGCAGGAGGAAGCGGAGGTGTTACCAAATGAAATGAGGCAACATTTGAGTGAGCAGGAGGAGATCCTCCATGTAGAGAGGGCTGAGAGCCTCCAGGAAGATCTGGAGGAGGTCAGGCCTCAGCAAGCGGAGGACTTAGAGAACCAGCTCCAAGATGAGACCAACACGTGTTCTGAGCTGTCACCCAATCCGACAGCAGAGGAGGAGGCCAATCAGACGCTGCAGGAGGAAGCGGAGGTGCTTAAACAATTGCGCGAGCCGGATAACATCTCTACATGGAGGAGGATTAAGAAGGCCTTCACTCCAAGTCATCGCCGCCAATACAAGCATTTGAAGAAGCAGATGCCGGACCATATGTAACAACCCCAGCCTCTCCACCCCTCCCCAACCCTGACCTCCCCCAACACAGGCTGTAACAGGCCAAGCAGTATGGAGCTTTTATTGTGGCAAAACTATTTGAATATGTGCACAGATCCCCAAATGCACACACAGATCCCCAAATGCACACACAGATCCACAAATACACACACAGATCCCCAAATGCACACACAGATCCCCAAATGCACACACTGATCCACAAATACACAAATACACACACAGATCCACAAATACACACACAGATCCACAAATACACAAATACACACACAGATCCACAAATACACACACAGATCCACAAATACACACACAGATCCACAAATACACACACATATCCACAAATGCACACACAGATCCACAAATACACACACAGATCCACAAATACACACACATATCCACAAATGCACACACAGATCCACAAATACACACACAGATCCACAAATACACACACAGATCCACAAATACACACACAGATCCACAAATCTGACCACTGCCCCGTCCTATTTGAAGCCCCCCTCCACTGCAAACCTGCTACCTCCTCTGCTCCAAGCCGCCCCACCACTATCACCAATTTCTGCAACACCTTTTCCGCATCGCCATTCATCTGTCATGATTTGTTCTTGTTTTAGTTTTGTATTTCAGAGTTTTGATTTCTTATCTTGTTTTAGTTCTAACTTTCCCCTAGTGTTGCTTGTTCCTTTGTTTAGTCTTAAGTGTTTCCTGTTTTATTTTGTAATTTCTTCTTCTTGACTTCTGTGTGTCTTGTTACGTTCTGTGTGCCTTCAGTGTTCCATGATTTACTCTGTAGTTATCCTCAGTGTTGTCTTAATTCCTGTCTCTGTGTTTCCCCTGTTCTGATTGTCCTCACCTGTGTTTTGTTAGTTTCACCTGTCTAACTAGTCTCACCTGTGTTGATTACCCCTGTGTCTATTTAGTCTCTGTGTTTGTTCCCCTCTGTGTCAGTTCATTGTTTTGTCCAATGTTGTCAGTGTTGGATGTTTGTTCGTGTTTCCTTGTGGCTACCTGTTTTTTTTTACATTTTTGATTTAGTAAGTTTTGCCTTTTTGACTTTTAGTTTAAATAAATATTTTTGTTCATCTGCACTTGGGTCCTCTTCCTGTTTCCACCCTTGACATCATCCGCTCTCTGCAGCTTCCCTCCGACCATCTGAATCCAGATGAAATGCTGTCATCATTTACTTCCACTTTTACAAATATCATAAACTCAGTTGCTCCTTTTCAAGACCAGGAAAACAAAGGCAAAAACTCAGCCCTGGCTAAATGACACCACCCGCGCCCTCCGGGGAAGCTGTCGAAAAGCGGAAAGAAAATGGAAAAAAGACAAACTCAAAGTCTCGTATGAATCGGTAAAAAACTGCCTTGCCCAATACCAAGACTCTGTCAAAGCAGCAAGGACAACATACTTCTCCAATCTCATAACACAAAACTCCAACAGACCGGTCTATCCTTCCACTGCTTTGCGGATGACACACAAATATATCTCCCACTCAAGAGCACCAACCCACACTCCCTGCAACCACTACTCGACTGCTACAAAGAAATCAAAGACTGGATGGCCCTAAACTTCTTAAAACTCAATGAACAAAAAATGGAGGTACTTCTGTTTGCCCCCCCGGACTCCCCCAACTTTATCTGTAAAAAACTTGGCCCACTGTCTTCCTTTGTGAAACCCTGTGCCCAGAACTTTCTTCATTTAGCAACATCGAGCTGCACACACAACATATTCAATATTCAGTCTGTCTGAAAAGTTTCTCAGAGCACTTCATGGATGAGCTGACACTCTCTCAGCTCTTTGGGGAGAGCCTCATGATGGATGCAGAGGGGACTCAAACACATGCATGCAAAAAAGAATACGTACTGTAATGGCTTCAGAGTGATAGCAAGCACCACATATAGCTTTCCTCACTTACTACCTTTGGGCTGCAGTGAAGCTGAGCTGTACTTGTCTCTTACGAGGTTAAACTGTGTCTGTACTAAGGAGAAGGAGAAAGGTGCGTGTTTAGATGATTGTCCCCGGGTGAAATTCCTCGCGTAAATGAGGCACAGGTTGTCTGCGTGGAGGACTCCTGAGAGCAGGATCCCTCGCTGAGCAGTAGCTGCAGAAATCAATAGAACAGTGGTATTGCTGTGTGCATTAGATGAGAGGTTAATACAGTTCACTGAGCTAAACGGCTGAGGTGGTCAACATAAAGTCTCTGTAGTGTATCTGAACGACTGTCTGCTCAGCTTCTCTGGGATAATCCCGGCCAATAGGAATCTTTCCATGCATGATATCAGAATATATAAAGACATTTGAGTATTATCTGCTGCTGCATAGCTGGAAAAGCTGGTTTCATATCAACAGTCCAGTATGACAGTTTGGAGAACTGTGCTTCAACTTTAAAAGAAACAATCTGCACAAAGAGTTCTTGCGTTTTGGGATAGAATAAGTTATTAGTGGTGGAGCATCTGCTGAGATATTTCCAGAAAACTGCGTCAGGATCCTTCTGCTTACATTTTCTGACTTGTGGCCAGCAGTGGGTGGAGTGCAGATGGAGATCTCCCCTCAGCCATGCTGCTCATTTCTTCTTCTTCTTTTTTTGGGATAAAGCATTGCATCGAGCTCTTTGGTGATTCATCACTCTCTGTAGGTGGAGACTTCCCCGCAGTGATTACAATAGAAAGCACGATTTAATTTTGCTCAGTCTTCTCTTACTGTAACTGCTGAAGCTCAGCCTGATCCCATCGGGCTTTTCCAACCTTTATTTTCTACATGACACAACTTAAAGTCTTTAAAGCAAATGTTCTCAGTCCTCCCACACATCAGGAGCCGCGTGTCTTCCTGAACACAACAGGAGATGTGGAGCGATTGTGTTAAGACATTCTTTTATTGAACCCTTCTCTCTTCTCTTCATACTGTTTGAACTCTCTCAAATTGGATAAATTGATCTTGAAGCACTGGCCCATAGTGTTCTCAACTGGTGGCTAGAAATGGCACTACACGTGTGCAGAGTGTAGTTTGTGGTTAACGCTGCAGGGGGGAGATCCCAGAGGTTGCAGATTGCAGCAACAGGCTGCAACAACGAGCAGAACCACTTAATGCAAACGTTACATCATTTCTGTTCTCTGTGTTACTGCTGTGAGTCAAAACAACGCCCCTGTAGCTCTGTTTACAGTCGATAAGAAAAGGTTTTAGGTTTAACAGACTGAAGGAAAAATGCACAACATGAGTGTAAGGTTGTCTGCTTTTAAAGACATTAGAGCCTCAGGTTTTCCCCGAGGCAGCAATCGATTTATCAAGGCACCCACGTGAATTAGACCGTCCTAATTTCATATAAAATAAAATGGTACAATGTAATGAACTTTCACACTGTATAATGTGATTTTTATGAATATATTTGAAGTATTTATCAATCAATAGACAGGAATTCAGCGCTGTGTCTTGGTTCTTCACACATTTGGACCATTAAACTTTGGAAATACTCCCTCTCTCTGTAGATTGTCGTGAACGGAGGAGCGTCATCTGCTGCACTGGGAATGTTCTTGAACGTTGTCAACATGAACTCAGAAACACCAACATTGAAAAAGCTGCCGTGACTGTTTGACATTTTGTGAGAAATGGTGGCTGAAACTCCCCGCAGGTCTGAGAATTTGTCAGCGTGTCGAGGTGTCAGGATCTGATTGTGCTTCTCTCATCTTTGGGGGAAATAGAAAAGCATGCTGCTGAGGCCGACACTGCCCTGCTTTATGGGGTTGGTTCCACTTCTTTAGCTCCTCAGCAGGGACTATCTGCTGTTTGACTGAATTCCTTCCTCCCAGCAGAGGCTTCTTCTGTGAGCCTGACCGGATAAAAAGGCTCTGCTGCTGTTAACTGAGCGGTCAGCTGTGTCTCCAGGTCCAGGGTCTGCTCGAATTGAGCGCCCGAACAGGGCAAAAAAAAGATCCTCTGACACGCATAATTCATTTTCCTCCCTGTGGCGCTGTCCCTGGTGCTGATCTCTGGCCTACACACGCTCTCTGTGGTGCTGAACTTGTTGTAAAGTTTGCACACTTACTTCCCTGGTCTGCAGGAGTATCAACCTCTAATCTCACTTATTTCTGCACCCTTTAGGATGCACATTCAATCTTGCAATCAGTTGTATTTCTGTGCAAACCTTGCCTGTCAGACGCCGTCTTGTTTTTCCACGTTTTCGGACATTCTGCACGACATTATGTACTTTCTCCCCTCTGGTGTTTTCTCCTCCACATCTCTTGCTGCGTGTAGTATCTTGAAATTGTATTTTTATCCACAAGATGTGAACCTTAAATGCAATTCTGAAACTCTGCATGAGTCTGAGAGTAGAAGTAGATAAATGACAGGTGGGTGGTCTTAGCACTCCTCCTGCGGAAAATGAAAAGGTTTGGATTTCAGATTTAGATCAGCTCAAGTCTCCTCTGTCCTTCCTCCGCCATGAACTCCTTCCCACTATCTGGTAAACCAGGGAGCAGCAATGAGAGCTCCACAGCAGTTGTTGCTAGGTAACTTGTTGCCTTCATACAGCCATTTTTAGGGAGATTCGCCATGACTAAGATCCTAAGAGGCAGCAAAAACAAAAACAATGAGACTCAAAAAAACAAGATCTCAGTGTCGTCGTTCTTTCTCTTTAGGGAGCCTGACCGAAAGCAGGCTTTTTTTACCTTACTGTAATTATTATCTGATGTCTAATGGATCCCTGGAATAGCTGCTTATATCTGCTCCTCTTGGAAAAAGGTAAGAGTGCAGCTCCTGGTACAGAGCAGCACCTCTGCAGCTTGACGGGATTTAAAGCCCTGCTGTGCAACTCAGCTCCAGATAGCTGTCAGCATGTTCCTCGGATATGTGACAGATTCAAGCAAAATGATGTAACAACACTTCACTAAGTATTCAAGGAAATAAAGTACTTCATCATCAAGACGTTAAATATCATTAGAAAGCCTTTTACACTCAGAGTGCTTTTATAAACCCCAAGGTCTCTCATTCAACATTCACATAAAGCCTTTTAGTTTAACTCTATAACGTTTAAAAAACAGCGCTCTGAATATTTCATGGTCTTGGGTGTTAACACAGTACATTGTGTTATACAGCACTGTTTGTGTCAGAGCACTGTTTGTGTCAGAGCACGTTGTGCGTAGCAGCAGAAGTGGCAACAGATTGGCCTCTCAGTGAAAGTGACCCAAACACCAGCTGACAAAATGTCCTCCGGCGAGACAGCCAGGCCTCTGCCAGCTCACTCCTCGCAGTGGCCTTCTGCACGAGCGCTCTGGAAACACACCGCAGGGAGCATCAAAGGTTTTCACAGGATGTTCTTTGAAGATTTACAGTCACATTCACAATACATGTAAGCTGCCACTGTCTATCCCCCAGCTGAATCGGAAGGTTAAGCTGTTTGTATAAGAGGAGACAGCAGGAGCGGCATCAAAGCACCGAGAACCAGATACAGAACCAAGCGGGACGCCTCGCTCCCTCGAGAAAGCCGTTCACAGATGTCTCTCTCTCTCTATTCTCCTCCTCCTTTGTTTCTTTCCTCACTGTTAAACCCTTGTGTCACATGTTCTTTGAAAGACACGGCACTGTGCTGGGTAAAAAAAAAAATCACATCCATTTCTATAGCTGTTTCAGATGAGATGAATTCGCTGCTCAGTGGAGCAGCTGAGAAAGTATACAACTCATTTCCAAAAATTTGATGGGAAACTTGTCAGTCTGGGTCACCTGCTGAGCAGCGTTGTGAGATGTGTAGCTCAAAAACCTCCTTATTGATCTAATACTGGCGTCAGTAAAATCCCTCATTTTAGCCTCTGCCTGAAACGCTTCATTTCAGCTGCTGTCTCTTTAAGGCCCGCCCCTCCCCACATGCCCACTCTCCTCTGATTGGACAGCTCTGTTTGCAGTCGCAGAGAAATTTGATTGAATTTCCTAGTGGGCGTGTCCTTGAAAGAGCTGCCAAGGTGGGCGTGTCCTATAACTTTGCTCCATGCTTTGTTCTGATAGGTCGTCAGAGCCTGAGGTCAGGTTCTCGCCAAGTTCTCGTAACGTCTCGTTCAGAGCAGCAGGAAACCTCGTCTGTGGATTACACCAACAACGGTGTGTCTTGTGTTTAAAAAACAACTTTGCCGAGGTTTAGTATGGACATCCAACATCGTAACATGATGTGTTTGTATTGAAATATGGATCAGAAGAATAGATCTCCTTTAAGCTACAGTTTTGTTTGACGTAGGAAATGTCCGCCATTGCACAAGACACACTTTTGTTTTCCAAACTGGTGTCCTTCATCCACTCCTGCTACCTCCTTGTGAATTAAGAGTGGTACAAATATGATGCTTTCCCAGGCAGCAGGGACCTTGAGGGAACATGAGTAAAATATGCCTCTTTTTTGTCCGAGCCAACACGGTTTAGCAGAGACAGATTTTCGCAACAAGAATACTCTGACCAGAGTATGTTTCTGGATAGGATCTAACTTCAGGGTTACAGGACACAAACAGCTGAAAGCAGGAGGTGTGGGCCAGGCCAAGCTTGTTCTCCACTGATTCAATATGACATGGGAGGTACGCCATTAGACAACCAAACATGGCTGTAGAGAAGGAAACACTTACTCTTATAAAGAACTGGAAGAATTTAGAATCTGAACTCTAATTCCTCACTCACTTAAGAAATGAAAAGACACACAGTAGATATTTGCACGACGTAATAAACGTCCAAACGAGCTGTAAGAGGTTTCAGCTCTGCAGGAAATAAAGGAGAGAGATGTGTTCTGTTTCTCACCACTTGGAGACAATTAGCACTAAAACCCATCTGGGCGGTGTTTTAAGATGTAATTCAACCTACAATAAGCCACTTTGAAGCCATTCCCATTAAGGATGGATAGAGCTACGTCTCCTTTTGTCTGTGGAAATGAGGGAGATGATTACCAGCTAAGTGCAGCCGTGTCTCTCAGGGCCAATTTAACAAATAACTAACAATCAGTGAAAGTGCTAATCTATCAGTCGAGGTGGCTGGAAGATATCTGCCCTAACCTCTATCCTTATATCTCGTATGTGTTTAAAAAGAAATACTTTTATAGATGTATGGGATAATTCTGAGGTTTCTTTAGATAATTAATACATCGTCATCAACAACAACATCGACAGCTGTTCTTAAGAGTTCTAATCAGCATCAAAACCATCATCATCATCATGAAGGTCGTAGGTGTTCATATAGAGCTGGGTCTTCAGCTTTTTCTTAAAGGTACAAAGGGACTCTGCAGATCGAATGGAGTTTGGTAGTTCGTTCCACCACCGGGGGGCGACAGAGGAGAAGAGTCTAGTTAGAGACTTAGGACCCTGTTGTGAAGGTTGGATCAGACGCCTTTCATTGGCAGAGCGTAGTGGGCAGGAGGGAGTGTAGACCTGGATTATAGAGTTTAGGGAAGGAGGAACCGCAGCAAAGTTTTAAATTTGATGTAAGCAGTAACTGGGAGCCAGTGGAGGGAGATGTGCTGTAATGGGGAGGTTGAAGACCAGTCAGGCTGCTGTATTCATATGAAAAAACTCAGCTTATTAAGTAATATAGATTGTGGCTGTGGCTCAGTTGGTAGAGTCGGTTGTCTCTTAACCAGAAGGTCAGGGGTTCAATCCCCAGCTCCTGCAGCTACATGTCCGATGTGTTGTTTGGCAAGACACTTAACCCCAAGTTGATCCCGCTGCTTTGTCGGCAAAGTGTGAATGAGTGCGTTTACATGGACTTGAGTATCCCGGTTTTGATTGGGGTTTTAAGTATCCCGTTTTTGTATTTGTGCATGTAAACATCATATCCTGATTTCAGAAACCGGGATACGCCCTTATCCCGGTTTTGAGAAACCCGGTTTTGCTACCTGGAGAACTCCGAAAGAAAACGGGATACTGTGGCATGTATACGCCTTACCCCGGTTTCTGACAGCTGCCAACACCTGCGCAGGCGCGGACTCAGCCAAGTGACGTACACGCAAAACAAACGTGACGGCGGCAACGAGAGCGGGAAAAATAAAAAAAAACAATAAAATCCCAAATGAATCCTGAGACGAATGATGTAGGCCTATGTGTGGGCAATCAACCGGTGTTATGATGAATATGGCCGAGGTTATAAATGCAGGATGGGGCCGCAGGGGAAAGGAGGAGAATCAGAGTGCCGCGGGGGAAAATAACGAAAAGTGAAGCGCCAGGAAAACGTTGCTGCAGCTGCTGTTATGTTCGTAGTTTGTTTGGTTTAAAAGTGTTGGATAATGAAAGAAAAGAGCGCTGAAGGCCTGTGAAAGTGTCTGAAAGATAGACCAAAGATTCCCTCCGCGTCTCCTCACCCGCGACGGATACGCATGGCGGGGCTGAGAAAAAGACGGTCGGCCCGACCGGATTGTTCATCCTCCTATCCTGGTGAGATCGCTTCTTTTTTTGTTCTTTTGTCTTCTGGTATACCAGTGATCGATCGACTACCTTTGTTGGATTATTTTGTTACTTTTTTGGATGGGCTGAGTTTGTTTTGGATCAGCGAACGGCTGCGTCGCCGGATTGCTTCCTTCTTTTTCTGTGGACTAAAAAAACAATTTGAACTGAACTTTCGTAGATCATATTGCATATTTCGTTTGTTTGGGACTTTAAGTTTATTTTGGATTCATAAAGGGGTAAATTAAAGGGATATGTTTGTTATAATTCATTTTTTTATTTGCACCGTGTGGCGTAAATTAGGCTACTTCGAGGATATAGCCAAAATTACAAAAGATTTAAATTGGTAATCAACATGTAGGCTACGATGGAGCGAGTCTGGACATGTTGGACAGTATAAGAAATATTACTATGACCCTGTCCCGCCAGTCACGATTGCGTATCATCACCCATTGCTCCCTTAAGCAGTGGCAGACTGACAACCAGTCAGAGTTGATGGCATGTTTAATATTTGCTGTTAAACAGTGCTTCATTTGTGCCAGATCCTGCCGGAACAAGATACGGAACCTACCAGATTGGGACCGGCACCTATTTGTTGGCATTTAATAAACCCGCAATATAAACCACAGTGTTCTCATGTTTCTCAGATTTCTAAATGTCCGCGGTTTGTGTTGTAGTAAAAAATAAACATCACGTGCGCCTGCGCAAATAAGATGCAGTAATCAGAAACCGGGATACTGTTGTTGATCATGCATACAGGGATATGAATAATCAGGTTTCTCTCTGTGCATGTAAACGCCATATCCGGAATATGATCAAAACCGGGATAAGGCTCATAATCGGGATACTCAAGTCCATGTAAACGCACTCATTGTGTATGAATAGAGGAGTTAATACTGATGGACTCTTTACTCAGCAGCCTCTACCATCAGAGTGTGAATGTGGAGGTGTGACCTGCACACCGCAGGGAGCTTTGAGTAGTCAGAAGACTTGAAAAGAAATATAACCTCATTAAGTAAAAATAACTGCGACTGGGATGCTAATTCTATTATAGGTCACATCTTCTCCTCCTCTTCAGTGTAAATAAGTCTCAGAGCTCCTCTAAACATGTGTGTGAAGTGTCTTGTTCTAAATCCACTCTGATCCTGTATTTGATCATGCCTATAAACCCCTCTATTTCAGCCCTGCTCAGAACAGGCTGTTTCTGTGTCTGTAGCTTTAAATGTAAATGAGCTGTGTCTGACCACGCCCCTCTCTGGAAGGGCTTGGGTGGCTCGGGCTTTCTCGCTCCATGTCCTATTGTTTACGGTGGGAAGGCAGACTCAGAGGGCAGAACAAACACCTAGCTATGGGAGTGACACCCACCTGGGGGAGGGGTTACTGCCCTTTGTGATGTCATGAAGGGAAAATCTCCAAACGGCCTGTTTGAGCACACATTTTCTGAAAAGTGGAGCAGGCAAAAGACGTAGAGGATGGACTTTACTCATCATTGGGGGGTTTGTAGACAGACTAGAGACACAGATTAGAGTTAGAGAAACATGGGGAAGAAGATTTTGAATAATATGGGACGTTTAATAGCCCGTCAAAAGCAAATTCAATTGGAAGAAAGTAGATGGACAAAGAAAAGTGAAGTCTCTTTGACTTAAGTAATAATGTCCTGGTCAATAAAAACTTTAAAAAGGGTCGTCTGCAGAGCTCCTGATAATCCCTTCGATGTGTTCACTTCTCTCAGTATACCTGATTGTGCCACTTCAGATCCTTCATGTCGTAAAAGCAATGAACGTAACTTCTGGATAATACCTTTGAAGATGTTCATGCTATTTTTGAGTCATCTGCAACTCTGATTTTCTTAACCTGAAAAGGATCCCAGGGACACGGAGAAGTAGAGACGAATGAAGTTTCTAAGAGTCAGACAAAGACTTTGTGACACCCGAGACACTCGCCAGAAAAAGGATGTTTGAGTTTCTTCCTCTGCGTTTGTCTCCACTTGAAAGAAGAAAGAGAGCATGAAAGTGATTGTTTGTTTGTGTGTCTAATATGCCCCACTTCTATAGAGAGGTTTCCAGGACGCCAGATCCCCGGGTTCAGTGGAGGAGGAAAACGCTGCACAGTACAACACACTTTGAGCCGCAATGACAGGAAATGATGGTATCAATAGAACTTTATTTTCTAGAGCCCGGGTCAGACTTCAGGTTGCTGGGACAACTTTAAAAATGAAATGGTCACTGCAGAGGAACATTTTGCGAGTCAAGGATATCGTCAATGACTTGGCGTGCTCATGAAATTTCACGTGGACGAAGATGTTTTTAAGAAATAGAGGAGGAAGACCTCTATTTTTAAAAATACCCGCCTACGTGTGGACTAGGCCTTAGACTCTGATGTTCATTATCTCAGTGCTCCAGTCCCTCAGCGAGCCCCTGAGGCTCAGAGCAGAGCTACTTAATGTAGTGAAGGCGTTAGACTCTGACATGCTGACGCTCTGCTGCGCCTGCTCCCCCTGGAACACGTTAACGCGCAGGTTAAATGAGGGGAGCATGAACAAGATGCCGTCGTGATGCTAACAGAGGGGACTGTGTGGTGGCAAACTGCCCGAGGAGCTTCTGTCCTCGCTCCCTGTCTGTAACCTTGCTTTCTAAGCTAATGAAATAATTATGATTCCACAGGCAGTTTTCCCTTACAGATGTGTTTTTGGATCAGAGACACATCTCCATGTTTGCACCTGTGAAGAGAATCCTACATCCTCAAACATTAATGAGTTGCTGCTTCTTTAAAGCTTAAAGCCTCCCGGGTGTCAAAATACTTTCCCTCCTCTTTCAATTAGTCAGCGTGTTGCCTCCAAAGTTGTCACTCAACATCATGAACTGTCATCTAACCTGCGGCTGAGGCAGCGAGCAAGTGCTGAGGGAACTGAATTACTAACTTTACAGCATAGATCATTTTCTGTGTATATGCACTTCACTTCTTTCTCCATCACTGTCTCGCTGATTTTCCTTAAACTCACTGTGATGGTCCCAGTTTAACCGTGGAAGCCTGTGGGAGGGCTGGAGTGGAGGTGGCTGGTTCAAGTGTTGGACTGAGTGAGGTGTCGGTAGATGGTGATTGGTGATTCATGATTGGCTCTCATGTAGCTAAGAGGAAGGAAAGGTGGTTTATTTAGGGTTTCTTTACTGCTGCATTGTTGTCAGAGAAGCCAGCACTTCAACAGAGCATGTTTCCTTAATGTCTGATCATAGAGTAAGGACACTTGTGCCGGCACGGACCAAGTCCTAAATTGTTCTGGTAGCTGGAGAGGTGCCAGGTCACTTCCTGAGCACTGCCGAGGTGCCCTTGAGCAAGGCACCGAACCCCAAAACTGCTCTGGAGCGCTCACTGTGTGCAGCCCCCTCACTCTGAGACCTCTCCATTAATGCATGTCCACATGATCCTGTTTGTGCATGTGTGTTTATTTCAGCCTATGTGTGTGTTCATGTTCATTAAACAGAGTGTAAAACCCAATTTCCCCTCGCAGGATTAATGAAGTATAAATGATTATTATTTATCATTTCAGTCACTACACATCTTTGTCACCGCTGTAGAAAAACAAAGGACGTCGACCCAATTGCAGAAACTCGAACAAGATTTATTTGAACAAAAAGGTAAATAAAACAAAAACGTTCTAAATGAGAAAACAAGCCATGAGGATCTCCACCCATGGACTCCACCCCCAGCCTAGAGCTAAACTTTTGAGCAGGTCCGCCATTTTTATTCTCGCTAGCGAAGGATTGATGTCTACCGGGAAAACTCAGGGGGGGCTCATTGCATTTAAAGAGACACACACACCAAAATGGAGCGTTCTGAGAGAGCTGGTTTCTACAGGGTCACAAACCTCCTCTGGTGCTTGATTCATGTTATATTTTAAAGCACAGCACAGATGTTTCATTTAGACCACAGGGGACTGTTTGAAAAGGTGGAGAAGGGGGAGAATATGTCCTCTTTGAAAGTCTCCCAGACCTTTAAGATGGGGAGTATTCATGTTGGGTACACGGTGTGATTAGCATGTTTTTCATAAATCTGTCTCTACATGTATCTCAGGCTATTTCCAGCTTTATGTGCAGGAATAGATTGAAGGAGTGAGTACAAAGCTGAGGGAAGAGAGATCGAGGAAGGGCTTCCAATGTGTCAGTGAAATCATTATTCAGCTGGAGACAACTTTGTTGATGTAAATCTGAAACGTTAAATGAGCTGGTTGGATGTTTTGACAGATCTGTGCAAACATGACAAATCCCACAGATTTGAAAGAGATAACACAAAAGATTAAAGAAGCAAACAAACAAATAGAAGACACAAATTGAGTCTGAACGTCTCCCTGGTTCAACGTTTGCCGAGCTCTTTTTAGTGACAAGTGTGGGATTCAGTCCCAGACTGATTCAGCTGGCTATACGATGGATTTGATGCATGAAGATGAAAATCTTACCCTAAAGAGCAGTCTCTGTGTTTACCTAAAGCATCTCTTACAGGAGTTGAACTCTGACCTCGTCACTGTCAGTGTTTTGTGCGATCCAGTGATATAGAAAGGAATCACAGTCCTGCTCTGTGAAGCACAGCCCAGAGGGTATCTTGAGTAGTTGCTCCGTGGGATTACAGTTATGAGTCTAATAAAGCGTCCCGAGCATTACAGTCTCCGTCTGCTCCCTCTCGGATTCAACAGGATTTCGTCTGTAAGCTGCGACTCATCTGTGAATCTTTGCAATGTCTCCGCAGCACTTTAAAGGAGTCATTTCTTTTAAGACTTTTCATCCTCGTGGAGCATTGTGGGTGACACGAGGGTCTGCAGACTAAAGACGGGCTCCTTATCACACTGTCGATGGTTAAATCCTCGTCAAAGCAGTAATGCTTATAGCCAAGTGTTATAGTGAGACGTTAAAGAATGCAACCAGCATGATTGCTCCTCTATAAGCTTCTGTTCGAGGGATTTCCTTTCCTCTGCTCATGGCACACAACTTCTAAGTTTATGATTATTTGCACGACAAGAGAAGATATTAAACATCTGCTGTGGAGCGAAAACTGAAGCAGTTCAGCCGTTCAAATTACAGCTCGCAAACGAGTGAAAGCCCAAAGAAGGACTCAAACAGTTTTCTTGTTCTGTTGGGGGTGACTCTAATGGTTTAGAGTATCTCAAATCTCAATCACGTGCTTTCAAAGAATCTCTCGTTTCATCCTCAATATTCGATATCTGTGTGTGGCAGTGTTTTTATGAGACAGCCTCATGGAGGTAACTTATTTTCTAAATGAGCCCGATAGAGTTAACTGCAGGGTTTAAGAACGAAGCAGACAGCTTGCTATCTTTGGCGGGACAATCTTTGTAAAGTTATGACCCAAGCAGCTGATCTTACAGCTCATCAAAGACTTCCTCTCAGTCGATTGTCCACAAAATGAAGGTTGTGGATCTATTTGGTTTACTTCCTGTCCAAGTCGTTTTATTCTGTCCATCTTGACGCGATCCTGCAGCGTACTCTGTCGGAAATAGACCTCCAGGGTATTTGAAACGGAGCAGAGCGTAGTGGCGCTGCTGGCTCGCTCCGGAGACGGACATGGCGCTCGCTGTGGAAACAGGAGCACTGACTAGATTGGCAGTGAACTGCAGCGTGTGCCGTGCTGACCGACTGCGGCGTGGAACCCCCCCCGAGGTTTCCCCCTGGGATGAATAAAGTATTTCTGATTCTGATGTACTTAGCTAGAGTGTGTTTGCTGAAGTGCCGTTAACATTCATAACTGGTCTGCTCTTTGTAATGTAGAATTTAAATGTTAATTTATTCATCGCATTTGTTCCGCCTATCGTCTGTGGCATGTCTTAAATGTGGGTTCGATGCCCCTGTGTTTGCCTGAAGGTGACACCGCTGCCTTCCTGTTCGAGGCTCATTTCATTCGTCACAGCGTGGATTCATTCCTTCCTCGGGCTTCCTGAGACGACTTGTTTCTGTTTCGGCAGGGAGCCTCCAGAAGATTCACTTAAAAGCTTCTGTTTCAGCAATTACTCTATGAGCTCGGATAACAAGGAGAGGATAACGATAACAGCTTCAGTGCTTTCTTCCTGCTCCGACTGTTCACAGAGTGGAAGCCGTCATTGAGACCCATTGAGAGTAACAGGAGCACCCCAAATCAAGCTCAAAGCATGTCTCTAACTTTGGACTCCCAGAGTGCTCAGTGTGGATGCATAGTGGGGCTGGAAATTGGATTTTGTGTTTTAAATTAAAAAAACAGTTTCACTATGTTATTTTTAGTTGACAACCTTTTTTGGTGTTGAAAAAAGGCACAAAAGTGCAGTTCCTCCTGTGTCCACTTGGCTCCAAAAGCCAAGGAATCCCCATTGGGTCCCATATTTTACAGCAGAAAAAACATCCTGGTTCAAAAGCAGTTTTGGTGTCAATAGCTCATACGCATTATTTGCATAATTTAGGGGTGTGGCTAATATGACAGACAGATGGACCCCGCCTCAGTTCCAGCTCTGCCTGCTAGTAGATTGACTGGAGGTTAGGGGGAGATAGCAATGCCAACATGGCGACCAGAGGTGCTGCTTGTCAACAGGCAAGGCAGGCAACTGCTTGGGGCCCCAGGCATGACAAGATTTTTTAATTTGGTTAATCAGTCACTCCCTGCTAAGTGCTAATGCTAGCGCTGTAACTCAGTACAATGCCAAATGGAGCAGCAAGAAACCCCACCAGTCTCACAGATGACTGGAGGAGATCCTGAAGTATGGACTAATTCAAAAGTAGACTTGGAATCATGATCATGAATCGAAAATAGATTCTGAATCGAATCGTGACCCCAAGAATCGACATCGAATCGAGTCGTTAGACACCCAAAGATTCCCACCCCTAGCAACCACCATTGTTTGGCTTCAAAACTCCTCTTTAGACACCAATGGGTGACGTCACTGAGACTACGTCCATGTTTTATTGACGGTTAAGTCCTAAAGTGACAAAGCTGAGCACTGCTAAAAGAGTTTAAACCAATGCTCATACGATTTAAACAACATAACCAGGAGTTTTAATTAGACGCATTTATCTCTATGACAGATTCAGAGTTTCATTCACTTTATTTGACTCAGAAACGGCCACATGTAAAGCAGGAGCACAGCAGTGGCTTCGCTCGTATATGGAGTGAAAGTGTGGCGTGCATTGCAAGTATCACACGCAGACTCAGCCTATCGTGTAAAACTTGTCATATCAGATTTCAAAGGAAGAACGATGACAAGCGGCATGGCTCCATAGAATTCAGGACGTGAAAGAGGCAATTGACTTCATCGTAGTGGCCGTCAGCTTGAATCTGACCTTGACCCTTTGCTGCATGTTTCCCCCGCTCTCTCCTCCAAACGTTCCTGTCTCTCTTCAGCAGAAAAAAGAATTAGATTTCTAACTTATCGAGATTATTTTACGTTTATTATAAAGTTTCTGGTTTTCCCGGAAAGTTTGTGTTTGCATAAATGTTTGTTTTCATCACCGATTATTCAAATCCTGTTCAGCGCTTCTGTAGTTGATCGTTGATCATCAAGATCGTTTCCTTCAGTGTTTAGGAGGCACAGTATATATTTGGAGATGCCGATTTCCGCCGAAACACGAGCGAACCAAACATGTGAGCGGCTCAGCAGCCCAGAGTGTTTTCAGGTTATGTTCTCTCTCCCCCACATCAAACCTGGAAAGGTATCAATGGCTGCAGGTGAAGTTTGTCCACGCTGACTAAGAACAAACACACTCAGCCCCCTCCAGCTCTGATCTCACCTTCCATACATCTCTCTCTCTCTCTCTCTCTCTCTCCATCTCTCTCTCTCTCTCTCTCTCTCTCTCTCTCTCTCTCTCTCTCTCACACACACACACACACATTAACACATCTGACACAGAGGGAGGCTCACACAGTTCAACACTGCTGATGCTTTCATAACTTGTGAAATTAGCTTCAGCAAAAAAACAAATAAAGGGAGCAGATTGTAATTTGCACAGCACCCACCTCAGGGTGCTGACTCAGCATGTTCGCTCATGTTCACGGGAAGCTTTGTTTCCATTCTTACGTCGGCTCCTTTGTTACATAACAACACTAACAGAGAACAGGATCTACTGTCGGAACAGAAACTTAGGGGCGAAATATTTTGGCCATGTGTCACGGCGGAGGTTTTATAATGTTACCTGTGACACTTTCATGTTGACCGTCGCCACGGGAGAAAAGTGCTGCTGAAAGTAAGAAGCCAAAGGCTGAAACACAAACAAACCTTCTGAAAACTCAAAATTTCAGCAGGTCAAAAGTTGACCTTACCGCCCGGAGTAGAGGCGATATAATGACAGATGTCATTCTGTATCAGTGTCCTTCTCCTGACCTCCTCTTCCCCCGAACGTCCAGAGTGAAATCTTTTGACATTAACTATGATACAAACAACAGATAAAACCATAATCCTTCCCCGTCTGACAGGAGCCTCTCTGTGTGGAGTTTGCATGTTCTCCCCGTGCATGCTCGGGTTCTCTGGTTAAAGAACGAGTGTGGGGGCGCCAGTAGCGTAGTGGTTGGTGCGTGCGCCCCATGTGCGGAGGCTGGGTTCGAATCCGACCTGTGGCTCCTTTCCCGCATGTCATCCCTCACTCTCTCTGTCCCTGATTTCCAACCCTGTCGCTTCAATAAAGGCACTAAAAGCCCAAACATAAATCTTTAAAAGAATGAGTGTGTGGGTGTTACTGCGGAGGTTGGAGGTTAAATTCATCTCATATTAAAGAGACATGTTTGCAGCAGGGGCTGCACGATGATGCGGTGGTTAGCCCTGTGACCTCACAGCGAGGAGGTTCCTGGGTTGGCAAAAGCTAACCTAACCGGCGGTTAGCTTGTGCTAGCGTGCGGTAGCTTGCAGTGTATGTACAAGCGGTAAACATACACACTACGTCCTGCAGTGAGTGTGAGCTTCTGGGGGCGATGAGCCCAGGAGGATAGGCCCAGTTTGAATGTTGTGTTTACAAGCTGACACCAACTTTTCTTGTGACTCCACCTTTCAAAATAAAGTGCATTAGGAGCAGAATAGCACAGCCCTAGTGCATTAAAACACCCACTTTTTTGTTGTCAGGTCAAAGTAGTTTTGATTGGATGTGAACTTTAATTGCGCTCCGTCTCTCCAGTCAGAGCAGCTCCAGCTTTACTCAGCAGCTTCATGGAGCTTAATGGGCAATAAATGCATCTAAAGTGTTTGATCAGCTCTTCTGCACTAGTGGTCGTATCTGCAGAGCGTTATACTCAAGTGGCGGTGCATCAAAACTGTCTTCAAGGATAGAGCCGTTACAAAACGTTCCTTTAAGTCAGAGGGAATCCAAAAAGAATCAAACAGTAATCTTCTGTTTTTACATCCTGTGGTCGACTAACTTGTTGGTTAAATTGACCAAGTTTAACTTTTAGGGAGTCTCTAGTTACAGTCAGCTCGATATAACAGAGTAAACATCTTATTCCTGTCGTATCTGAATGGCAGCATGTTTAACGTTCTTCCTTAGAGCAGTTGGCGTGTATTGTTCCACCAGATGTGAGCATGCAGAGGAAGATAGTGGATGTGTTTTTCAGTATGTTTTTAAGGACCCGACTTTGCTCCTGGAGCCCACACAGTGTCAGCAGAGCTTAGCCTTCTTAAACCGAGAGAATGAAACACGTTGAATCTGCTGCTGCTGCTGCTCAGTCAGACCTGAACAGAAGGAGAGCTCTGCTGTGGCTCAGTGCATTATACATAGTGTTGAAATGCACGCACACACACACACACACACACACACACACACACACACACACACACACACACACACTGAGAACTTGACGAGATGTAATATTGACAGTGTCAGCGCTGTGTGAAACTCCCATCACATTTACTTTAATATTTATGACATTTGACACAAACACACACTGATGCTGCACGTTATTCATAAAGTCATGATGCATCCAGTGAGCATTCGCCAGCGTGTTCACACGTACACGCACACAAAAACACACACACACACACACACACACACACACACACACACACACATGAAGTCTGAGAGACGCTGAGTAGTGCAGATCTGGGTAAAGAATAAGTGTGTGGGTGTTACTGCGGGGGTTGGAGGTTAAATTCATCTCATATTAAAGAGACATGTTTGCAGCATGGTGCTGCAAGGTGGTGCAGGGGTTAGCTCTGTCGCCACACAGTGAGGAGGTTCCTGGTTTGAATCCCCGTCTGACAGGAGCCTCTCTGTGTGGAGTTTGCGTGTTCTCCCCGTGCATGCGTGGGTTCTCTCCGGGTACTCCGGCTTCCTCCCACAGTCCAAAGACATGCTGGTTAGGTTAACTGGTGACTCTAAACTGCCCGTAGGTGTGAATGTGAGTGTGTCTGGTTGTCTGTCTCTATATGTCAGCCCTGTGATTGGCTGGTGAACAGTCCAGGATGTAACCCCGCCTCTCAGCCAATGACAGCTGGGGTTGGCTCCAGCCCCCCGCGACCCCAAACAGGAAAAGTGTGAGACGAACAGTTACCGATTGAGCAAACTTAATGATTATATTTGTATAATATAACATAACGAATGTTTATTATTTATCTTCATAATGTTCATGCGTGTGCTTAGAGTCAGGGAGGATTCATTTAACACAATCATTATGAAAAGGACGATGAAAACAATGAACTTAACTAAATGTTGTTGCTGTATATTTTTGCATATTCATGGTTTATAATTTGTGTAAACGGCGTGTTTGTTTCTTTGCTCGAGGTAGAAAGAGAGAGCGTTTATGAGAGAGGCAGTAAGAAGGAGCAGAGACACGAGAACATCTTCTCTTTCTTTGGTTGCATCCTCTCACATGTCGGGGGGACAGAAATAGCTTCCTCCTGTCGTTTCATTTCTTTGGTCTGAACGTCCGGCTCGACCACATGTAGACTCAGCGTTTGGATCAGAAGCAAGCCGCTGTCAGTTTGAATTACTGAAGCTGAAGATGAATGGTGTAGCTGTAGACGGGGTCAAGGTTGTTGAGAAAAGAGAGTTTGAGAGAATGATTTGGAGGCTGTGTAAAAGTTTTCTGTTTTTAGGCCTATACGAGCCGGAGAAAGCCAGAGCACCAGATAAATTCTTTCCTTCACTGTTGTAGCGGCTCTCTGGTGCCTCCGATGTTGTCGTATATGGGGTACTTCTCACTTCTCTTATTTGCTATCTCCTCGGTCCTCGCTCCTCGGCCGAACCGGAAGTAGTTTTAGACCCGCCATGTTAAGGATCGTCCCAAAGCTCTTACAGTGAAAGGAGGAGAGAGGATCGAGGAGAGAGGAGGGAGATCCGAGGAGCGATGGCCGAGGAGACACGAGAGCTGGCTTTACGGAAGTCTTTTTACTGACAGACACGCCCCCTTATCGAATATCATTCATTGATTGGACGCTGCAGCGGATCAGACTCAGTGAAACTTATCAACATGAGCGGAGTTTAATACCGAAGAAAAGAGGGACATTAAAAAGACATTTAAACAGATCATGTGTCAGTTTGTAAAGAGTCTGTGATGAGCTGGGATTAAAAAGTGTCTGACATGAAGATTAAAAACGAAACATGAAGCATCAGTTCTATAAAATCAGTAAGAGTGTAGGCCGATCACTCCCCACATTTGATGAGTTTTCACTGTCAAACAAACAGTGTGTTAATATGAAGTGTTCAGAAATGATTCCTTCATGTTCATGATCCCTCAGACTGTTTGAATGTGTGATGATGATGAGAGTCTGATGCAGAGGGAGTCTGTCACTCACAAACACCTTTTACATTCACACTTATTTACCTTCACAAAGTTTCTATCATTTACAACCTCATCAATCATTCTCACATCAATATCTGTGTTTATAAAATACACACTTCATCGTCCAATCAGAAGTCCAAACTAATACAAAGAATAAATTCATCAATTCAGTATGAAATCTTTTAGTCAGTAGAAATTGTCCTTTTGGTTCTTATCAGACTGCAGGTTGTTCTTCATGTGGTAAAGTACACAGACTGAACACTGTTACTGTGTGTGTTTCATTAGAAATAATACAGTGTGTGTTTGTGCGGACATAAACAGCTGTTAAAGCCGACTGACAGCTGAACGTGATCAGCTGATGTCATCATCACAAACAGACGTGGCTTCACGTGACGCTGTAGAGGAAAGGACGTCTCATGTCTCTTCAAACAGATCTCCTCGTTCCTCTCTCCTCTGCTTCGTTTCCTCCATGCATCTCTGGTGGGAGGGACTAAGACGCAAGTGGAGGAGACAACTTGGAGGACACTCGATGCAAATAAGAGAAGTGAGAAGCACCCCTGGTCTCATCAGAATACAACTCTACACTGCTCCTAGTGGTTATATGCATATTGCATCTCACAGAGGTCTTAATTTCTGAGGACGTGCACAATCAACGCTCCAAACCACACAAGGCTGATGTCATGCATTCACGTGTTGTTAAAGCAAGAGCACTCGGGGCTTAAGATGGTACAGATCTTATTACAACCTTTGTAATGCAAAAGATGCATGCAGAACCACTTCTGTATGCATGCTCCTCAGGACATTTCTGACCTGCTCACAGACTACAACCCCTCCTCCGCCCCCCAGGTCATCAGGAGGACTATTAGACCTACCCAGAATTAGATCAAAGTCCGAAGAGGGGGCCTTGAGTTTCTGTGGGTCTCGAGGGTGAACTTTACTCTCGTCTTGTATTTTTCTTTTAATTTCCCTTTCTCCTCCTCTTCTTCTCAGCACATTTCCCCCTCACTCTTTTCCTCTCTCTTATTCCATGTCTTAAATGATTTTGTTTGTGTTCTTCTTCTTTCATCCTTTCTTGCACAAACGGATGCTTCCTACCTCTCCTCCCCGCGTTTCTCCTCCTTCCCACTTTCTGTCCTCCTCTCCTTTCCTCCTCTTCCTCCTCCACTCTCTGTGCCATCAGCGCCCTCTGCTGACTGATGCCGGCTTCACATCCAGCTGTAGAAAACTGAGCAGATGATCTGTTGTAGTGTTTTCTGTTCAGTCCGTCAGTGAGCTCAGCCTGTAGCAGGGCGCCGGTGTCTTGTCGTGTAGTTTTCAAGCTTCAGCTCTGAAACTTCGAGCGCCTAATACGACGAGTTTCCTCAAAATACCTGCAGACATCGATGAGGGGAAAACACATGAAGCAAGTTTCTCTCAGTTCAGAGTTTATTTGACACATTTTGTTCTCTCTCTCTTTTTATTTCAGCTGTAACATGAACAGAAACTTCTGATTTCATGAACCTCTTCTCTCCAGACTACATCGACTCTGTATCGATCAGTTTGTTGCAGCAGTCAGGCTCAGTTTTATGGATTGAGATTTGATCCGAGAGCCGCTGAATGATTGCTCTGTCATCCTCGGCTTCATTACCGTTAGAAAGAAAACAAATAACAGCTGACATGTGGATGTTTACAATCATCCAGACGGACGTCAATACATCACCTCGCACATTAGCATGAAACAGCGATCCAATATAAGTCTCTGTTTGCACTGATTACATTCACTGTGAGGATCCATGAATTCAAAACCTTCAGAACAGTTAACATTAGCCGACAAGCCGTCATTTCTGCGGTGGCGTCCCCGTACAACACTTGCAGGTTTGAACACAAGCTGTTCTGAGAAGTGACAACGATGTAAAGGACATCAGGAAGAGCTCCACAGCTGCTCTAACCCGCAGATTCCACGGCATCCGTGTGCACAGAGTTCATTCTTGCAGCGGGCTCCGTCGAAAATAGACACAGCACCTATTTGGAGCGAAGCAGAGCAGAGTGGCACTGCTGGCACACGCAGGTGACGGACCACGGCGCTCACTGTGGAAACACGAGCATTGAGCACAACCAGCTCTGGAATGCGCTGCACAGGAGGAGTGAGACCAGAAAGTTCTGGGGACTTTTTGAAGAGGAACTATCAACGTGGGAGCACCGTGAGAACCGCACAGCATGGAGACTTTTCTCTGTCTGCATTCGCACCGCCATGGTGACATTGTTGACTTTTATTAACGATTTTAGTTCCTAGAAGAACCCGTTTAGAGGAACCGTTTTAGCTCCGGCTTCAGGGTAGGTACCATGGTGGTGCGAATGAAGACAGAAAAAAAGTTCCGGTGTTGTTTAGTTCTCAGGGGACTTCCTATTGGATAGTTCCTCTTCAAAAAGTCCCCAGAACGGTTTGGTCCGAAAACACCTGATAAAAAAGTGTGAGGGTTCCAACAGTACCGAGAACTATGAGAAAGTTCCTGTGGTCCAAAAATGCCTAATGACCACAGACTGTAAATATGAATGTTTAAGCCTGAGTATCGTCACCCGTCTGTTCCTGGAGTCCCATCGATGGCGGTCTCCGTGTTGGAAATGCTGTCTCAGCCTAACTTTCAGTCAACCTAACGACAGGCTGAGAGCTGGAGCTGAGGCGGGTTTTAAGCCTCCTGACAAACCGTTACACCGCGCCCACCTGTCAATCAGGTCAGCTACACGCCTTATTGTGAATAACTCTTATCCTTCATCAAATCAAAACTGATGAGTCATCAAAACATTCACCCCCCGTACAGTGTGTGCTGATCGAGACATGAGCTAATCAGACCTGTTTGGTTTTTTGAACCAGGCTGTAAACATGTTAATGTCTGCTGTAAAAACAGGCTTTTTAGAATGGGTGTGTATGTGACTTCCTGTGCTTCTGCAGCCAGCCTCTAGTGGACACTCAAGGAACTGCAGGATTTTACACTTCTGCATTGGCTTCATGTTTCAACACCCGAGGTTGCTGCTTGCTAAAGACACATCTAAAAGATTTGCATAACTGCAGACTTTGTGTCTCAGCTTCACAGACGAGGACTACTGCTATGAAGAGTCTCCCGTCTCGTTCTGTATATAATCAGATCTCTTCGTCAGTTCGGAGAGGATTCACACTTTTCACCCTCAGTTTATAACTTAATCTTTGTGATTTAGTAAACCAATGCTCTCTGTTTTAACTGCTATAGCAAAGGGCTTCATGTATCGTTCTTCGGTTTGAACCCCTGTGGAAACATTTACCCCCTGTGGGGGGTCCAAGATCTGCAGGATGTTATTTTAAACACACGATTACCTGCATGAACTGACAAACAGACAGAAGAAAAGGAGGAAGAAGACAGCGAGGGCAGGGAAGCTGCAGCGTCGGTTCTGATCAGATGATCAAACTCCTCAGAAGGCTCCGAGACGAGGGGATGTACAGCCCGCTGCGTGTGTGTTTGTGATGAATGTTTGATTGTGTCAGGAGAGATTTGTGACATATCTGGAGCAGAGACAGACGACATTTCGCTCATTAGAGGAAAAGGAAGGTGAGGGATGGATGAGGAAGAAAGAACGAGGGGGGAGGACAGATGGATGGATGGATGGATGGATGGATTTGTTTACAAGAAATAATTACAAAAACATGGAAGAGCAGATGTCTGATTGGAGAAAGAGGAAGATGATCATTAAAAGCATGAGAGACTCAAAGGTCTGTCAGTCCTTGACTCAAGTGCAGACACAGTCATTCTGTCAGTGTGAATATGCTGAGTATCATAATAATCACAGTAATTCAATAATTGCAGTGATTGCAGGATAATTATCTCACTCCTAATGATGGCGCTGCAGCTTGGAGACGAGTCAGAGGAAGCAGCCTCGTGAATCCACCGCCTCAAAGCGGAGTTTCATGCACGCCTTCCTTAAACATTCATGGGGTATTTTTGGAGGAGCAGATATGAGTCACAAGTTGTTCATTTGCTGTGAAAAGAAAAAAGGAGCTCTTGAATGCAGCGTGGCAAACAGTAAGCCTGCTCTTTGTATGGAGAGCGGCGGATCACAGAGGCCACGCCGTGACTTTAAGGACTTCAAACACACTCGTGCAGATCTCATTTCTGTGTGTGGACGTTTTCTTTATTCAGCACTAATACGGCACGAAAGACTCGTTTGATATTTCAGGACTTTCTAATTTGCTTTCCCAAGCAGCTTTACGTCTTCGCTAAGACGATGCTCCTTTTCTGAACCGGGTGAGTCGACTGTGAGCTTGACCTTATCCAGCCACGCATCCTGCTTGAGTCCTGAATGAAAGTGGGTTTAAATCTTTGCTCTGCACAACAATTTGTCTCTGAACAAACACAACCTGCTCTCTGCTCGTCCTCACGTGTCCTTCTTTAACAAAAGTCCAAAGAGGAGTTTATATTGTTTCTGCAGATTTTAATAAAGACCCTGTTCTCTATTATCACATGAACACATCCGGCCCTGACTCTGTGCTGTAGATGACTCATCCAACCCACGCAGTTATTAATGCATTACATTAAGAACACTAACCCCAAATTTCCACATACTCCGTGCATGCCGCGGTCCGTCAGCGCCGTGCACTACATCGCCATTCACTGCCATTCTAGTCAATCATTGTGTTTCCACAGCGAGCGGAGCAGTCAGCTCCGTTTCAAATACGCTGCTGAGTCTATGTACGACGGAGTACTCTGCAGGCACACGTCAAGCTGGACAGAATGGAACGACGCGGACAGGAAGTCAGACAAGGAAACGCACAGAACGTCCGGTCAATTTCAAAATAAGACACAACATTCAGACTCCTGATCGTTTTTTCCATCACTTTATCAACATTACATCTGTGCGTGATGTGTGTACAGCTGCTCATGACTGTGCTCCGCTGTGCTTACGCTCCAGTATTGGACCCAGTGGGGCAGGGAACGCGCCATCCGATGAAGCAAAACTGTGGCGCTGATGGAACGAAGCGTGCACGGACTATGTGGAAATTGGCAGTTAGGGCCGTTTGTAAGCAGTGACCTATAGTAACCCCCCCCCCCCCCCACGCTGTAATAACTTCATTTCATTACAGACTCACAGAAGTGAACACTCTCACACCGCATTAGCTCAATAAACTGGGCCTGTCTGAGGTCACAGCTTATTACGGATGAGGCGAGAAGCCATGTTTGTTTCAGCACACAAACTCACTGACAGTCTCTGTGACGGACTGCGCAGTGCACTGAATATGTGGAAATTGGCAGCTGTATGTCTGTTGGAAGACACTTCACCCTGTATTAGTTTTTAAATTGCATTTATTTTTCTATAAAACCTCCAGAAATCATTTGGAAAAGCCGATCCAGCTGAAGTTTCCTCTACGACTTTACAAAGATTTTCCAGGTTAAATAATTTGAGATGCTCAGTGAGTCTTACATCGAAACGGTCGTTCAGCTGGAACTAATTGAATTTCAGGATGCTTAATAACATGATTCACAAAGTTGGCAGTTCTCCTGAGGAATGTGTCACTTTTATTTTGTATGAAACTAAAAGAAAAGTTAAGGGTGCTGCACGATGCAGACTCTTTCACATGTTTTTAGTTTCTGTCACTGGCCAAAGGAAATGTCGTCTCTTTAAAGCAACGATATGTAAGATTAAGGTTTGATGGTTTTTGGCGCCCACCGAAGGTCTCTGCGTGCAAATGCACTGTTGTATGCGCAGTGCATATTGGGATCGTTGCGGCGAGTTTCGAGAGGGGCTCATACGCGCTCGCCGGACAAGAATATACCAGAGCTCTATTCTATGCAAATGAGTCCAGGGACCATCCCGACTGGCCCTGTGTTTATCCAATCAGGTGCATTCATTGAGGCTAAGCCACCTATTGCGTAACGAGTTGAGTACTCCGGTGTGATCCGTAGTGTCCTCGCCTGAGGCAGTGGAGCTGTACGGTTAGACAACGTGCAATTGTTGACAATCAGAAGGTGGCGAAGCCGGCAATGACGTTGTGAGGAGCTAAACAACCATGCAGACTGACAAGGTTCAGTAATATAACTTTGCGCTAATCTGACTCTGCTAGCATCTTTAGCCTGTTGTTAGCAACCTGTTAGCACGTTGAGTATGTGCTTGTGTATCCAACTGTTACCGTGACATCCATATATATACCAAAGAGATATTTAATTCTAGCGTTTGATCGTACTTCATCAGACACTCTCACAGGGACTTTTCTTACAGTAAAAATCAAAGCGCTTCACATCAGACGGCGACTCTATCACATAAGTTTTTCGGAACATGTTGTTTTTTCTTTTCTGATCTTCATCTTAAAATGTAGGTTATTGATATTTCTGCACCTTCATTGAACTGTTTTTCAACTTTAAAAAAATCAATCCTGATACATTCCTGATTCGTATTCCTCTTTCTGAAAGAAATAATGAGCGCTGTGTTTCTCTCCCAGCATGCTTCATTAACTGCAGCAAATTTCAAGTGTGTGTGTGTGTGTGTGTGTGTGTGTGTGTGTGTGTGTGTGTGTGTGTGTGTGTGTGTGTGTGTGTGTGTGTGTGTGTGTGTGTGTGTGTGTCCACGATGCTAATTAAGTCTATCAGATCTCACAATTCCTGCGTGTTTGGGTGTGTGTGTGTGCAGAATGTGTGTGCGTGCTCATCAAAAGGTTCCTTATTAACTGTAGGAGGATTTTGCAGCAAGCGTGCACATATTCGTTGGAATCTTTTGTGCACGTGGACAAACAAGGCTGCACTATGCTACATAAAGTGAATAAAACATTAGCATTAAAGGTCCAATAAGTGAGATGTGTAGTGAGTGAAATGATAAAGTGACCTCACTCTATGATCAGACATTAAGGAAACATGCTATGTTGAAGTGCTGGCTTCTCTGACAACAATGCAGCAGCCAGTATGTCCTCCTTCTAACTTTAGATTCTGGTCCTGAATGGTCTGGATTTGTTTGGACCAGAGAAGGTAGGCGGTTTTAAGGCACCCCCACACGGCCGTTTTGGACGCCCCTCGGTTTGCCAGATATGAGAGCAGTTATCAGGTCAAACCAACAGGTGTTGCAGCGATGGAAGCGGGCAAGAGAACTGGTTCAGATAGAAGTGATTGTACCCGACCTAAAAAGCCTCTGCATGTTTCTAATAAGCTCCACGAGCAGAAACGTGCTCAAACTAGGATCAATATTGGAGATGCTTTTGAAAAATGGAGAGAGGTTAGAACGCAGAAAGGTTTACAGACCGATGCAGAGCTGGATAAACACTGAAGCTTCAGTGTCCACCACATGGTGACCTGCGTGAGCATCCACTCTAGAGAGGAGGGGGGGGGGAGACAGCTCTCTGTAATGTTTAGAATTTGGGCTGCAGTACCCATTTTAAACACTAGGTGTCAGAGTTACATGTTGCATTTTATGTAATTTGTGAAATGTTTTTATTTAATAAATATTTGATTGAATGCAGACATGCGAGTGCATCATTTGTTGTCCTGAGGATTAAAGAAAAGCTGCATGTAACAAACGTGTTTGTCACTGCAGCACGTCTGATTTGAAACGCAGGAACTCCTTCAGAGTCGAAGGAGAAGATGAAAAGATAAAACTGAAGCGAAGTCAAATTATTCAAATTGTCCATGTGTCCTCGTCATGGCCTGATAAGAAGATTTGCTTCACTTTGGCACAGCTGCCGTCCGAGTGCTCGTCTCATCCGGAGCATCACACCTTCAAGTCAGCAGATCTGTAATCCATTATTCACAGTGAAGTCTGTGGGAATCTCAAATCAAGACATATTGAAGCTCATTTCAAACGTGGACGTTTTAGACTCGTGTTTCTGCAGAGGCTGTTCACTCTCTCTGTCCACTCTGCTGCAGGGAAACCTCTCTTAGCTATATATGCTGCAGCGCTTGTAGTTATCTCTTCATTCACTTTTGAATCCAATCACTACCCAGTTTCAGGAGAAGGAAAGACAGAACAAAGAGAGAACAGAGGTAGAAAGACGTAAGCCTTTAATCTGCTCGTTTAATGATGAGCAGCTTCTGAAGGTAGACTTGTTGAGCTGAATAAATCTTGTGATGTGTCTTTGCTGCAGGCCTCGCTCTTCTTTCAGATGTTTCTGTAGCTGCTCGATACCTCAGCGTGTGGTCTGTAGAGCCTTCAGGGGATGATGAGGAGAGGCACCGGAGCCTCGGATTACTCGGCCTGTCCATCAGTGTCCGTACGATTTTTAATGCAGCTCTTAGCCCGTACACGTTTTCCTCCTGGGAGTCACTGCAGGTTTATAAGAATTCAGTCAGAGTCAGAGGAGGATCAGGAAAACACCTGTTGGTTTTGTCGAACCGGATTCACCAGATTCTGCCCTTCATTGACTGATGGTCGAATTTCTTTTGTTGTTTTTTGTGCTCATTGACTATAATGTCGGAGAGAAAAATTGCTGCAGAGAAAATACGGTAAATAGTTATCTGCTCCTGTAAGTACTTAAGGAATAATCCAGAATTTATAACCTAAACCCTTGTCAAGATGTTTCAAATTATCAAGGTGGCACGATGGTCCAGGAGCCCACATGAAGTTTAGGACTGGATCAGTAAACTCCCGTGTTGTGGTTCAAAGAGACGAGATCTCTGCACTGATCGAACTGGTTATAAATGATGTGAAAACTTCAACAGTCCCGGTCCTGCCTTAGACACACTGTTATACGCTACACCTGAGTTGTTAACTCGAGGCTTTCTGATTCGATTAGAGCTGCAGCTCCGCTCCTTCAATTAGATCTCAGCAGGGAGTCTTTACTGCTCCAGGAAGTAAAAACCCTGAGTGACTGAGGGGCTCTGCAGGAAGCTGTTTGAGCTCGGAGCTGTCAGTGTGAGTTAGCTGTGTTTTTTTCTGTGTGTGCGTGTGTATGATGAACACTTCGTTCCTGTCAGCCGATGTCCCCAGCAGAGGCTGCTGCATTCGATTTGCAGTAATCAACTTGACACACCTGATGGGACGGTGTTAATCACCGTGACAGAGAGAAAGAAAAAAATGTGGGTGCGTTTGATTCGAGTTTCTCATGCTGGACGAGAGAGAGTTATGAGAGGGAGAGAGAGATGGACAAACCGGGAGAGAGATGGTATCACGGGCAGGGGGAGTAAACACCGGACTGTATTGTGCAGAACAAACATGGACAGGACAACTCCAGCGGAAGCTTTTATGTATTAGAGAGAGAAAAAATCTGCCTCCACATCATCTGCTGGCTTGTTTTGAATCATGCAATGAGTCACTCAGTGGCCCTGTGCAGCTCAATGAGGGGAGAAACGCTCTGACAGCAATAGCTCAGCACTTGTTCACCATGAAAAGGTAAAAGGAGTCAGCACAGAGGACAGCGACACCTGAGAAGCTTTCATGCATCACTGCAAAGGCTGGAAAGTGGAGGGAATGAATGGAAGTGTCATTACAATCTCACAGCAGGATGTGTGACCCTGATAGACACACGCACACACGCACACACACACACACACACACACACACACACACAACTTATGAGCAATGCTGAGGTCTGCAACTTGGACGCTGAAGTTTAAAAAAATACTTTATTTTGAACACATCGAAGAGAATCATGCCCTCAATACCATGTAGGGTTGTAGTACTCGAAGTCGTTCTTGGTCTCAAGACCACTTTTTAAAGGTCTTAGTCTCGTCTCGAGCATTTTTACTCGGTCTTGTCGCGGTCTTAGACTGGGCGGACTCCGGATTTTAAATCAAGACAGGTCAAGACCACCACTGATCTCCACGTCATTCCTGTGATTAGAAGGAAAACTCCTCTTTCTAGAAGAACAAATAACTTCAATTCATTCGTAACTTCATTTTTATCCCCGGTTACGGTCGCAACCTTCCCGATGTTACGGTCTAAGTGAGTGACACGCCCCCTGCACACAACATGATGTTTTTTTTTTTTTAATTGTCTTGGTCTTGTCTCGGTCTCGAGGCACTCTGGTCTTGGGTATGTCTTGGTCTTGGGTATGTCTTGGTCTTGGTAACACTAACAGCATGGTCTCTTGTTAAAGAAAAGAAAATCATGACTTTTTCTCAAATGATTCTGATAATTTCACATCTCATAATCGTTCAGATCCGTGCTGCTCTGTGCTGCTGATGACCTCACCTTGCAGTTTACGTTCAGCTGAGCGGGCGCCGTCTGTTTCCGCTCTCCATGCAAACCTTTACATTTGCATACGGCTTATGCACAGCGCTCGGGCAGGAAATACCTGAGGGAGAGACGAGCATGTTTGACTACATGAAATAAACATGAGCCAAGTGTTATCATGCTCCTGACGTGTCAGCTGATCCAAGTTTGAGCCATGACTCAAAGAACAGGTCGACGTCAGGACGACCAGAGACTTTTCTTTACAGAAGAGAATGATGGAAATAAAACACTGAGTCTCTTTGTAAGAAGACAGCTTTTAAAAACTGTGACAGACGACGGGATTTGATGAAGCGCTAATGATTCTGATGTGGATGTTCTGGCTGCCCAACAGTTTATCTTTCCTGTAATGTATGCTAAAGTCTGCTGCCAGTGTGCATGCTGCTGATGAAGGCTGACAGTAACGAGGCGGAACAGGAGACGTGTGTTCGCTTCAGCTGTCCGAGGATGAGAGAGCTGCATGAATATTAAAGATAGGACCAAGATGCTCCTGAACCTGTTTAAGCCTCTTAACCAGATGCTGACTGCAGCTTAAGTGTACTTACGGTCCCTAACTGAAACACGGTGTTATGTAGCATATGGTTACTGTTCATTTCTCAAGGCAGGAAGGAGCCAAAGGAACCACACAAGGCCCTGAAACACATCCTTGTTTACTTTTTCACCCTCCCACCAGCAGTGCCTTCCCTATCTTCATGATTATTTACACAACTGCTGCTTATAAATATCAGGTATTCCACATATCGTGCGACAGCTACGTTTCATGTGATTCTGACCGTGTAAACCATTTCAAGATCCGACCTCCACAGCAGCCACAATCTACGCATCTGTCAGACATGCACGAGCGCCGTTGCATTGTTTGTTGAAAATAGACTCTGAGTGTATTTAGAACGGAGCAGAGCCGAGTGTTGCTGCTGGCACGCGCCAGAGACGGACCACGGCGCATGCTGTGGAAACATGAGCACTGACTAGAGACGGTGCAATCAGCACTGGAGTGCACAGCGTGGACAGAACGCAGCGCACAGCCTTGTGCATACATTGTAAAACTTTGATTACTGCACCTGCGAACCCAGTGGCGATTCTAGAGTCTACTGGGGCCCCAGGCAAGAAATAAGTGGGGGTCTTACAACCCGCATTTGTCACCATCATGTCTGCCATCGCCGTAACGCTTACCCCTCTTCCTCTTTTTTCTTCTGTTTCGGATTTCTCTCCTATAGACGGATAATTCATATTCATTTTTCTTGATTGACTTTCATTGACAAACTTCCGTTTTCACTGCAATAAGGCACGCAACGCTGAGCGACGAGAGTGAGTGCCCCAAGCCATTGCCCGTCTTGCCCGTTGACAAGCAGCACCTCTGTACGAACCCCTGATTTCTCTCCACCTCCACCCTGACGTCCAAATATCACTTAAACAAAACAAGATGGCGATGGCCAGAACTCAAGCCCGTACTTGAAGCTTTAGGTCGTCCAGAAGAAACAGTGTGACACTTCTTCTTTTCTTTTTCATCCTGTAAAACAATCCGAATATCTTCTGGGACATCTTGAGAATGAATTCTTTATCTGAAGCAAACTGTTTTTGAGTCAGCGTCCAGCTCGCTGAATATGACTGCAGGCTGTTGGACTGAATTAGAGCGCGGCCGATCGCCTTCTCTGTCATTCACTTTCATGTTCTGTGAACAGTTTGCAGCCGCCGTGTGAGAAGCAGATCTTAAAACATTCACAGAAGCATTCTTAAGTTATGTCCAATACAGTCTCACAGTCTCAATTTCAGAGTGAGAGTGAGACGAAGAAATAGAAAAACAAACTCCATTTTTTGGGCGCACAGATCGAGGTCACGCTCTCTTCCTGATGATGAGAGATGAAAAAGCTCAGCTGCAGTCGGAGCCGGCAGACTTCCACTTCTCTTCTCTCGGAGGAGCGTTCTCTTCACGAGGTTTCTGTTGACTCGCGGAGAGATGAAAGGACCTTTTCCCCTCAGGTGGTGAAAACTTTTTTGTGACTCTTCTCTCGGTGACGGCGTCTCTGCGACCGGTCGCAGTGAACATTTCCTCTTGGAGTCCACTGGCATTAACTGAGGAACAGATGAAGTGGAAATGTAAACACACATTAGCTCTGGGCTTACCGTCGACTACATGCACAGATTGCATCACAAAGGATAAATAAGAGTTGATGGTCTCTATTTTAACATTTTGTCTGTCAGTCGGAAACATGCGCTTGCACCGCTGAGGGTGAACACAACAAAATGGAAACATGCAGTCTAATGTAACATCATGCAACATCCCTGCAACCATCAGTCACTCAGTGCAGCCTCATGTTTGCTTTTAACTCAGACACAGACATGTTGATTCAGCTCTGCAGCAAATCTGCAGCGACTAAGCTGCTGGAAACACTGGATTCCATCATGATGATTTAAGTCTTTCATAGTTGATTTCTTATCCCCCAGTTACGGCCGCAACCTTCCCGGTGTTAAGGTCTAGTGAGTGACACGCCCCCTTCACAGTAGATGAGGATTATTCAGAGATATTTATGGTGTTGGTCTTGTCTCTGTCTCACCCTGACTTGGTCTTAGTCTTGACAAGGTCTCGATCCCTAAATGTCTTGGTCTTGCCTCGGTCTCACCCTGCCTTGGTCTTAGTCTTGGCCCGGTCTCGATCCCTAAATGTCTTGGTCTTGTCCCGGTCTCGCCCTGCCTTGGTCTTAGTCTTGACAAGGTCTCGATCCCTAAATGTCTTGGTCTTGTCCCGGTCTCGCCCTGCCTTGGTCTTGGTCTTGGCTTGGTCTCAGTCCCTAAATGTCTTGGTCTTGTCTCGGTCTCGCCCTGCCTTGGTCTTAGTCTTGACTCGGTCTTGAACCCTAAATGTCTTGGTCTTGTCTCGGTCTCGCCCTGCCTTGGTCTTAGTCTTGACTCGGTCTCGATCCCTAAATGTCTTGGTCTTGCCTCGGTCTCGCCCTGCCTTGGTCTTAGTCTTGACAAGGTCTCGATCCCTAAATGTCTTGGTCTTGTCCCGGTCTCGCCCTGCCTTGGTCTTGGTCTTGGCTTGGTCTCAGTCCCTAAATGTCTTGGTCTTGTCTCGGTCTCGCCCTGCCTTGGTCTTGGTCTTGACTCGGTCTTGAACCCTAAATGTCTTGGTCTTGTCTCGGTCTCGGAGCACCCTGGTCTCTGTTGGTGTGGTCTTGACTCCAACACTAATTTAGAGCCGGTGATTGCTGCATATAAAGTTAGGAAACGTGTCATAACTTCAGGCACGTTGTTCAGCATCTCTTCGCTGTTACCAGGCAAAGATGCACACACCTTTAAACATGTCTCACTTTGTTATTGGTTACATAACCCATCATTGTGATTGGCTGTCAGCCGTGTGCCATGCTGGATTTCTAATCAGAATGATGTGTGGTGGTTTATGTGTCTGTGTTCTCCTCCCCTCAGATATCTCAGCGCCGACACATGAAGGCTTGATACGATTTCTCTCCCCAGACACAAACTTGTGAAACTTCTCTCCATGACAGTTTCAGTAAGCGAGCGCGTCAGTGCCTCAGCGTGTGAAAGACAGACGCCTGGTGACTATAGATTCTTTTTTATAACCTTTATGTTACCCGGGTGATGTTGATGGATAACACTCGCTTGTTTACAACGACGCCCCCCCCCCCCCCCACTTTATAACTTCACGTTCTCGGTGCGACTGCAGCCTTCCACTGTGTGACAGCTCGGGGGATGAAAAAGGCTGCTCGTTCCAATCTGCTGCTGCCGACTGAGAGCAGGAATGTTTTGTTCCTCTGCTGCAGAGTCAGGCCGAGTGTGTGTTCCTTGTAAAGACTTTGAGAGCTTGCCTTCAGGTGAATCTCGACCTCCAGGATCACAGACGAGTGACAGAGGGGATTCAAAAAGGGGATAAATGTGGCGTTAGAGAGCCTAGCAGATTGCCCGTCCCGTGTGCATGGGCTGCAGTCTTCGTTGCAGCTGCTGTGGGTTTGAATCTGACCTCGGCCATTTGCTGCCATTTGCTGCATGTCATCCACCCAACATTTCCTGTCCCTCTTCAGCTGTCCGATCCAATAAAAGGCCCAAAAATAAGGGGGGAAGTGCTTTGCAGAGTGAAAAACTTCTGGCTTCAGATCTCATTACAAGCGCTCCAACATGACGTGTAAGTATCCTTAAACGTGTGAAAGGTTGCAGACTCTGTAATAAAAAATTAAATGACGTTGAATTCTGCCAGAGTTCACAGCGCAGCCTCTAAGCGTTTGCTGATTGTGCAGTGACACACTTCTAAGCTGCTGTGGATTCAGCAGAAGTTTCTGAGTCTGTGATTCAGGGTTTTATCCCGTCTGGTTAACCATGTGATGGAGAGGAGGTCTGTTCAGACTGGAGTGTAGAAGGTTTTAGCTCCCTTTGACCCAAAAGAGAAAATCAATAAGGGAGTCTAAGGCCTCGTCCACACGGAGGCGGGTCTTTTTGTTCTTGTAACGTCACGCTGTGCGCCGGTTTCTCCTCCGTTTGACGTCATCGTGCGACGCTGTCACTTTAGTTTACATGAGATTAGTGCGATGGCAGACGTCAGACCATGCCATCACCTGCCCAGGGACAACAGATGGAAATTAGCTAGTTAGCTAAATGTGGTACAAAGCATCTCTTCTCTTCTGAGACTAATGTTTTTTTTTTGTACAATGTCCCTGATTCAAATAAACTAATAAAAAAAAAAGAAACTAGTGCTGGTGCTAACGTTGCTAACTGGACTTTTGACATGCTCACACATACACACACAGTTACTCTCCCACTATGTTGACGAGCAGAGACGACTGATTGGACGACGGACGTCACTGCTGCTACATACAACACTCCCACCACACAAACCCCGCCCCCAACGAGACCTGCACGGACTTCAGGTTGGTGGGACAACTTTGTAAATGAAATGGTCATTGCAGAGGAATGGCGAGAAAATGTTGGAGTGTAAAGGACATGGCTGTTGTCTCTGAGTGAGCTGCTTCGCCCGCACATTGAAGGACAGACTGTAACGAGATCGCCTGCAAGTGTGGTCAAAGTGACAGGCGTGACGGTGTGTTTTTGCATTTTCATGTGGATGAAGATGATTTTGAGAACAGAGTCTGTGTGGAAAATACTCGGCTGTCGCTGTCCATGGTTCTGAAGTTCAGGATATAGCCTTGTAGGTTTATTCTGGTTTTCCTTCTTTCTTCATCACTGTTCCAATACTTGTGTTTTATGCTTAAGGGGCCGATATCCAACTTACATTTACCTCCCATGTAGTCAGGGTTGTGGGGGCGTTGTGAATCCTCCTGTGTGTCTTTGGCAATACAGCCAAATTACTAACGCCGTCATCAATAACCCGACAAAGAGAGAGGTTGTTTGTGAAAGCGTGGAGGCTACATTTAAGCAGGGTGGATATAGGATTTTATGTGTAACTGTGGTTTATTGGCTGCCTTCCAGCTCAGTACAGAATCAAATATTACTTCTGGTCTACAAAGCATTAAATGGTACAGAACTACAATATCTTTCTGATCAGCATGCTGTCTTTACTGAACAAAGCATGCTGAACTGACCTACACCCGTTTACTCACATGTACTGTAACTTCACTTCCTTGATGTATTAAGTCTTTAAAGGTCTGAAATGATAAAGTGACCTTACTCTATGATCAGACATTAAGGAAACATGCTATGTTGAAGTGCTGGCTTCTCTGACAACAATGCAGCAGCCAGTATGTCCTCCTTCTAACTTTAGATTCTGGTCCTGAATGGTCTGGATTTGTTTGGACCAGAGAAGGTAGGCGGTTTTAAGGCACCCCCACACGGCCGTTTTGGACGCCCCTCGGTTTGCCAGATATGAGAGCAGTTATCAGGTCAAACCAACAGGTGTTGCAGCGATGGAAGCGGGCAAGAGAACTGGTTCAGATAGAAGTGATTGTACCCGACCTAAAAAGCCTCTGCATGTTTCTAATAAGCTCCACGAGCAGAAACGTGCTCAAACTAGGATCAATATTGGAGATGCTTTTGAAAAATGGAGAGAGGTTAGAACGCAGAAAGGTTTACAGACCGATGCAGAGCTGGATAAACACTGAAGCGTCAGTGTCCACCACATGGTGACCTGCGTGAGCATCCACTCTAGAGAGGAGGGGGCGGAGGGAGACAGAAATCGCTGACTTTGAGGTGCATACTTAGCAGCTGAAAAATGCTCTGCTCGTTGTTCACATTATGTTCACTGAAACACTTTCAGCACTTTGAAATGATCCTCTCGTGTCAAACTTGTGAGCTGCACTATGCACCTTTTTATGGATGTTTTTACCCTGCAGACGATATTTGAACGTAGAGTGTAAATGTGTCACGCTTCACATCTTCGGCAAAGTTTGGTTGTTGAATGCACGATAGGCACATTTTCTTGTAGCTACAAACTTGCCCAGTTCCAAACTTCTGAATGCAAGAGCATGCAGAATTTGTGAAAAGTGTAGGATATCGGTCCCTTCATATGTATGAGTCCATGCAGTCTTTTCCTCAATGTATGCCGGGACATGCTCTGCTCCCACTCCCATCCCAATTCTGAGCGAGTCTGAAGAGGAAGACTTGGGTTTGTGGGATGGAAGGACGGATGATGGGATGAATGTGTCCACTGGAGAGAGAGGAAAGAGTGTTTCATGTCACTTCAAGCGACATCGGTCACCTTATGATCACAAACCGACAGGGGAGCCGAGGAATAAGTCACGATGTGGTGGGTTTCAGAGCTGCAAGCTTTCATCTTTTGGTTACACTTGGCCTTCGCACATGCATACATAGACATGCACACACACAGGTTTCACACATATACAAGCCCACAAGATACAGACTCTGAAGAGAAAAAGAACTAGGGCATCAAAAGTCCCGAAGGCTTTGAGCTACAGTTTTTTTTGCATAATCAGGAGAGGAGCTGTGAGGGGGGGGGGGAGAGAGGGGAGAGAAAGAGAGAGAGAGAGAGGGGAGGATGCTGTAATTAAATTAGTGCATCAAGAAAACGAGGAGTAGAACATGCAGGATATGAGCTGTCAGAACAGAACCAGACCGCAAGCTCCAGACTGAGAAGAGACCTGATTAAAGTCGATTATAGAGACGAGTTCTTATTCCTGTTTTCTTCTGAGACACACACACACACACACACACACACACACACACACACACACACACACACACACACACACACACACACTGCAACACAAACACACAGGCAGCCTACAGTTCAGCTGGTGTCAACAGGGAGGGAGTTCCTCTGAGAGTAAGAGGAGAAGGAGGGGAGAGAGAGAGAGAGAGAGAGAGAGAGAGAGAGAGGTGCAGACAGACAGAAGTTCTTCCTCTTCCTCCTCCGCTCTTCATGAGGAGACTCTTATCCGTCCAGTCTGGAGCCGCTTTGGGGGAAAATGCTTTTTCTTCAGACTATATTGAAGAGAAGGCTGCTGCTGAAAGGTAAAAAAAAGAGAGGATGCATTTATTTCTCACCGCGTTTGCACTCATTTTGCTCAAATTACCGCAACCTGAAGCTTTAAAAACAAACCGCCCCAGGCTACTTTCCGCGCTCTGCTCTGCTGACATCGATCACCGTCTGATTGATGAGTGTTTGCTTGTTTCTTATCGGGCTGAAGCTTGATCCATATTCCCCGATCAGATGTGTGTGTGTGACTGACAGAGCTGCATGTTCTGTCAGTCATCTCAGACAGGAGGCATTACGGAATACAGCGGCGTGTCTGCGCGTAAAAAGCGCGATCTTTCCCCCACAGGTGCACTCATTCCTGTCCTCCTCTTTTAAACTCAAACTCCACACTAACAGGTATTTCTCCACCTGTTCATCACACTTCATCAGCTTTATATGACTTATTGGAAGACTCAGTTGTTTTGCTTGATATTGAGTAGTTCGCTGTGAATGCACTGTAGATGTTTTCACAATTCTGCAGGAGAATCAATATTAGAAGTGTCAGATTTTTCTATTTCAGTTTTTCCATGAAGTGTCTGCGTGCTGTTCGCTAACACATGCATTCATTTACTTCCTTATCGGGATCTTTTGCATTATTTTAGCGAAGACGTTTTGTCTGATGAAGTGTGAGATGCGCGGAGATTTCAAATGGTTCAGATGTGTGTTGTGAAAACTGAACGACACTTAACAAGTGTTTTACAAGTGGATGAATGATGATGATGATGGTCTGAGACAAGGATGTTGAGTTTCAAAGTTCTTGAAACTGGATGATGTGGTAGTTCCTCCTGCAGAACCTGGAGAGATTAAGTTGTGAGTTTGAAATGATTAGTTGAGAGTTTAAAGGAGGTGTGAGTAACCTTTGTGCATAGTGCACATCATCAATCCCTGGTGTGTGTGTGTGTGTGTGTGTGTGTGTGTGTGTGTGTGTGTGTGTGTGTGTGTGTGTGTTTATAATCTTGTGATTTCTGCAGCTGATCTTAGAGTCTGTATGTGGAGCTCCTCCAGTCTCCTGTCTGTGTCTGTAGCAGAGAAATGTGCAGCTTCATCATGCTTCTTTGCACCTGTTTTTGCAAGAATTCTCAGCTGATGAATCTGATTAGGTGTCAAATGTTGCAATGCAACGATATGATAAGGGCTGTCCTAAAACCTGACCCAAAAACAAAACTTTTCAAGTGTTTTCTTTGGCATGCAAATGTTTTAATAAGGATTTAGTCTGTTAAAAATCTCTGGAGTCAACGTTTTTTTTTGAAGGTGCGTTAAGATCCTACCAGGTCTTAATCATCTTGTCAGAGTTTTTTCTGCAGACGTTGAGATCTTGCGTTGGAGCTAAATTGTTAGCTAAATTTGTCCTTATAAGAAGTGTGATAGTGTCTTCATTTATAACCTTTGTCAATACTTTGCAGCATCTATCCCTGGTGTGTGTGTGTGTGTTTATAATCTTGTGATTTCTGCAGCTGATCTTAGAGTCTGTATGTGGAGCTCCTCCAGTCGTCTCTGTCTGTGTTTGTAGCAGAGAAATGTGCAGTTTGCTTCTCTGCATGGTCTCCCTGTCATTTCTGCGAAGTGTTCAGTGTTGTGCTGACGCCATAGGATCCATTTAAAGGATTAAGCGCTGTAAGATTGTGTCTTACGTTGGCCTAAAAGAAGCTGAATCACTTGTGTTAATGGCGGTGAATCATGTTTTAATGTGGACGATCGAAGGTCTTCCTTTACATCGCTTTGATTGTGTCATGCTGTCATTTCTTCTGCAGACGCTGTGATGTCACTGTGAGGGTTAAACTCTTCATTCAGAGGGTCCTTCATGGTTTGATTGTGTTTCTCTTATTACTGTCATTTCTAATTTGCAGCGTCTCTCCTTCCTTACTTTGTGTTTATGATCTTCTGATTTCTACATGCTGATGTTTGCAGTCTGAACGTGGCGCTCCTCCGCCTGTGTTTGTAGGAGTGAAATGTGCAGTTTTCCCTTTTCCTCCTCCTGCTGATTTATTAATGAAGTTGGGGATCTATTGCTTTGAAGTGCAGCCTGGAGACGCAGTGGAAAGGGAGGCAAACGGGGACAAAACGCCGCCTATCGGCCTGTCAGGATCCGCACTGCAGCCGCCTTGAGACTCCTATCACAACAACAACAATGTGAATACCCAGAGGAAGGGCTACTTAAAGTTCCTTATATTAGCACACAGTGAAAGAGATGAATCACTGCCATATTCATTGCGTCCACGTGGCGTTAAGAGATGAAAGTGTCCCACTTCTAACAGATCCGTATATTTCAAAAAGCTCTCAGCACGCAGAGCATCCGAATGTCTTCTGACAGCTCTGGAGAACAAACGTGACATTTTCCTGCAGCCGCTCGCTCAGTCTGCAGTAAAAAAAAAAAGAGAGACTTTAACCATAAACTGTAAATATTAATAGACGAAGCCTGAGTGACGTCACCCGTCTGTTCCTGCAGGGGGCGCTGGAGTCCCATCGATGGCGGTCTCCATGCTGGAAATGCTGTCTCAGCCTAACTTTCAGTCAACCTAACGACAGGCTGAGAGCTGGAGCTGAGGCGGGTTTTAAGCCTCCTGACAAACCGTTACACCGCGCCCACCTGTCAATCAGGTCAGCTACACGCCTTATTGTGAATAACTCTTATCCTTCATCAAATCAAAACTGATGAGTCATCAAAACATTCGCCCCCCGTACAGTGTGTGCTGATCGAGACATGAGCTAATCAGACCTATTTGGTTTTTGAACCAGGCTGTAAACATGTTAATGTCTGCTGTAAAAACAGACTTTTTTGAATGGGTGTGTATGTGACTTCCTGTGCGTCTGCAGCCAACCTCTAGTGGACACTCGAGGAACTGCAGGATTTCACACTTCTGCATTGGCTTCAGTTTTCAACACCGAGGTTGCTGCTTTACTTTAACTCATCACTGAGGGTGCAACATCATCAGCACCATGTGACACAGCAGAAACAGGACTTCAGAGAGCAGACTGGTGTTGCAGTCAGTATGAGGCCAAAGGTCGACTGTGTTGTGTTGTTCAGGCTCCGTCAGAAGTTCACCTCCTCATGATTGACATCTGTTTATGTTTGAACAACACTGGTGGACAAAACCTCCATTTTTATCCTTCTGTCTCTCCAGCTCTAACCTAAACACTTCAACAAATCTTAACGAGTGAGTTTTTGTAAGCACTTAGGCCTTTTTTTACTTTTAATATCTTAAAATTAGATTTCTATCTGGACTTGTGGCTTAAAAAAAAACTCTGATGAGATACTTCTGACCAGGGGTAAAAGAAGGCTGGTACGGTAAGATACGCCGTGTACCCCTAAAAGATTCAGAGGTGATATGCAGTCCTGGGGAGAGGCAAGAGATGCTGTCTGCCACAACACAAATAACTAACTTCTTAAACAACACATTGTCTCCTAATTAATTACTTAATTACCCTGCTGTGTTTAAATCCGTGATGGTCGGAGCCTGGCTTCCTTTCACGACTGCTAGTTAACGCTTAGCTTCCTCCAGCACCGAACCTTTTTTCAGATGTTAAAGATGTTCCTGAAGTCTGTTTTAGTCTGCATTTCCACGAGAACCCGGCCGATTAATCGTCCAGCGAGTTTCATTGTATTACATTAGCAGATCTCTGTCTCCAGCAGAGGGCGCTATGGGTTACAACAATCGTCATCACTCTGCAGAGTGTCGAGCGCGGACGCACCAAAGTGTTTGATTACTGCATGTGAGGGATCTATATCTACATGTATCTCTACATATCGAACATAGAGCTAAGAAAGATATCGCCGATATGTCGTTATCTGATTTTTTCTCCCTAATATCCATATCGATATCGGCCCCAAAAACTTGTGTGACCCCTTAACCCTTCCTGCAGCATGTTAACTCCCCTCACTGGTTTACAATGTTCAGACTGACAGGCACCACTTCCTCGGAGCATTACAAATATGTTAACATGGTATGGCCGCACATGCAGACGGTTAAACTGCTTTCTGCTGCATGTGCTCAATCAATCGGACACGTTCAGCTCTGAGAGTCCAATCCCCAAAGAAAGTAGGACCCCTGAAGCAGGGACATTTGGGGGGTCAAATAAGAACCCTTGGACTTTATTTGAACTCTTGTTGCTGCAGAGTGAGGGCCTGTGTCTCACCAGCATTGTTGCTAGGTTACCAAAGTTAACTCCTGCTTCCCTTGGTAATGTCCGTCAGTGTGTTTAAGCTCCGTGTGTTTAATATTTACTTTAATTCAAAGACACCAAGAGAACATGAAGACGATGTAAAGAAGTCGTGTCCTGACATCAGCTCTACACCTGGAAACTGTTCCTCCCAAAAGACGAGGCAGAGCAGCGTCTCCCACGCCATTGTTGTTGACATAACTGTTATCTGAAGTCCCGCCCCTTCTTGATTTTGATTGGTCGTTGAGGGAGAAGTGACATTGACAGGTGTGGCGCTGTTCTAACAGTTGAACTGTTTTCAATTCAGAGTGATGAGAGCGCAGCGACAAAAAAACTAGATTTGTTTCGTATTTCAAACGCCCGCTGCCGGGGCAAAAGGAAACGGAGCAGAGCGTTGTGGCGCTCTCTGTGGAAACGGGAGCATTGACTAAAGAGGAAGTGAAAGGCGGCGTAATGAGCGGTGCTTAAGAACTGTGTGCAGGAGTTCCTGTGATTTTTGATGGATTCATTCCTCCTCTCCACACCTGTCTTATGAAATACATTAAGTTTGGATTCTATCGTTCATTAAAGGAAAGAGAGAGTATCGTTTTAAAACTTGTGGTCAAATATTGAAGTTTGGATCATTTTGAGAACCTTCGCGAGAGCCATCAGAAGTTCCTCGTCTCCTCGTCTCCTTGTCTCCTCGTCTGGGGTCAAACCTCCTGTGGTTGGTCAGGGTTAGTTAAGCAGCAGTCCTTCTGAAAAGAACTGTTTTTAAGACAAGTGGGTTGAAGAGATTATTTTACAGTTCAAGGCAGAAGTTATGACAGGGCAGGAAACAAACATCTGAACAAAAAATAAGAGTTAAAACATCGACACTGACGTCTTCTTCAGGTTTAAACGGGGACATGGGAGGGTTAAAAGGAATTTGGAAGTCCTGTTAGTCAGAAATACAACTGGATAGATTATTATTTGATAAGTTTAACAAAGCAGCTTCAGAAGTCGTGACCTGGAAACACTCGTACATTCAAATCTGTGACTTCTGTGACAACGAGGACTCACTTTAGTGACATTTAAGAGCTGCACTGTGCACACTGACAGATGCGCTTCAGTGACGTTCAGTGACATTAAAGTGAAAAGGTTAGCGATCGCAGCGACACAGCCACGGCTGCACAAGGACTTCAGATCTTCTCTGCACACACAGACGTCAGCTTTCAGCAGCAGCGAATCTGTGCGACGCCTCGAAGCAGAAAAACACATGAACTCAAACATGTATCAGCTCAGAAATCAACTTGTTCTGTTTCCTTATTGAGGGCGACTTGGGCGTGTAACAGAAATTGTTGAATGTACCTTTAAGACGTACTGTGTTGCTTAGCTCTACCACTAGATGGCGCCTTGGTTATCTATGAATTTAGTGTGAGCGGTGCTTCTGCCATGGACGGATGTCTGTAACCGAGCGCCTTCTGTGCTAAACAGTAACGTGAGGCTTCGTGTGGATGCTATGTTCCTCGCGTAATAAAATAGAAGCCGTACAACCGGCTTTGTGAGGTCAATGTGCAGTTTGTAATAACCGACGAGCATTGTGGAAACTACAGACGTGTGGTCGTGCACTTTTGGCTAACTCACCGTCTCCAACTTTCTCCAGAACAGGGACGGCGCCCTGTGCTGAGGGGGAATTTGACTAATATGTTGGGGTGCTATGAATATTCGATTTTCATGAATTCATAGTTACTTTTTAAGTTCTCTCATTTTTTTCATATAAATGCAGACATACGTGAGGGGGCTTAACCGGGCTATAGCGCCCCCTAGCCCCGGTGTAGCGCCGTGCTTGCTCCAAAACACCTTTAACCAAAAAGCACAGACCCAAATACATCGCCAATGTATTTGTGCAGAAGTTTGCCTGCAATTTGTAATAATTGAAACAAGACATTACCCAATGTTGGTTGTCCAGGACTTCTATATTTGTTGTCATGGTTTAATTTAAAACAAGTATCATATCAAAGTTTAAAGTTCTTGTAAGGTGCCAACCCTCGTCCCTTGAGTTAGCGTTTCTCCTGCCAACACAAAAATCTTGATCTCCGTGTCACCTCGTGTCACCGTGCTGCTCCGAGTCAGAGATGTTCCTTTGTGTAGTCTCTAAAACGCTGAGTCCCTCTAGTCATCGTGTAAAGCTGCTCTGAGTCCACGCTGCAGCTCTGCTTTGTCCCGCTGCAGGGCTACAGGCTCTCTCTGATTTTTCTCAAAGTCTCTCTGGAGTTTAATAAACCCAGAGCCGGCAGGTTTGCCTGTGAAGTGACATCAAACCTATTACACACCAAACCTCATGGGAGGAGCAAATGGCGGTGACTTTCAAAGCGCCGTCTCTTCTCTCCAGGCAGCCGGTTGGTTGTTCTGCAGATTAGCTGCCAGTCCAGCGGGAGCATCAGCTCGCCACAGTACCTCCTGTTCAGTTTGACAGCAGGTACCGGGGGGACGTAACTCTCAGACTTAATAAAACCTGGACAACACTTACTTGATGACATTTAATAAAAATTCTCAAACACAGAGTTCTTAATTCAGTACGGATTAAACATAAATACTTCCATATATGAAGTTGTTCAGCCAAACACAGTATGGTACCAAGTCGTATAAACTACAACATAAGGAATTAAGCCTTTAAAGGAGCAGTATGTAGCTCTGACCCCTAGTGTTTAAAATGGGTACTGCAGTCTAAATTCAAAACATTGTAGAGAGTTGCCCCCCCCCCCTCCTCTCTAGAGTGGATGCTCACGCAGGTCACCATGTGGTGGACACTGAAGCTTCAGTGTTTATCCAGCTCTGCATCGGTCTGTAAACCTTTCTGCGTTCTAACCTCTCTCCATTTTTTCAAAAGCATCTCCAATATTGATCCTAGTTTGAGCACGTTTCTGCTCGTGGAGCTTATTAGAAACATGCAGAGGCTTTTTAGGTCGGGTACAATCACTTCTATCTGAACCAGTTCTCTTGCCCGCTTCCATCGCTGCAACACCTATTGGTTTGACCTGATAACTGCTCTCATATCTGGCAAACCGAGGGGCGTCCAAAACGGCCGTGTGGGGGTGCCTTAAAACCGCCTACCTTCTCTGGTCGAAACAAATCCAGACCATTCAGGACCAGAATCTAAAGTTAGAAGGAGGACATACTGGCTGCTGCATTGTTGTCAGAGAAGCCAGCACTTCAACATAGCATGTTTCCTTAATGTCTGATCATAGAGTAAGCTCACTTTATCATTTCACTCTCTACACATCTCACTGATTGGACCTTTAAACTTTGCAAAACTTCTTCAGTGGCGATTCTAGAGTCTGTTGGGGCCTGAGGCAAAAAATGTAACAGGGGGCCTCAACAGCCAGCGTTCATCACCAGTATCTGAAACTACCAGAGGGATATGTAGCATACAGCTAAGTACAGACACTGACAGCAGAACGACAGCGGTGTCACTGGTGGTTGAGCTGTAGATCTGAAGCGGGTGGTTTGAATAATTCAGTGGCAGAAATGGTCTGATTGACGCCTGAGCTGAGTGTCCAAGCGTCTGAGTCCAAGTGGAAGCTGAGCTGAGCTGAGATGACTAATGTGCCTCACAATTATGCTCCAACATCTTTTTTTTTTGTACGTCATCAGGACGAGTCTGAAGCTTCTCGTTCTCTCCCATCACATCTCTCAATGACGGTAATAACCATTACAGCCTCTTCTCATTTTGTTCCTTTTTGTCTCCTTGTTTTAAAGTAATGGCTTCTCCCCTCAGATGGTGCTGTTCCCCTCCATCACGTAACCCTGCTCCTGTCCGTCACTCTCATCCGAATCATCATTGCTTCTCTCCTTTTCATCCCGCAGACTCTGATATATTCTTTCACACATTATCCACAGTAATGGCCTTGCATGGAACTGATGATGCTATTCTAATGTTTAAATCATAAATTCACTACCTTGTGGAAGCATTTTCCCTAAATCTGTCGCTCTTTTTTTTTCTCATTATTTCTTCTTCTACCTCTCTCTCTCCGTTTCCCCCTCTCCTCATGTCTACCCCTCTTCTTCTCCTCCCTCTATCTCCCTCTGTTGCTCCTCTTAGCAATGCAGATGTGCTTTCTTTGATTTTGTCACCAGAGATTAATTAGCACTTTATTAGGAGTCCTATTTATACCTCCAGCTGAGAGAAAGAGAGAGAGAGAGGAGAGGAGGGGAGGGTGTGTGGGAGTGAGAGACTGATAGACTGAGGCAGAAATGGAAGCATAATGTGGTGAATGGAGAGAGAGAACGTGAAAGAGGGAAAGATGAGACAGATGCAGAGCAGAAAGAGACAGATGCAGCGAGAGAGAAAGAGAGACACGAACAGAAATGGGAAGAGTCAACAGGGACCGAGGGGGAAATGGAAAGAGACGTGAAACAATGGGGTGAAAAATGACAAAGAGAACAGAGAAAAGAAACATCCGGAAAGACGGCGAGAACAACAAGTCCTCCAAACTAGGCAACGAAACAGGTCATTAGTCGCACACAGAAACAGGATGTGAGGCTCAGGTGTCCCAGAGCTTCTTCTTACAGCTGCAGAATGAAGCCAGGATTATATATCATCCAGGCTGAAATGTGTTTAAGGAGAAGCTGCATCACTACAGGAGGAGGTTGATGATCAATGTAAAGGTGTTTGAGCTTCCAAACACGGCGGCCATGTTTCCCGTGAGGCAGACTTGGCGAGTTGGACGGTGGGATGTGAGGAGAGAGAGTGAGATCAATGGATCTGGGTAAAGGGTTGAAAGAGAGACACAGGTGTGAAAGTTTTAAAGAAAGGTGAGAATTTGGAATGGATAGAGAGGAAGGGGTGATGGAAGCGCAAGAAATGTCCAACAAGTCTGAGTAAGAGAAGAAGAAATGAGAGTGACAGAAAAAAAGAGGAGAGGATAAAACTGCTGGACGGGCAGTAAGTGTAAGGGCGTTTTCACTTTAGGCTCGATTGTTTTGTGCCGTGCCCGAGAAGGATTCCTCCCCCCTCCTCCGCTGGTCTGCGTTTACATCAGTAACATCGCTCTGTACCCGAGTACACTTGCGTATGTACTCAGTCCGATACAGCAGGGGGCAGTATGCACATAGTTGGTTTGCAAATCCGCCAAAAAGCAGAAAGAAGAAGTAACCATGGATGAGTCCATCCTGCTAACTGTGGATGTTATTGTTATTTCTGAGACGCCAAAAACGACCCTCTTCCTACGTCCACATCTACCGTGCAGCTCAGAGGATGAAACGGGCCGTGCTGCACGGATACAACGGTTTTTGAAGCAACAGGAGCCGTTCAGAATGACGTCATATAGCGGTTAACTTCCTTGTTTGAGCACGGATGTGTTCACATGAGTCCTTCCTTAGACCACCTCTTTAAGCGGACTCGGGCACAGTACCCGAGTCCGGTATGTTTGTGTTCACACTGATCAAATGAACAGGACTTTGGGGTCAGGCGTACTCCGATCCGGACCCGGGTCTCTCGTGTGAAACCAGCCTAGAAGACATTCAGCGACGGAGAAACTGAACTTATCCATGAATTCCACTTTTCTTTTAAAAAACAAATGATTGATCGGAAACGAAGAATTGAGCACATTCCCCTCAGTCACTCTCGCTCTGATCCCCGCGGAGCTTCAAGCTCTGAGACAAAACTGACAAACATGAAGAGGAGAAGAAGAAGCAGCAGCTTGTGTTATTGATTTGTGTCTGAATAAAATATAAGAGAACCGGCACAAACGGTGCCATGCAGGCAGCAGAAAGGCTGCACTTCTACTTACTTTTTAAAGATTTCTATAAACTACCTGAAAGTTAGTCATCTTCAGCAACTCTTCACTCCAGAGTCAGACAGGATACCAATTAGCACAGCCTCTCACTGTTTGCTAACAATGGCTGACGTGCATTATTCTCTGCAGAGAGCTCAACTCGATGTTTTCAGCCTCGTAACGTCTCAGCAGTTTGTGGAACAGTCTCAAATTGTAATGTATAGATTTAAGATACCAACAGCTGGTCCTTACAGGATGCAACCGGGCGAGCGTCAGCGACAAAATCAGCTCGATTCTATGGTTTCTTTTTGGAGTGTCCAAACTTCCTGCGAACGAGGAAGGAGGGATGTACAAGGCTTGAAACTCTCTTTCCTCACTCAAGAGAGCTCGTTAGCTTGTTGTACAAAGTGGAGATCACGGTGCATTAATAATATCCACATCAGTGACTGAAATGTTGAGCTGTGACTTCTCTCAATAACGGAGAAAACGGCTCATCAATATAAACGGCTCACTGCGAGTGTTGTGATTTGAGTCAACAGCGCGACATTAAAAGCATCACGTTATACTTTTAGCAAAGGGAAACTGAAATTCCCAGAGCAAAGAAGTTAATATTTAACGGATGCAGTGTGAACAGAGAGCGTGCACAATGCAATGAGACGCTCATGTGCTTTTTAGGACACGGTCTGATACAGTTCCTCTTTGTAGTTTCAATCATCTCGTCTGACACCTGCCTGACATTTTAAAGGTCACATATTCTCCTCCTCTTCAGTGTAAATAAGTCTCAGAGCTCCTCTAAACATGTGTGTGAAGTGTCTTGTTCTAAATCCACTCTGATCCTGTATTTGATCATGCCTATAAACCCCTCTATTTCAGCCCTGCTCAGAACAGGCTGTTTCTGTGTCTGTAGCTTTAAATGTAAATGAGCTGTGTCTGACCACGCCCCTCTCTGGAAGAGCTTGGGTGTCTCGGTCTTTCTCGCTCCATGCCCTATTGTTTACGGTGAGAAGGCAGACTCAGAGGGCAGAACAAACACCTAGCTGTGGGAGTGTCACCCACCTGGGGGAGGGGTTACTGCCCTTTGTGATGTCATGAAGGGAAAATCTCCAAACGGCCTGTTTGAGCACACATTTTCTGAAAAGTGGAGCAGGCAAAAGACGGAGAGGATGGACTTTTCTCATCATTGGGGGGTTTGTAGACAGACTAGAGACGCATGTTAGAGTTAGAGAAACATGGGGAAGAGGATTTTACAGAATATGTGGCCTTTAATACGCCCGCTGAATCGACTATAGAAGAGAGATTAACACCACTCAAGCCTCTGATTGCATATTTGTTCATAAACCACTTCCATCTAATTATTGACGATAAACAAACTTCATTTCAGTTTATTCCTGCACACTGCACATCCAACTGTTCAGTTAGCACTGTTCTGTCCTTCATCAATGACAAACACTGTGAAATAAAAAGTCCTGTTAACGGCCAACAGTCACCAGACTCTCTGTGTGAACAATCGCACATTTGGTCGTAGCTATCAAGCTTATCATCCAATCAAACAGCTCACTGATGGGTTTTAATTTGTTGGCTTAAATCTCACCTCTGTGCCATCGTCATATTGATGTATGACTTTTGATAGAGGGAGATGACTGCGGGCTATCGAGGCGCGCCAACATCAAAATTTAAGCCATCTGTCAGGAACAAGCGGCAGCAGGACGTTCGGTTTTCTAACTCTTTGGCAGAGCTGATGAGCTACTGGCTGCAGGTCACACTTTGGGAACAAACAACAGAAGCAACATTTATTTTTTTTATGTATGATCCCAGAACTCTCTGTTTTCGTTGCCGGGGTGTGTGTGCTAAATGACGCCCGGCTGGATGTACTGAGAGGGTGAGCCAAAGAGTGAGAGTTTAAATCAAGTGCACACATGGAAAGAGGAGTCAGAAGAAAGAGAGACACGCTAGTATAAAGTTAAGAGAGTGGGAAACGATATTTCATGAGTCCTGAGTGGTGCTGCCCCCCGGTGACCTAGACCGACGGGTGAGCGAGTTGTCGCTGTTCCGGAGGAGGCTTAAGGCCCGCCTCAGCTCCACCTCTTTTCTAGGGTAATATACTGCCGATTTCCACATTGTCTGTGAGGTATCCGCCCTTGAGCTCAAAGGACATGGAAGAAAATATGCAGGGCGAACATAAGGATGAAGGAGTAAGACAGAAAGAAATTATTAAGGTAGAGAGGTGTAACTCCCAATTTCCATTTGCTCTGTCGGATGGCGCACGCCCCACCCCACTGGTTCCGTTTCTGGAACGTGATTGCAGCCATGAGCAGCCGTACACACATCAGGAGAACTACAAGATCTCAGGAGAACTACAAGATCTCAGGAGAACTACGAGATCACAGGAGAACTACAAGATCACAGGAGAACAACAAGATCACAGGAGAACTACAAGATCACAGGAGAACTACAAGATCACGGGAGAACTACAAGATCACAGAAGAACTACAAGATCACGGAGAACTACAAGATCACGGGAGAACTACAAGATCGCAGGAGAACTACAAGATCTCAGGAGAACTACGAGATCACAGGAGAACTACAAGATCACAGGAGAACTACAAGATCACAGGAGAACTACAAGGTCACAGGAGAACTACAAGATCACAGGAGAACTACAAGATCACGCGGGAATAAAGAGAAAAACATTCAAACAACATGTTGCTTTGTCTTTCTGAGGATGATTTGTTGTTCATTCGGTGCCTGTTTTGACGTCATGTTGATAAAGTGATGAAATATACAATCAGGAGTCTGTATGTTGTGTTTTATTTTGAAATTGACCGGACGCTCCGTGCGTTTCCTTGTCTGACTTCCTGTCCGGGTCGTTCTATTCTGCCTAGCCTGATACATGCTTGCAGTGTACTCCATCGATAATAGACTCGTATCTGAAACGGAGCAGAGCGTAGTGGCGCTGCTGGCACGCTCCGGAGACAAACCGCGGCGCTCGCTGTGGAAACAGGAGCATCGACGGGAGTTGCAGCGAACAGCAGCGTAGTACATAGGGAATGTGGAAATTTGGAGTAAGAGTTGGAATATATGACAGAGAGGTAGAAGAAAACAGCTTTCAGAATAAGAGAGATACAAAAAGAGCGAGCAAGAAATAAAAACAAACTTTAATGAAAGAGAGGAAAACGGAGAGAGAGGAGTGAAATCCAGGAAGTGATGATGGGCAGTGTTGTATGTTTGGGTAAAGAGTGAAGGCAGATACAAAGTGCACGTATTGTTCGGCGGTATGAGGCAGACAAAGGCCGGGCTGACACTTTGAAGAAGCCCTTTCAGGAACCTTTTCAAAAACACTGTTGTTTGGCCTTTCTCAGCTCCCTTAGTTGGCTGTCAGTGACAACAATGAGTCCACAGGGAGAGAAATAAAATATAAACCTAACAAATAGAAGCCCCAAAAAAGGGAAGAGAGCAATAAAGAGAGCGGGGCGATAAGAAAGAGAGACAGAGGGCTTCACACTTTTGGAACGCTGGCCTCATTATGTCAAGACCGGGTTACAGCTGAGCAGCAGAGGGAAGGAGAAGAGGGGGAAACATTTCATGAGAAAAATTAAGACGAGATATGAACGCTTAGAGTCTTTTGTCTCCTTTAAACGAGACGATAGATGTTGACGTACACGGAGAAGATCTTTCTGGTTAATATATCAAGAAGCACAAATAATGAATTTAGTCTTTGAGATTATAAGCCACATGCTGCTCAGTATTTTTCTACAATTCATTTAGCAGACGCTTTTATCCATAGTGACGGACATCAGAGAGCGACCCCCAATTTCCACATACTCAATGCGCCGTGGTCCGTCAGCGCCGCGCGCTACAACGCTGTTCGCTGCCCCTCCAGTCAATGACTGTGTTTCAACACCAGGCACCGCGGTCCTTCTCCGAGGGTACCAGCAGCGCCACTACGCTCTGCTTTATTTTAAATACGCTGCCAGTCTATTTTCGACGGGGCACGCTGTACTGAATAGAACGACCGGGACAGGAAGTCAGAAAAGGAAACGCACAGACAATTTCAAAAAAACACAACATACAGACTCCTGATTGTATTTTTCAACATTTTATCAACATTATGTCAAAACAGGCACCGAATGAATGTGTGTACAGCTGCTCATGGCTGCTCATGGCTGCTCTGCTGCGCTCACGTTCCAGAAAAGCATCCGGTGGGACAGGGTGTGCGCCGTCCGATGGAGCAAAACCGAGGCACTGACTGTGGTGAACACGGAGTATGTGGTGATTGGGGGCACGAACATCAGCAGTGAGGATCTAGAGAGGAGGAAACAACGTCAGGAAGTGCAAAAGAACAGCTTCAAGTCCGATCAGACTGGTTATTGATCCGTGGTTGCTTAGAGGCACTGGCTGGGACGATAAGGAACTCAGTTGAGAGGTTGAGTTGAAGGTTGTATTCATTCATCCATTTAGAGATATCAGCAAGGCATGACGAAGTACTTGCTGAGACTGCAGCATCATCTGGCAAGAATGACACGAAGAGCTGGGTATCGTCAGAATGGTTTCCTGAACCCGTGAATGACAGCGATTTGTTTGTAGCACATGATGCGTTAGGGGACGGGCAACAAGAGGAGGTGTAGGCAAAGGCAGTAGGATGTCCTGGCTCAGTGGCCGTGCTCGATGGACTCGCTGGTCTTATTCAGTCTTGACACTCAAGGACTGACGCTCGCTTAAGAGAACCACAGCTGAAACTTCTCCTGCTTAATTGCTGCACTCTTCATTTCCTTTTCATGGAGCTTTAAAACCAAAGTGTCCAACTTTAATGTGCTGTTATCATACCTTCGTGTGGATGACAGCCATTGCCTGAGGCATTTGTTTTTGCATTGTCGGGGTTTCCGTCTGCACTACTCAATCTGTTAAATGTGAAATCAGATAGATAGATACTTCATTGATCCCGAGGGAAATTCAAGGCATCCAGTAGCAGTTTACAAGACATGCATGACACGAAACATTTGTTACAATAAACAACAACCGCTGTCCCCCCTCACATACGTATTAACCCCAAACAAATATTTAAGGAAGCCCCTACATGAATTACATTTAAACTTGTGCAATTAAAAAAAGACTTACACAAAGAAATGTACATGGGACCATCAGTAAATAAAGACCTTTACATAATCATAAAAGGTGTAGACCTTCTGAAAGTTTGTCTTGTTTATGTATTTACAGCAGTGTCTTAAATGAAGGTGGTGCAACATTTATGAAAACAGACTTTAAACAACAGTTAGTGCAAAACATTAAAGGTTCAAGGTATTAAAGTGTCCAACTAGGGGCTGACTCTTAGGACAGCTGTGCAGATGAGAAATTAGTCCAAGAATCACAGTGTGCTTTTCCTCTGCCCTAACAGTGAGGTGTTGTACAGACGTTTGGCCAGGCGGACAAAAGAGTTCTTAAGTCTGTCTGTTGAGCACGATTGTGAACACAGGAACTCCTGCAGAGACTATCTTCACGTTTGGCAACATCATACATATGTGCTGGTGACTGTGTCTGCAGAGACTCTGTCCTCTGACTGGATTTTACTGTTCTGGTTTGTTTTGGTTGACTCGGGACGTTTCGGGGCGGGGGGAGCTGGTGTGCCACCCTCCACTAGCTGGGAAGAGTCGGTCGTCTCTCAACAAGAAGGCCGGGGTTTGAACCCAAGCTCCTGCAGCCAAATGTCCGATGTGTCCTTGGGCTGCTTTGTCAACGGTGTGTGAATGAGTATGAACGTGATGAGTTACTTCTGACGGACTCTTTACTCAGCAGCCTCTACCATCAGTGTGTGAATGTGTAGGTGTGACCTGCGGTGTTAAAGTGCTTCGAGTAGTCAGAAGACGAGAAAAGAACTGAACAAGCTCAAGTCCATTTACCATTTCTATAATAGTTGAATTAACTAAAGGGACGTCCATCAGCGGACTTCTCTCTCTCTTCTCTCGGGCGTGCTTCTCTTCTCTCGGGCGTGCTTCTCTTCTCTCGGGCGTGCTTCTCTTCTCTCGGGCGTGCTTCTCTTCTCTCGGGCGTGCCTCTCTTCTCTCGGGCGTGCTTCTCTTCTCTCGGGCGTGCTTCTCTTCTCTCGGGCGTGCTTCTCTTCCCTCAGGCGTGCATCTCTCTCGCTCTCTCTCACGTGGAGGGGAAATATACCTGGGCGGCCTGGTCCAGGTTCGGTATATGTGTGGGAAACACTGGCATGTTTTAGGTAAAGGTATCAGCTGTTATTTCATCTTTAATCACCATCATTGTCAGAAAAACAAGTCGGCTGCTCTCAGGTCTGTTTGTTTGTTGAGTGTTAAATTATGCTTTTGAGAATACGCACTTTGAAGCTGTCGATCAGCTTTGGTTAGAAAATTGCTGCTTTAATTGTTTTCCCATCTTTGATTCATTAAATCTCCCCGTGTAGAGAACATACACCTTAACAAGAAGAACTGAAAAAAAACTGCTCTGTGTGTAATTTAAATTCAGCAACCTGAATCCATCAAGAGGAACGAGAGAGAGAGAGGAAAAGGAATCTAAAAGAAGAAGAGCAGAGAGAGGAGATATGAGAGAGTGAATGATGAGCCGACTGACAGCTCGGGTAGCTGGCGCGGCAGAACGTTGTGAATCCACAGAAGAAGAGCAGAACACAGATTTTGAAGTTCATTTGCATTTCAAACTCGCCGACATCCAGCCAGGCAGCGACGCCACAAACCAGCTGATCTGCGCTCCTCTCCTCTCCTCTCTCTCTCTTTTCTCTTTCTCATTTGATCTCTCTCTCTTTTTATTTCTCCAGACTTGTTTATCCCTCTTGTAGATTGCTGTAGTCTGAGGGCACATTTCATTCTTTGTATTGTTCTCCTCAGTGTCTCTCACCTTCTAACCGTCTCTCTTTTTTATTCCCACCGTCATTTATCTTAAATTTAGAAATGTATATCAGATAGATATGAATCCCTGTGATGGCTGACTCCTGCTTTGTTACTTCTGATTACACTCAAATCAAATACTCTGATGATTGCTTCACACTAACTTCTATGTTATTTCATTTGAGGACTTAAATTACTATTTAAAGGCAGGGTTGGTATTTTTCGTAAACTATAGCATGATTTTGAAAGTAGCATTCCCTCAGTGCTCCGTCTACACCCACCCCCTCCCCTCTGTGCTCCCTCTAAAGCCACGCCCCTCACTTACATGCACGAGCCCCGTTGCTCCAGAAGCGGACCTCAGCTCATCTCTTGCATTGTGTAGAAACTACGTCGTCTCATGTCTCATTCAGCGGTAAGTAAACTCACAGTATAAACTCCGTCATCGGTGACGAGCTTTGAGTGTGGGCTAGAGCACGCAAGAGGTAGAGAGCGAGCAGGGAGACAGGGAGGCGTGATTGGTTCATCAGATTGGTACCTCGTGGCAGACATTGGTTGAAGTTTTTACAGACTTACAACTGCTACAGATGATGGATTCTCTTTGTTCCTTTTTCAGAGCACATGAGTTATTAATTTCTGTCAGGACCTAAAGACAATTTCAACCAACATCTGAAAAACTGGATCTGGAGGAAATTACCAACCCTACCTTTAAGCCAAATACCGGAGCGCTGATGGCCTAGTGGTTAGTTCGCGCCCCATGTACAGAGACTATAGTCTCCCGGGTTCAAGTCCGACCTGTGGCTTCTTTCCTGCATGCCAATCTCCACTCTTTCATACAACAGAGGAAGATGCTATGATGTGAAATTATTGATGAAAAGTGGAGCTCTTTACAACAAACGCTCTCCCTCTCGGTTAGCGAAGCAGTCGCTGCACAGACACCAGAGACTTCGCCCCTCTCTCGCTTCGTCACGTCTCTGATCGTCCTAATTCTGATGCTTATTTTGAGTAAAGTTTCCTGGTTGTCCTCCTCACTAACTTTGGGTTCAAATTGGACAGACTGAACAGATGACATGTTTAATCGCATGTAGGTTAAAATCAGCAGTTTGTCTCTGCCTCAAGTGAAGGAGTTCAAGTATCTCGGGGTTTTGTTCATGAGTGACGGTTAAATGGATAGTGAGATTGTCAGGTGGATTGGTGCTGTGTCGAACCGTCGTGGAGAAGAGGGCGCCAGAAGACAGCTCTCACTTTACCGGCCAATCTGTGTTCCAACGCTCACCTGTGGTCATGAGCTTTGGATAGTGACTGAAAGAATAAGATCACGGATACAAGCGGCCAAAATGAGTTTCCTGTGCAGGGTGTCTGGGCTCAGCCTTAGAGATAGGCTGAGGAGCTCGGACATCTGACAGGAGCTTGGAGTCCTTCGCATTGAAAGGAGCCAGCTGAGGTGGTTCGGGCATCTGATCGGGATGCCTGTTTGGTCGCCTCCCTTTGGATGTCTTCCGAGGGAGGCACGTCCAATGGGAGGAGACCCAGGGGTAGACCCAGAGCTCGCTGGAGGGATTATATATCCCTTCTGGCCCTGGGAACGCCTTGGGATCCCCCAGGAGGAGCTGGAACATGTTGCTGGAGAGAGAGACGTCTGAGGTGACCTGCCACCGCGACCGGCCCGGGAGTAAATGGATGGATAGGTTAAAATGAATGGGACCTAGCCCGGTGAAACCACGTGTCGTCACTGCCTACACTGCATTGTGACGTAAACAACACTGGCGACCGATTAGTGAAATTACTTTTTTTATTTCATACAAACTGAGACATCTTGAGTGATTTTTATATCCCATTTGTGTGGTTGGTACCAACGTTGATCTCATCAGTCAAAGAAGTCTTCCCAGCCGGGTAGTAAAATACTGCTGCTGGTTTATGAAGCGCTGAATGGTTCAGGGCAGAAACACGTCAGTGACCTTCTGATTCTGGATGGATTTTTGATGTGTTTTTCTGCCCTTTGTCGTGATGTTCTGGTGAATGTGTGAAGCTCTCTGACTTGTGTTGTTGCAGAAATGTGCTATATAAATGTCTTGCCTAAAATAAAATACAAAACACTCTTGTGTCTCCCTCTGTGCTGTGTCTCCTGCTGTCTCATTTCCTCCAATCATCACCTTCTTCTCCTGTATCTAATCTTTCTTTCTCTCTCCGTCTGCCAAGCTTTCCTTTCCTTCATGCAGCTCTTTCTTATAATCCTTCCCCCTCTCACTTTCTCTCTTTCTTCCTGTCCTCTCTGTTTTACTCATGTCGTCCTTTTCCTTCAGTTTTATTGCCGTCAGACAGTTCTTTAGTCTCCATCTGTCCTCATTTGTGTCCTGCAGTGCAGAGAGCTATTAGAGTGATGGAATGGAGATGCACAGCAGGGGGAGATATAGACTCGGAAAGGGGGAGAGGAATTAGGGAATTAGAGGGAGTGAAAAGTAGGAAGTGTTGGGAAGAGAAAGAGAGGTTTGCAACATAAGAGACGCAAGGACAAATCAGAGTCACTATCTTTAAAGGTCCAATCAGTGAGATGTGTAGAGAGTGAGATGATAAAGTGAGCTTACTCTATGATCAGACATTAAGGAAACATGCTATGTTGAAGTGCTGGCTTCTCTGACAACAATGCAGCAGCCAGTATGTCCTCCTTCTAACTTTAGATTCTGGTCCTGAATGGTCTGGATTTGTTTGGACCAGAGAAGGTAGGCGGTTTTGGACGCCCCTCGGTTTGCCAGATATGAGACCAGCGGACAGCTCTCTGCAATGTTTTGAATTTGGACTGCAGTCATTGCCCTGCTGAACGCTGGTTGGAGTGCCCCCAAATTGATTTTTGCCATGGGACTCTAGAATCGTCGCTGCTAATTCTGTGCACATTTTTAGAAATGTCCCTTACTTCTCCTTCGAACTTTGAGTTGAATTGTTGTGTATCATCTGCATATAACGTGCATACGGCCTTACTTGCTCAGTTTTTCTTCAGTTTTGTTTGCTTTGTCATAATAAAACTTCACCTGAAGTTATTTAGATGTGATGAAACTAATCTTCATGTTGACGTTTTAAACTTGTGTTCATGTTTGCTGTGCTGTGAGGGCATCAGATAGCTGATGTGCGTGTGCATGTGTGTGTTTGCATGGTTTGCTTTTGTCTAGACTAACGGACATGTGTGCAAATCTTCTCTTTACCAGCTGCCTACTGTGTGTGTGTGTGCTTGTTCATGTGTGTGCTTGTTCATGTGTGTGCGTGTACGATGACTGCTCTGTGCAAAAGTGCTCGTGTGTGTACATGCACATTCCTGAAATCATGTGTGTTTTCTGCTCTGAGCCACAGGAGGCCATCATTTGCCACTTCAAAGTACTTACCCATAATCCTCGGAGTGTGGATTCATTTGCACTTGAAACCCACAGAATGAGCCAGAGAGAGAGGAGGACGAAAAAGAGAGCAGAGAGACAGAGACGAGATGAGAAACACTGACCGTGTGCAACATTAAATGTGATCTCAAGTGTCTCGAGAATGTGTGTGTGTGTGTGTGTGTGTGTGTGTGTGTGTGTGTGTGTGTGTGTGTGTGTGTGTGTGTGTGTGTGTGTGTGTGTGTGTGTGTGTGTGTGTGTGTGTGTTTGTGTCTGCAGGAGAAAGCTGACATGAGTCATTATCCTGACCGCTTATTTTGCCTTCTTCCACCTCTGCTCTCTTTTCCTCTCTCTCCGTCTTTTCTTCCTTTCCGAGCCTTGAGGATAGATCGCACAGGGATGCCCAAATACACACTCACTAATGTGGTACACACACAAACACATACACACGCTTTAGACCGACCCACTTGTGCACACAAATATGCACGCTCACACATCACACTCGATAACTCACAGACACGGGGGCGGACAGAAATGTAGATGCACGCATGCAACATGCAAAATAAGCTTCTTGAGACGGAAGCAGGGATGCACAAAAATGTTAGTTTTGCACAAACAAGCACATTTACACAAGTTCAACCATGTTTGCATAAAGGTTCCAGTAGTAATTATTTATGTGTTTGCGGGTGTAGCTTGGTCAGAGGGTTCGATCCCTGTGTGAAAACAAAAGTAAATGTAGTCGTCTTTATGGGTTTTAAACAAAACTAAGGGATGGTTCTTGAATTAAAAGTACCATTCATTTCCACCATAGCTGTTTTGATTGTTAGCCATGATGTCATAACCATCACAGGTAGACTGACCACGAGCACCTGAGTGTGAAACGATGGTTTATGCTCCTGTAGGAGACACAAGTTCGTCTGATGTGACCTTGTTTTAAGAGAAACACGGTTTATTCACGATATCAAAGCAAAATCTGCATACTTGTTGAAGTATTTGAAGGAACAATGTAACCCTGACACCTAGTGTTTAAAATGGGTACTGCAGTCCAAATTCTAAACATTACAGAGAGCTGTCTCCCTCCTCTCTAGAGTGGATGCTCACGCAGGTCACCATGTGGTTGACACTGAAGCTTCAGTGTTTATCCAGCTCTGCATCGGTCTGTAAACCTTTCTGCGTTCTAACCTCTCTCCATTTTTCAAAAGCATCTCCAATATTGATCCTAGTTTGACCTTTAACACAAAGTGCATCTGTTGGTTGTTTATGTGAGACTTTGCGCTGCACAAACGCAACAATAGAATAAATAGTGTCTCCATAACTGAAACACAAAATCAATTTTCCTTAAAACACAAAGACTGTTTCTGGAAATGTCACAAGAGATTCCTCACAACAGAAGGATGACAGACTGCATCTCGTCATTTATTCCTCAGTTATTTAAAATGTGATGCTCTGAACTCGGCAGGTAAAAGTAGCTTTTTCCTCTAAATCTGACGATGTCGTCTTGCTGATGGTACGGCAGGTTACGGTTTAACCTCCCAGATGCATCAAGCAAACAAAAGAGGTGCCTCTGAACTTCCCCTTCCTGTGGTAAAATGAAGTTGACCATGTTCACTGAGATGTCAAGTGTGGATTGTATTTCTTTAAACAGCCACAGAGCCGTAGATGAAGTTGGACTCTGCAGGTATTTTTAGTCATCAGCTCAGGAACTTGTCATCTTCTTTCACTGTTTTATTTCTCCGTTAGAAGCTGTGGTGCACTGTTCTTCATTTTCAGACTCGCATGTAACAGCACTGCTCGGCAGACACGTTAGGTATCACTGGACGGGGCGGCGGGGGTTTATACCAGGGTAGGGTTTGAATACATCAATGAAAAAGTAGATTTGAAACGTCTACTTTAGATCTGGCTAAATATGCAATAGAATCCTATGTTCACAAACCTTTTCCATTTGTTGTGTATCACATATAGCTGCTTTCACACCTGCAGAAAACTCCTGAAAAACTCCTTTACTGAGAGCTGGAGCTGAGGCGGGTTTTAAGCCTCCTGACAAACCGTTACACCGCGCCCGCCTGTCAATCAGGTCAGCTACACGCCTTATTGTGAATAACTCTTATCCTTCATCCAATCAAAACTGATGAGTCATCAAAACATTCACCCCCCCGTACAGTGTGTGCTGATCGAGACATGAGCTAATCAGACCTGTTTGGTTTTTTGAACCAGGCTGTAAACATGTTAATGTCTGCTGTAAAAACAGGCTTTTTAGAATGGGTGTGTATGTGACTTCCTGTGCTTCTGCAGCCAGCCTCTAGTGGACACTCGAGGAACTGCAGGATTCCTCAAGGTTGCCACTTGACCAATTCACTTGCTTAGATTTGAGTTTTTGCAGTGTAGCTTGTTCACGTCCAGGTTCAAGCACTGTCTTACAAACTGCCGTGAGATGGTTGGGCGTTCGAGTTAAATGGGATCAATTACTTCTCTGTAGTGACACTATGCATGGACACAGCATGTACAGTATCGGCTCCTTTTGTAGTGGACTCTTGCGACGACTTTACCTGAATTGTTTGACTCAAAGATCAGCACACAAGACCAACAACACGGACAGCTGGACCCAAAGAGATAACCTTATTTTGACATCATGAAAATCAGACTGCACTACTTCTTCTACCACTACTACTTAGGGGGCTGTGGCTAAATGGGGTTGTCAGTCTTCTCTCAACTGGATGGCCGAGCGTTAGATCCCCAGCTCCTGCAGCCACAGGTCTGATCTGTCCTTGGCTATTTCCCATTTCCTCCAAAAAGCTGCAGTTTGTCCGTTTGCATGCGTTGGTGGCCTTGACTGTTTGGTGATTTCGTGGCTAGACAAGACTTCACACTGTGACTCAGACCCTCTGCTGATGTAAAGGATGTGATGTTGAGCTGTTTGGGATGAATCTAGGTCAGGCAGTGCTGGGCGAGGGACCTTCATGATGAACTGACCATGAGGAAAAGAGAGAGAGAGAGTAATAAGTAGGGTTATTAGCGTCTCAGCCTCCCCCCTCAACCAGACAGATTAGTCTGTGTGTGTGTGTGTGTGTGTGTGTGTGTGTGTGTGTGTGTGTGTGTGTGTGTGTGTGTGTGTGGGGGCACACTCAACGCATTAGTGGATGAGTGTGTGCAAGCATGTTAGATATGCCTGTGTTTACTCTATGTGAGTGTGTGTCTGTGTGTGTTTGTGTTTTGCTTTGATGATTTCAGACAGCGAGAGAGAGAGAGAGAGAGAGAGAGAGAGAGAGAGAGAGAGAAACTACCTAAATGAGCAGAGAGAGAGAGGGATGGCAAAAAGAGGAGAAGAGGAGGAGGGTGCTGAAGGAATTAAAGTGAGGGATGATTTTAAAGACATGAAGAAGGCTTTGTTAATGTTAACGGTGCATTCAGAAGAATAGTTCCTACAGAAAGTGAAATCAGATTTACGTACGCATACATCCTTTAAATAGAATACCATTCATGGCGTCTCTCTTTTTGAAGAATGGTGTTTTGCCTCCATTTCTCTTTTAAAACCTGCATTTGTATGGAGTAAAATAACAGCACCACCTAAAGATGGAGTCAGCAGCTTCCTTCAAAATAAAATACTAAAGTAAAGCTGCTCCATCGTCCCTTCTGGGCCTCCGTACATGTGTGCTGGTGACTGTGTCTGCAGAGACCCTGTCCTCTGACTGGATTTTACTGTTCTGGTTTGTTCTGGTTGACTCGGGACAGAGCTGGTGTGTTTCCTCCAGCCAATGACAGCGCAGCAGGTGAGTTTAGGAGTGTAGCTACGATAAAATTCAGTGATTGGATGAGACTCAAACCGGTGAATATGACGGACGAGGACGTAGCAGCAAAGAAGAGAAAATATAATCACAGTGAGGAGAAACACCAAGCAGATAAAGCTCGTTCTAAAACGAGGGTGAACCTTGTGTTGGCTTTTACCCGTGGACGTGGAGTTGGTCTGCTTCCTGTTGGACAGGCAGGTGACAAACACCGGCGGTTAGCTTGTGCTAGCGTGTGTTAGCTTGCAGTGTAGGTACAAGCAGTAAACGTACATGAGTGTGCATGCCTGGGGGGCGATGAGTTCAGGAGGTGGGGCCCAGTTTGAATGCTGTGTTTACAAGCTGCAACGGAAAATTCTCCCGACTCCACCTTTATGTGTCCCTGTAGGCTGATTTGTCTTGCACTCCAGTGCTGCACACAGTAAGCAGACGCCATGTGAGCAGCTATGATCGCCTGTCGTGCAAGACTAGCAACATGTGATCGGGCTGAAATATGGCCTGACCATACGAGAAGTGATACGACTCAAAAATCAGGCAGAAATTGTACGTCCAGCTTCAAAGTTAATAGACAATCTCTCCTTAGATAGTGTTGCACCGACAACACTTTTAAACATAATCAGCTGAAAAATGAAAAGAGGGCTGACCTGAAAGACATGAAAGCTGCTATATTTGGAAGAACCATTGTCTGATAGATGACGATATGTTGCAGCACGAGTTTCACTGAATAACCAAACTCAGAAAGAAAAATGAAGAAGACTTCCAGACAAACTGAGTGGTTAACCTATCAGCTTACTTGACACGCAGGTCTGCAGGATGTACGCTGAGATTTTGAGGCAGTGTTTTAAACAAACATGGCTGAACAGGCAAATCATCTCTCTCTCTCTCTCTCTCTCTCTCTCTCTCTCTCTCTCTCTCTTTGCTTTTTCTCCTAAATAAAAACAAAAACTCACCGTCTCCATCACTCTCTCTCGTTCCCTCTGTCCCTCCCTCTCCAACATAAACTCTCAGTGTCTCTCCCTTTTCTTTCCACCCCCTCACACACTCTTACACACTTTCTCCCCCTTAAGCTCATCCCACTCTCTCCCTCTCTTCCTTCCTTTTCTATGTGTTACTCTCTCTCTCTCTCTCGGGGGCTGAGCGGCCGTAACGTAAGCGCCCGTCATCTCTTATCATCGCCACTGTGTTCCCAGAGAGCGCGGCAGTCCACATCTCTCCCTCTGTCTCTTTCTCTCTCTGTCTTCTTCTTCTCGTTCACCGTCTATCCGTCTCTCTTTCCTCTCCTCTCTTCTGTGGATGTAACTCTGATTCAGAAAGCTCCATGTCTGCTGTCATGTTCTGCGGTCTGAAGAGGGACGTCGGGGCAAACAGTGTTGGTGAGTGCTCAGCCCCTCGGGGGGGGATACGAATGCAGTCCGTAGTTTTTAATTATCCTTTTAATGCAGACATGATCTTATTGTTATGGTTCATTTTGAACTACATTTCCCAGAAGCCACCTGCCAGTCAAGCACTGCATGGAGGTCCTTTGGCATCTTACTGCTCGGATGTTTAACTGTTGACATTTATGTTCCTGGAGGTGTCGATCTTTTCTCTTTTTTAAGCCGATTTGTTTCTGTGCTTCTTTTTGTTCTACAATCTTCTCAAAGCAACGAGCTTTCAGAACCACGAGACACTGACAGGTTGATTCCCAAGAGATATTTTTAGGAGTAGATTTAAGACGTACATTCATGCTTCTGTATTTGGGGTTTGCTCGTTCTCACTGTGGACAATAAGGTTCATAATGCAAGGTCCCGTCCCTTATGTCCTTACATTAGCTGAGATACAGTAAAATATTCCCTCCTTTAAAAAAGAGAAAATGTCCTGAATTTATTCCAACTTGCTTAATTTCATTTCTGCATCAGGCACACGACGTGTCGAGAGCCAAAGCATCTAAACACTGTTGCACAACAATGACCCCAAACCATAACGCTGCACGAGTCGGCTACACGGGCCGTCACAGGAGACATCAGGTGTCACAGATTGAATGTAGGCTCAAACAAAGAGAGGGAGCTGAGGGTGAATGAGCTGCACACCGTTAATGTCGGCTCAAAGAGACAATCAGTACATCTCCGTATATAAAGAGAAGTCAGTTTATGTTACCTCTCTGAGCGACGACCTCTCTACATGAGTGTGTGTGTGTTTCTGCCTCAGGCTGTTTGAACTGAAGATGCCTTCCTCTTCTTCTTCTTCTTGTTTGATGTTGTACGTCAGCTTCAGGTCTGCAGGTTGAAGAGTTCAAATGCAGAAGAAGAGTGATGATATTTTTATCGTGTTTTCACGTCTGTTTATCTGCCGTAGGAAGAGGTGATGATGAGACTTTCATTTGGTCTCTGTTGCACAGAGTTATAGACCCCCCCCCCCCCCCGACGTGTTTCACCTGACGCTTCATCAAATGTCCCTTTACCTGACTTTAAAATGAACTTTGACCCCACACTGAGGGGGATTCCACTTGGCACGGCTGCTAAACACTCAGAGTTTAGAAACATTTGTAGGATTGACTGTAACGACTTTTCAGCTCTGTTTCTTGAAGTCCAAAATGCTCTCCTCCAGGTCTACACTCGCTCCCGCCCACTACGCTCTGCCAATGAAAGGCGTCTGATCCAACCGTCACAACAGGGCCCTAAGTCTCTAACTAGACTCTTCTCCTCTGTCGCCCCCCGGTGGTGGAACGAACTACCAAACCCTTTGCACCTTTAAGAAAAAGCTAAAGACCCAGCTCTTTATGAACACCTACGACCTGAATGATGATTAGAACTCTCAAGAACAGCTGTTGATGTTGTGCTTTGCTTCTGTTCACTTCCTGTCAGCACCTGTGTGTACGATTGGACTTAAAGCTGTTTGTTTGCACTTCCTGTCGTTGTTTCCATCCTTGGTTGTGTTGAACTTACTCTCTGATGTACGTCGCCTCTCTGATGTAGAATGAGCGCCCTGTGCACGCCCGTGCTACTCATCCGAGCTGCAGCTAGAGCAGGAACAGGCCACTTCCAAGATCGGAGTCATCCTGTGCACACCAGGTTCGTTCAGATTGACTTTAAAGTTTAATTTTATCAAACATTGGAGCCAACAACAACTGGTTTCGCATAGCTGCTTCCTCGGGTTCGCTCTCCCAGCATTGTTTCTGCAAAGGTGGTCTAAACGTTTGATACTGTTATGAACTTCACAAGTTTTAGAGCAACACGATCTCTGTTAATTTAATGAATGATATTGTTAGAAAGTACAGAAGCTTTCAAAAACTGCAGATCTTTATGTCATAATTTAGCCCGAAGCTGACGTGAGCGACAATGAGAGCGCCGTCTAAAGTGCAGAAACACGTTGGCAACGTTTCATTAGAGGAAGTTGCCGATGTTCCGACGGTGAGCAGAGTTCACCTGCAACGTTTGGGAATAAAACACAAGAAATGACCCAGTAATGTGTGTGTGTGTGCGTGTGCGTGCGTGCGTGCACCTTAAAATCCTCTTTAGGGCGTCTTCATATTAGGCATGAGTGTTTCGTCCCGTGCCTGAGCACAGTCGCTCCCCCCGCTGGTCTATAAATGCGTATCCGATACAGCAGGGGGCAGTATGCACATAATTGGCTTGCAAATCTGACAAGGAGCAGGAAGAAGAAGAAGCAACCATGACAACCACTCGCTGACTGAGTCCATCCTTCTAACTGTGGAAGTTTTTATTATTTCTGAGACGCTAACGACGACCCTTTTCCTACTTCCACATCTACCGTGCAGCTCAGAAACGGCCCGTGCTGCACGGATACGACGGTTTATGAAGCAACAGGAGCCGTTTATAATGACGTCATATATCGCTCCACTTCCTTGTTTGAGCACGGTTGTGTTCACATCTCCTGCAGACCGTACTCAAGTCCACCCCTTCAAGCGGACTCGGGCACAGTACTGATCAAATGGACCAGACTTTGTGGCATGCTCGTATCTGAGCCCGAGTCCCTAATGTGAAACCACCCTTAGATAAAGTCACAGTCCGTTAGCTGCACAGATTTCCATTTTTTGTGCATTTTATTAAAAAGATATTGACTGTAACTTAAAAACACGTCCACCTGTGCTGCACAAACAAAACTCAACAGAACTGTTGGAGGTCTGATCACTATTTTCTCACACCTAAAATGTGACAGCTGCACAAACCTGATTTTATCGTGTTCCCGGATAATAAACGGTGCTGTTGTAGTTGGAGAGATGCATCAGGGGTATTAATAAGGTGAGCTGCATCCTATTTCATGCACCGGCGAGCACAGTGGGAGCTTTATTGTCTGCGATGGCCTCAGAGACTAACTAGGCTGATAGCAGCGCTGCGGATGTGCAGAAACTCAGGACGCTGCTCTTCTTTCTTTTTAGTTTTATGCAGATAAAGACACTTTAAAGGTCTCACATTTCACTGCATGCTTTGTTAGACTGCTGCTGCTCTTTGGCTTCACCCTCAGGAGGGAAAAGTCAAGCGGTTAGTGGAGAGAAGAACGGCCGTTAAAGAAGTATTTAAGAAGAATTGAGTCTGAATATTATTTGCCTTCCTGTTGGGGAGTTTCGAGGTGCAGGTCTCGTCATTTCCTGGTTAAATCAGGATCTACAAATGCATGAAACGTCCTGTCTTGTGTTCTCTGCAGCGTTTCTGGGACTGATTCAATCTTTCTTTCCCCATTATGGAGCAGAAATGGAGAATAAATGAATGATGAGGATTTGATCAGCGCCGCCGCTCTCTTGCCTGCTGCGTTGATCCACTTCATTTTCTGGGCTTTACCGAGCTGACCGCAGTGAGAGTTTAATAGCGTCTGCTGTGAGTGTGTTGGATGTTATCATCAGCTGTGCATGGCGCGTGCAGTTTTCTCTGCTGCTCCCTCCTAACTGCGTTTGGCTCAGCATGTCGTAACCATAATCCTGCAGGAGGGCGTCTGTTCTGTGGGTACGAGCGTGACGGCGATGCAGGAAAACAGCACACAAACTCTGTGAACTTTGTAAACTCACTACAGATGATATGGCAGATAACATAAGCCTTTTTCACACATGCAGACATCTTCAGGCCAGCTGCCCCTGAAATCTTCCTGACTTCATCTTTCACACGGAGTACGACGCTGTGATGACATTATTTGCCTCTGCTAAACAAAAGAGTGGAATAAGAAGCTTGTTTGATATTTGTGTGCACGGCGGTTATCAAAACACCGCCGTCTGAATGCAGAACTAAAATCGATTCTGTTTCTTTGGCCTTTGTCAATAAAACCGTAATCATTTTTTAAAAGTACTGAGATTAAATCATTGATCAAAATAAAACTTAATGTGACTCGTATTTTGTCAGAGTTTAAAAAGTTGATTTGATCAGAGTGAACACAAATGTACCGTACTCAGGAACTTTGCCCCCGTCCGCTTGAAGAGGTGGTCTCCGGCACATCATCAGCGGGGATACAAGGTGATGATGAAAACAAAGGGGTTGGTCTCGGGTTTAGCTGCAGAAAGATCACGGTTTCTATATTTCATCTATCTTAACGGGATCATAACGAGCAGATTCACAGGTGCATCACGGCAGAGTGTACGGAAGCTGATGTGGACCAAACCAAGTGACTTATTAATGAATGTCTGTCTCAATAAGAAACCCTCTTACCTCTCATCCTCGTCCTTCTCCCCTCTCTCTCTCTCTCTCTCTTTCCCTTCGCCGGCCCTCGTCTGAACCTCGTCAGCAGAGTCAACGGAGCGTCACGTCTGATCTGTGCCGTAGAAAATGTTTGCAGAAAGAAACTAAATGAAACTTCAAAGCTGTTTTTGAAGTCTTCTTTTTTTCAGGGCCCGACTCCTGCCAAGCTGTTTTCTCCTCTCGCCTGCTCCACTTCAGCTGTGAGACGTTTCTCTTTCAGAACCGGCGTTCCTTTTGTGTGCTGCTCTGAGTTTCAGTTAATGAGGCGTTTGTGACGTCGTCTGTGTCTGAAGTAAGGTTGCAAAATCCCGGGAATTTTCAAAGTTGGAAACTTTCCATGGGAATAAACGGGAATAAACCAGGAATTTACAAAATTGAAGGTTGGCCCTGAACAGGGAACTTAAATATAGTTGAGGAAAATGTATTTTAGCATAATCTTGACTAAAACAACCAGATTTCATGCAAGTACACTTGAATACGCTATTCCTGCATCACATGCACAGAGCACACTGCTTACTGCAGGGTTATTGAGGCCCCGCCCCCCAACATGCCACGCCCCCTTCATGCACTGTGCATTCCTCCATCACATGCACAGATGATTTCTAGAACCCAGGACCACACTTTGAGCCCAGAGCACAATATTGAAGCCGATTCCGATTTGGAATTCCCCATCTTAACTTTCCATGGAAAGTTTCCGGAAATTTACCAGAAACTTTCCACCCCTTTGCAACCCTGGTTTGAAGCAAAATGAATGCATCAGCTTGGAGGACGACAGCCTCTCTACATGGGGGGTGACCTCACCTCTAGGCCACCTGCGCCCCAACAGTTGGTTTGTTTTGAGCACTATTCAGAAGGCCATTTCAAGCCGCGATATTTGCGTCCTTGTGACGTTTCGCCTTCAACCTGAATGTTGCAGAGGCGTAATGGGACCAGAATCTGTACCTTTTTGGAGGAAGTACCAGAGGTGAGACGGTTTCAGGGCAGCTAGCAGGGGAGTGCAGCGCTGTGTGTGTGCATGTGACTGTGTGTGTGTGCGTAATGTGAACTCATAGACTGGGACACCAATACTACGCCGAGGGGGGGGTTTGCTGTTCTTTCAGAGCGAGCAGATCCAAAGTGTTCAGAACTTCAGGTGAGTGTGAAGCAGGAAACATTTTATTTTTACCATTAAATATGTAACGTGATGACGCCTACAGGTTGTTCTACCCAAAAGCGTTCAAAAAGACTCCCTGCACCTCACTGTGTAAATCTGATGCTGCTCAGATGACGTCTGTGCTTTCTGCAGGCTATTCAACCTCATTACTAACTCAGTCCACCTCTGTGCATCAAGCTGACTCTCTGTTGACTCTCAGAGAGTTTGTGCTGTCTCTGCTTCATCAACAAAGTGATTTTACAGCATGCACACTGAAAGGAGACGTTCCTTTTCCCCGTCAGAGTTGGCTGCGTTGGCTGTTTGTTTGTTAGAAAGTTTAAGGAGGCTGGAAACTGTTTCTTCTTTCGAGAATACTTCACACAAATCTGTGCAGGGCGGGGCAGGGTCTGCAAAAAGATGAGGCGGACTTTGTCCACAGAGGCCGCCACAATCAATACAACATGAAAGTTACTCACCGCTGCTTTAAGTTGTAAACGGGAACATCAAGAGTTATTTATCCTCTGAGTAATGCTTCAAACCAGCGAGGAGGAGTGAAGGGTCGAAGGAAACCGTTTATTTCTGGCTCTGTGGGCCACAACATGCAGAAACTACCAGGAACATCTGGGTGATGTCATTGCATTTTTTGTCTCCCTGCATCACTGAGCAGCTTTTATAACAATATTATGAAATCCGTTTCTACAATTCTACGTTAGCATCCGAGGTCGTTTCAGTCGCCGTGTCAGGATTACAATACAGGATTTAATTTAAGCTCTGTGACTCCAAAATGGAGTCCTAAGAATTCCCTGATGTTCCCGTTCTCACACTGATCATCATCCTCCTGATCCTCCTCCTCCTCATCTTCCTCGTCCTCCTCCTCTTCCTCCTCTTTCTTGTCCTCCTCCTCCTCTTCCTTATCCTCCTCCTCCTCTTCTTCTTCCTCCTCCTCCTCCTCCTCGTCCTCCTCCCCCTCATCTTCATCCTCTTCCTCCTCCTACTCCTCATCCTCCTCGTCGTCCTCCTCCCCCTCATCTTCATCCTCCTCCTCCTCCTCCTCTTCCTCCTCCTCCTCCTCTTCCTCCTCCTCCTCATCTTCATCCTCCTCCTCCTCCTCCTCCTCCTCTTCCTCCTCCTCCTCTTCTTCATCCTCTTCCTCATCCTCCTCCTCGTCCTCCTCCCCCTCATCTTCATCCTCCTCCTCCTCCTCCTCCTCTTCCTCCTCCTCCTCATCCTCATCCTCCTCCTCTTCCTCCTCCTCCTCATCTTCATCCTCCTCCTCCTCCTCCTCCTCCTCTTCCTCCTCCTCCTCTTCTTCATCCTCTTCCTCATCCTCCTCCTCTTCCTCCTCCTCCTCCTCTTCCTCCTCCTCCTCTTCCTCATCCTCCTCCTCCTCCTCGTCCTCTTCCTTTGAGTCATCAGCTTTGTGAAAGTTTTCCAGAAGTAAAGTTCAGAGCTTTGAGAGAAAAGAGGTAACAAGAGGATACAGAGAGACGAAAAAACAACAACATGAAATCATTGGAGCTATAGCGGTGGTGACCCCCCTCTTCGACCCCCCTCTTCGACCCCCCCCCCCGACCAGATCCATACAGGCTGCAATTAACCACAACAGAGAAACCATTTAGCACCCTAATTACTGCTTGTTTCCTCCATCGATGCAGGGTGTGTGGGTGGGAGGAGGCTGTGTGTGTGTGTGTGTGTGTGTGCGTGTGTGTGTGTGTATGTGGATTTATGGGGTGTAAAAACATGTATAAGGGCTGACAGAGTTGGTGTGTTTGCGTGCATATGAATATTCTTCACCTGTATCATTTGTTTTAATTTATCTTTTCCAGCTGCTGTTTTTGCTCGGTGTGTGTGGTAGTAAGGGTTCAAGAGACAGTGTGTGTGTGTGTGTGTGTGTGTGTGTGTGTGTGTTAAATACAGTCGCTCTGTCTGACAGCCCTGTCTCGGACAGTGGCTAATTACACATCTTCTCCGCCTTCAGCATCATAATGACCGCAATCAGCTGCCCTGGCATTCAGTTACTCAGAGCCAGTTTGTGTTCGTTTGGGTGTGTGTGTGTGTCTGTGTGTGTGTGTGTGTGTGTGTGTGTGTGTGTGTGTGTGTGTGTGTGTGTGTGTGTGTGTGTGTGTGTGTGTGTGTGTGTGTGTGCGTGCGTGTGTGTGTGTGTGTGTGTTAAATACAGTCGCTCTGTCTGACAGCCCTGTCTCGGACAGTGGCTAATTACACATCTTCTCCGCCTTCAGCATCATAATGACCGCAATCAGCTGCCCTGGCATTCAGTTACTCAGAGCCAGTTTGTGTTCGTTTGGGTGTGTGTGTGTGTCTGTGTGTGTGTGTGTCATTGACACTAACAGACAAAAACACACACACACACACACACACACACACACACACACACACACACTCAGATAATTGCAGACATCCATTCTGGGGGAATCTGTGCTTTACATGTGCAGTGTGAGTTATGTGTTTCAGGTCATGTGTTTTATGATTGTTTAATCCTTTAGGGTTAAACAATCATTAAACACATGAATTGTAATCATGATAATGGGACTGTAATCTTTACAAACACACAGCTGCACATGAACGCAGGTTTGAAATGCAAAGAGCACGCCTCTTGGTGTCATTAGCTTTAGTCTGAGCGATGTTGTCCAGTCATGATTGAGCGCTTTGAGAGGTCGTACGCAGGAAAGCTGTTTGTGTGGAAGGCAATTAAGCTGGAACAATTGGGCTGAAATGCAATCCAATAACACACGAGCAATGGTCTGAAAACAATTTAGCTTTTTCCAGTCCAAATCTACATATGAGATCAACAAATCCAAACCCATAAATAATGTCCCACACACACAGATACATGTGGATATAAGTTATCATTTATCTGATGTCTTAAGGCTACAACCAGAGCTGGGCACACGCGCTTTAATCCACTCTATGATCAGACTTTAAGGAAACATGCTATGTTGACCAGTTATCAGGTCAAACCAGCAGGTGTTGCAGCGATGGAAGCGGGCAAGAGAACTGGTTCAGATAGAAGTGATTGTACCCGACCTAAAAAGCCTCTGCATGTTTCTAATAAGCTCCACGAGCAGAAACGTGCTCAAACTAGGATCAATATTGGAGATGCTTTTGAAAAATGGAGAGAGGTTAGAACGCAGAAAGGTTTACAGACCGATGCAGAGCTGGATAAACACTGAAGCTTCAGTATCCACCACATGGTGACCTGCGTGAGCATCCACTCTAGAGAGGGGGGGGGGGGGGGAGACAGCTCTCTACAATGTTTAGAATTTGGACTGCAGTACCCATTTTAAACACTAGGTGTCAGAGTTACATACTGCTCCTTTAAGATCCAGTTAAAGTTGATGAGCATGAAAAGTTGTTCATGTAAATCTGAAGAAAGTGATCATCTATAAGATGTTTATAGTGACACTTTGTTGTTGTTTAGTATCGGAGGAGTCTTCGTGCGGTTGTTCTGCCGATCGTCCTGCATTGTAACTTTGAATGAACAGGTGCTTCTGTTTGTATCCGCAGTCTTCAGCAGCTCGCTCCTTCTTTTCTTCCGTGACGCCTACCTGCTGCTTCTCTGAATGGCTGCTTGATTATAACGGTGTGTCGGCTTAAATACCTTATTCAACAGATTGAAAGGGGCTGAGTGAGTGCGTTACTCCTTTCAATGCAGCGCCCATGAATGGCACCTTGTGTTGTCTTTTATGTGCTGTGATAAGCTTCGCTGAACATCACTGCTCTTTTTTCTTCTCCTTTAAAACAGACGTTAGCAGCTGGCTGCTGCCCAACAAACACGCCACTCTCCTGTAGTCTCATTCAGCTGTAGTATGCATATTAACTCAGACGACAGAATAAAACAGGGAGCATTATTATGTTAATTTATACTATTGTGTACAGTCTCGGCTCCCCCTGGACATTCTTTCAAACTAATTATTATTTCTAGAATTTCATAATGTCTGTCTGTCTTTACAATAAGGAAGATTTGTTATGTCTTCGGGCCAATCTCCAAGTCATGCTTTATGTTTAGATGAAACACTTTCCGACTGTCAGAGAGTGCATTGAGAGCTGTTATTATTTTAAAAAAGCATCGATGTTTTGTTGCTGCAGAAGAGACCCAGGAGGCGGAGGAGCTGAAAAGCTTCACTTAGTGTTTCAGAGTGCAGTTTCACATCTTTTAGAGTTGTTGCTTCACAGCTCAGAAAGCAAGGTGTTGTTTGCTTTTTGTTCCAAGACATTTGCGATGCACTTTTGAATTCTAAACTCGAAGGGCCCGATCACACAGAGACGCGTGGCCCAAGGCGCGGCCGCTCCAAAACACACCTGAGCACATCTGGAGGGAAATACAGCTGGGAGCGCCTGTGGAGCGAGGCTGTGTGTGCATACGGGTGAACACGTTGATGTGTAGGAAAATGGATTCAAGCAAACTTAGAGCTCTCGCAGTAGCTTTGCTCCTGGACGAGGAGAAGAGGAATATATAAAGTTGAGTTAAAGTCTCCTACTTGATTTGCTCTGGCGAAAAAGTGACACTGACGAGCGCTGCGACTCCACATCTTGAGCTGAAAAGTTGAACATTTTTTTTAGCAATGAAGAGCGCCAGGGAAGCGCGCTGTACCAGAGGAAAACAATGGTTTTGCTGGCGACGCTTTTCTGACGGAGTCACAAAAAGGGCCAAAATGAAAAATCCATTGCTGGTCATGAAGCCTTTTGCAGCCGGCAGAGCAAACATATAGAAACCTTTGCAAGGTAAACTTCAAGAGGAATTCTGTAATTTTCAATTCAGGCCCGTTCTATTTTTACTCATTTTTGATTTTCACCTGTAAAGCCATGTAAACACCAGGGTTCAGCATTCAGACGACAACGTTTTGAGAACAGCTGCGTGCACGCGGATCCGCAAAGACGAGCAAAAAAACAGTGTAGTATACATGCCAGGCCAGTAGTTGGCGGTGTGACTTTGTCATGAAACAGCTCGCCCATGCTCACATATACTCTTCCTTCCACAGAGCGGTGAGGTTTACACATACAGAAATAGCTAACGCCCAAACGTTGGTGTTGTTACTCAAAGTGACCCTAGAGTACAAAGAGAGTAGATGTCAAGAAATGTCGACTGAGAGTCATGACAGTCGTTCACAAACAGAACTCAGGAAGCCACCATTGTTGGCGTAGTCCACCTACTCGCTCATGGCTGTTGTCTTGATGCGTTTTGTGAATGTGCAAAATGTCACCGTTTTCAGAGGAACTGCATATTTCCAGTTTGCACGACGACAGAGACGATGCTGTTTTTTAAAAGTTTGCACTCTGGAACCAGTTTTTAAAACTTCATGTTTTCAGGCACCCAAAACGCAGCTGTCGTGTTAACCAACAGTGAAAATACAACAAAGGCTGAAATCGTTGTCATGTAAACGTGGCGTTACAGGTCTACACACACACACACAAACATCCCTGTCTCATCCAAAGAATCTCTTCATGCATGTGTTCATATGAATATCTACATGTTTGTGTTTTTGTGCTGCTTTGTTTATAAGGTAAACATTCCCTCATGATTCATATTTAATGCTGTGAGTCATCGAGAGAAGTCTTCACAAACTGCGCACTGTGCGTGTAGACAACATCTTTGAATGTCTTGCAGATGTGTGTGTGGTCCGAGGGTTGCACACTGTGCACGTTAGCACGGCCTCTCTGTGTGTGTGTTTCTTACACAAAAGAATGCATGAAGGTTTGTGTGTCTGCGTGCATCACTCTCTCCAGAAGAGTCCACAGTCCTGATAGTTAATGTAAGGTCAGCGCGGCTGCAGCGAGCACAGCAGCGCCCTCTGGCAGAGTGTGTTTGTGAATGAAAGAGACGGACAAAAAGAGAACAGAGTGTGTGTTTGAATGTGTTTGTGTAATTATTTCCCCCTCAGTAACAGTCAGTGCATCATCATCCGTCTTCCCTGTTTGTCTGTGTGAAATTGTGTGTGTTTCTGTGTGTGTGTGTGTGTGTGGTCGCCTTTAGCTCTCCCGCTCTCTCTCTCTCTCTCTCTCTCTCTCTCTCTCTCTCTCTCTCTCTCTCCGTTGCCTGTCTAGTAGGTTTCTTGTGACCTGAAGGGGAATAACTTGATGTGTATGCATGTCAGTGTTTTCCCTCTGTGTGTGTGTGTGTGTGTGTGTGTGTGTGTGTGTGTGTGTGTGTGTGCGTGTGTGTTAGGAGACTCTGTAGTAATCTGAGAGGACGGTTATCCGGGTGTAAAGGTACGGTGGTCCTTAAGGACAAACAGATGGAGTGAAAGAAGGAACATTGAAGGAATTATCAAACTCTTTTGGACATAAACTTTAACAGTAAAGTAGAAAGATTCATGTTAATGTCATCTGCATAAAAAAGAAAAGCAGGTGTAAAATGTAGCCTAGCTTAGCACCAAAGTGAGAAAGCTTGAAACGGTCAGCATCCATCTTGTACACATGTTTTTTATTGTAGGTTTGCAGTCTTGACTCTCTTTGTTAGCTCCTCTGTCTCATTTGGACGTGTGCTTAGTTCTTCTCTTAACACAGCTCAGATCACAGAAGAATATATACCCCAGATCTGGCCTTGGAAAATATTCACTGAGGGGGATATCTGCCATCTTAGATTGTTCCCGGACTTCATCATGAACTAGCTGGCTGCTGCCTTCTGCGGAACCATGCTAGCAGTGCTAACATTAGCAGACTCGGTATTACACTCGACCCAAGCTTCTAGTGCTGTCACTTTTTCAAAAAACTAACTTCGAAACAAACTTAGAATATGACAGAGTAACGTTCAAACACTTTCAAGCTAAACAAGCTCAAGTCCATTTACCTTTTTCCAAATATTTACGCGCCAGCTTGGAGAGTTGCAAGTTTGTAGTGACTCAGTGTCTCTCCACCAAAGCAGAGAGACGAGTCTCCCTCATGTTAGTTTGCATCTCCTAAATCAAGCCCCCGTTACTTTACAGTCTTCAGTTAATGAAGGGTCAAGAGTGCATGAAATAGTCAAGTGATGCTGAGAGCGCCCTCTGCTGGAAAAAACTGCAAACTACGTCAGACAGCCTCATGCACTGAACGGCTCATTACAGTTCAAATGTGAATTTTCTCCCCCAGGTTGGAATCAATGTTCACATTTAGAATAAGAGTTGACAGCCCTACACATTCATGTTAAATCAGCATGTTTACAACAACTCAGAGATAGTTTGTTGTCCGGTGGATGATGGGAAGGAACATTCTGGTTGCTATGAACCAGTTGGTATTTTGCCCTCACATTGTACAGAAACCTCAGAAACATTTTGTCAAGTGTAGTTTGTTGAACACGAGCCTGAGTCTGCTGGAAGATTGTGGCAAGGGCAGCAGGGAAGTTTTCACCAATCATCTCTTATAATCTCAGAGTCATCCTCAGCAGCCTGCAGAGAGGACACACAGCGGTAGTGTGTTTGTGTGGTTGTGTGTGTGTGTGTGTGTGTGTGTGTGTGTGTGTGTGTGTGTGTGTGTGTGTGCGTGTGCGTGTGCGTGTGTGTGTTTGTGATTACACAGTATACATCATATTTGTGTGCATATGCGTGTTTGTGGTTTGTGCAAAGGTTTGCTGAAAGCTTGAGGGGATCCTGCAAGTTCCTACAGAGCGGTGTCTGTTGGTATTCCCTTCATGCATACATGAACAGACACACACACACACACACACACACACACACACACACACACACACACACACAGAGGGGCCTGGCAGGTGTTTCTGTGTAAAGCTTTTAATCTGACTGGTTGAATTTTTCACCCACATCCCTCCAGAACAAGCAGGAGAGGCTGCACCTGTAGTTTGTTCTCCAGCTTTTACAGGTGTGTGTGTGTGTGTGTGTGTGTGTGTGTGTGTGTGTGTGTGTGTGTGTGTGTGTGTGTGTGTGTGTGTGTGTGTGTGTGTGTGTTAGCATGTGTGTGTGAGCGTGTGTGTGAGCGTGTGTGTGAGCGTGTGTGTGTGTGTGTGTGTCCATCCGTTGTACAAACCATAGTTTATAAAGTTTAGAACTCTTTTTTTTTTTTACTCCCCTCCATATAAAAGAGTCTATTCTCGACAGAGTACGCTGCAGGCACGCGTCAAGCTAGACGGAATAAAGCGACCCGGACAGGAAGTCAGACAAGGAAACGAGACGCACAGAGCATCCGGCCTATTTCAAAATAAAACACAATATACAGACTCTTGTTCGTATTTTTCATCACTTTATCAACATGACGTCAAAACAGGCACAGAATGAACAACAAATCATCCTCAGAGAGACAAAGAGACATGTTGTTTGAAAATGTTTCTCTTTATTCCGCGTGATCTTGTAGTTCTCCTGTGATCTTGTAGTTCTCCTGTGATCTTGTAGTTCTCCTGTGATCTTGTAGTTCTCCTTAGATCTTGTAGTTCTCCTGTGATCTTGTAGTTCTCCTATGATGTGAGTACAGCTGCTTATGGCTGCGCTTCGCTGTGCTCACGTTCCAGAAATGGATCCAGTGGGAGCGAAACCGTGGTAGTGACGGACAGCAGCGTGCACAGAGTATGCAGGAATTGGGGGTGATAGCGAGAGTGAAGAAGTGACGTGCGGGGAAAAGAGCAACAGGTCGGATTTGAACCCAGGCCATTCACTTGGAGGTCCACACAGCCTCCATACATGGGTCGCGCACACTAACCACTTGACCACCGGCGCCCCAGCTGACGCTTGTTTCATACAGGAAATAGAAAATCTTTTAAAGGCTTTTATTTCTAGTCATGTTTCTGCTCTCTCAGTTATCACAATCACGTTCTTACTGTAACTGAGTGATGACTGTGAACTTTGAAGAGGCAGTTCGATGTTTATGAAGACATCTCTCCGATGCACCTGCCTCGCATGTCGACTCTTTGCCGTCTCTGCTCGCTGTAAGCGTCAGCCCCGTGTGTCTGCAGCAGGTGGAAAATCTGGCCCGATGCCTCGTCTATATCTCAACCTGTTCTGTAAGCCGACAGCGCCAGGACTCATTAGCCTAATCACATTGAAATTATTCACCAGCAGACGCTCATTTATCAGGCAGCGAGAGAGAGAGAGAGAGAGAGAGAGAGAGAGAGAGAGAGAGAGAGAGAGAGAGCAGCTGAAAGAGACCTTAAAAAGAAAATGTGTCAGACTGAAGCTGCAGTGTGTATCCAAATATGAGTATTAACAGAAGATGTTTACTGTGTTGATATACGAACATGTGTGCTGATATCTCAACAACCCAAACTCTGGCTCGAGAGATTTGTGTGTTTGGAGGATTCATCCCGCTGGGAGGAAAATAACGTGACAACAACAGTTTGTCTAACGACGAGCCACGGAGAAGGAGACGACCAAGCTGCCTGCAGCGTTATTCGCGTCTCACTTTGTGTGTGTGTGTGTGTGTGTGTGTGTGTGTGTGTGTGTGTGTGTGTGTGTGTGTATGTGTCTTTGTATTACAATGTGTCACACTTTTATTTGCACTTGTGTATTTTGAGTGTTTGCATGTTTTTGCACATGCAGATTCACATTTTGGATCCTTAATCCTCTTGCTATGCATCAACCTGCTGCCAGCAGCTTTGCCTGTCTGCTTGTGTGCAGGTTTTTGTCTTGTTCTCTGTGTGTGTGTGTGTGTGTGTGTGTGTGTGTGTGTGTGTGATGAGCAGCCTCGGGGGGGTCCATTACGCCTGTGACAGCAGCAAAGCAGGCATCCAGATAACTTATGAACGCTGTTTAAAGCCAAACTGAACCCACAACATATGAATTATTGAAGCGATTACACCTCTGCGAAGATCGCTAAAACTCCCAAACACAACAACAACGGCCTCCTTTCTACTGTCACTGCTGCCAAGAGACGTGATCTCCAAGCATTAGCAGAGGGAGGGGCTGCATAAATGGAAAATGTGTCATGTACTCCAACTTGATAAAAGGAAAACACGTTATGGATGGAAGATGTTGCCGTGTGGGAAAATGTTTATTTTACGTTGGAATGTATGAAGTTATTAAGATAAGTCTGTTTTTGAGTAAAAGATGGCACGACACGGTGACATGGAAAGTACTGAAAGTAGAGATGGCAGACCTCCATAACTTTTATAATAGATGTGGAAGTAGGAAGAGGGTCGTTGTTGACGTCGCAGAAATTACAGAAACATCCACAGTTAGCAGGAGGGACGCTGTCAGTGAGTGGTTGCCATGGTTACTTCTTCTTCTTTCTGCTTTTTGGCGGATTTGTAAACCTACTATGTGCATACTGCCCCCTGCTGTCTCGGACTTATCGGTACATACGTAAGAGTGCTCGGGTACAGAACGATGTAACTAATGTGAACGCTGACCAGCGAGGGGAGAGGGGAGAGGGGAGGGCACGGTACGAAACAATCGTGCCTAATGTGACTCCCAAACTCCCGTTTTCTGGGAGCAAGACTCCCGTGATTGATTTCTTATCAATACAAATGAAATATGATAGAGACAGTTTTAAATAATGTAGCTTACTGACGTGAAACTATATTTGATAAACCTCTATCCAAGTCCACTGCCGTCACACGCTGCATGGGGACTGTATTCTGAAGTTACAGGGTGAAAAAGAAAGTTTAAAGAAAGCCGTGAGATGAGTTTTTAACCACTCGGCTGCAGTTTTTTTTAAGAGTGTTGTCCCTGATGCAGCAGCATGAGTCATGACTAAGAGCGTCAACTAACCACTGCAGCTTCTTTGCTGCTTTGAAAGTGCGACTTGGAGGCAGTCTTGGGGAAGAGAGTGGATGTAATTAAAAGAAGAATTAAAAGCACATTGTAATGGATTCTGCAGGACGCTCTGCATGCGATGATCGTAAGCTGCTGCGGTCGCTTGAGGTGCCGAAAGGCATTAAATAAAATACACACATTTATTCTTCAAGTTTGGCAGTGGCGCTGATGTTTAAGCCGTGGTGTAATTGTCCCTGATTAGGATGCAACTTAATGACACTTCTGGAGTAGGGCATGAAAGTGGTTGAGAATTGGTTTATGAATTGTTAAAGTCCCCCCCCCTTCTCTGTGCTGGAGCAGGGGTTGTAAAGTAGGACACATCCTCTCCCCTCAGAGCCCAAACAACAACAGGCTCGGCTCCACAGCTGCTGTCAAACTCAGTTAAAGAGAGCGCCGTTTGCAAAATACTTGACATCCGGCATATAATATACATGAGGCCCTAAAAATGAGCAATGAGGTCTAATGGAGCTGCTCATGACTCCTTTATAGCTCAAACGGCGAGCTCAGAAACACTTAGTCAGAGAAAATGTCCGGGGATTATAATTATTCTTCACCTGTTTACATTTTCACCATCGCCGTGTTGCTTCAGTGGCGGATGAAGCTGAAGTGAGAAGGCAGCTTGTGTTATCGATTAACGCTGGAGCTAGCTTTGTTAGCATGGTTTGTGTTATCATCGACTCTCAGAGGAGGAGGAGTCTTTTAAGCAACAGGACCCTGAACACGACATTTCCAGGTCACCATGTTTGCATCTTTTCCAGCACAGGTAGCCTCGTTTCATCTTCCAATCGACTCTACATGGAACCATGATTAACTATATGAACATCCTGCTGTGTTGGCTGTGTGGCTGATGCTGCATCCATCTTAATGAACAGTTTGTGGTTAAAATACCAGAATACTCTGTTATAATCCCAGCCTTAGGATAGTGCATTTTGACGCCACCTCCATTCAAGGGTACCCTGCTACTGTTGCTTTTCCTGCCATTAGGGGGCACTGTTGTATCGAAGCTACAGGTCCAGAGCTGCAGGACTGAATCTGTCATCCTTTTATTGTATTCAGCCTGATTTCAGGAAATTCATATCCACGACTCTGTTCCAACGAAAGCTCTCATTTAAACGTAAAAAACAAATCCAACCAGTAACACTCGGCGGTGGAGACTGGAGACTTTTCGTTGCCTCTGCAGTTTTTCATCAGTTTGAAGTGGACAGACGTGTTGAGATCGAGAAGAACTGAATTTATAACTTAATCAAATATTAAAGTCCTCTCCCGTCTCTGCCAGAGACCATAAACCAGGACATCTGTTCCCCCCTGTGACACATAACAATGGCGGCCTCTGTTTGACCGTCCGAGTTCATCAAACGGCCTCACTCAGTATTTCTGCACCAAACTCTCCAGCAGCACTCACAGAGTGTGCAGGAAATGGTCCTTAATGTAATCGTCTTATGAGGGCGCATATACAGGAGGCACTTGAACTTGTGAGAGTGTTAGGTAGATTATACATGAGGGCGGTTTGTGAAGTATTTACATCGTGTTTATGTGCAGTTCTTGCACATTTTACACTCGTCGGGGAGCCTTAAGAGAGAGCGTTCTGCAGCTCTTAAGGCAGGGAGACCCACTGTGCCTGCACCTGCTCAGCGAGAGAGGAAGCCGGGATCAAGGAGAAACAGCTGTGTCATTACAGGACGACTGCTGCACTTTATCAGCCTCACATGTGCTGCAGAGACTTTGAAAAGATGATACACACTCAGGAATCTTAGAGTTGGAAATATGAATGCAATCTTAAAGCAAAGATTGGACAAACCGACCAATCAGTGGACTCGAGTGTCCGTCCACACAGCAAAGAGACAAAAACATGTCATATGGAAGAGAACTGCTGCGACCCCCCCACTGCACTGTTGTCTTGTTTAGTCTTGTACATGTTAGTCTTTGTTTGTTTGGTGTTCATTGTTGATATTAAATGTTGTACTTTCTCTACGTAGACTTTTCAGTTCACAGAGTAAGACTTTGTCCATAAACTGATTCTGGTTCTGAGGGAGTGAAGTCGATGCTGAAAATACACGAAAAAGAAAAATAGTTTTTTTGTTTGTTTTGGTTGTTGATTGTTGTTTTTGTGGTTGTTTGTTATTAGTTGTGCTTGTTGTTGGGTTTGGTTGTTTTGGTTGCTGGTGGGTTTTGGTGGTTATTGGTGTTTGTTATTATTTGTTGTTGTTGGTTTTTGGTTGTAGTTAGTTGCTGTTGTTGGTTGTTGATGGGTTTTGTTGGAGGTTACTGGTTATGGTGGTTGATGATTGTTGTTTTTTGGTTGTTGTCTTCTTGTTGGTTGTAGTTGATAAAGTGGTATTCCATGAACGTGAATAAAGGGTTAATCCTGGCCTACTTCTGCTTCCTCCTGAAATTGTTATTTCCTGAAATGCAACGCCATCATGTTTCTCTTTTTGTTTTCTGTCTCTGAAATCTCGATGCAAAGAAGAAGCATATTGGTGCCTTCTAAATCTTGACTGTGTCTCTCTTCCCTGCAGATGACGGGCCTTATGGGAAAACAAAGGACATATCAGGTCCAGAGCACAACATGGCCTCGAGAAGACACAGTATACCAGGTATGTCAGGATTTTATCTATCCTCTGGAGACTTCTGTAAACTGTGTCGGCTACTCTCAGGGTCTGCACGCCGTACATCAGTCATGACATCTTGTCTCAGATTTGTCCGACACTGAAGCCTGAAGCACAGTTTGCCGACCACAGCATGTTCGCTTAATTAGTTTGAGGCGTTAACAAAAGAACACAACGCACTGACCAAACTGGGTCATGAAGAACATCACAATCTGAAGGCAGGGTGACCCGATGATGACTGCAGAGAAAGCCTGCTAACAGTTTGTCAACCCTGAAGGCAAAACAGTCCAAGACGACAGTTTTACATTTTTACAACACGAGTAGCTTATTTGTAAATTTAGCGTCCAACGCTACTTCAATAATAATACATTTTATTAATGGGCGCCTTTCAAAACACTCAAGGTCACCTTACAAAGCAGAGACTTGCAGCATCTTTGAAAATGAAGAGAGTCAATGTTAAGCATGTTTGGTGGGGGGGCAGAACAGTTGAAGAAAAAATGGGTACTGCAGTCTAAATTCTAAACATAGAGTGGATGCTCACGCAGGTCGCCATGTGGTGGACACTGAAGCTTCAGTGTTTATCCAGCTCTGCATCGGTCTGTAAACCTTTCTGCGTTCTAACCTCTCTCCATTTTTCAAAAGCATCTCCAATATTGATCCTAGTTTGAGCACGTTTCTGCTCGTGGAGCTTATTAGAAACATGCAGAGGCTTTTTAGGTCGGGTACAATCACTTCTATCTGAACCAGTTCTCTTGCCCGCTTCCATCGCTGCAACACCTGTTGGTTTGACCTGATAACTGCTCTCATATCTGGCAAACCGAGGGGCGTCCAAAACGGCCGTGTGGGGGTGCCTTAAAACCGCCTACCTTCTCTGGTCCAAACAAATCCAGACCATTCAGGACCAGAATCTAAAGTTAGAAGGAGGACATACTGGCTGCTGCATTGTTGTCAGAGAAGCCAGCACTTCAACATAGCATGTTTCCTTAATGTCTGATCATAGAGTAAGCTCACTTTATCATTTCACTCTCTACACATCTCACTGATTGGACCTTTAAAGCAGAGAAACGTTTGCATACAGTCGTCTAATGATCCTTTATCCTGCGGTTATAAAATCTTCCAGGCCAACTAAACACTCTATTTTAAGGTGACTCTGCAGATGGGAGCAAGATGATGGAGCAAACACACTCAAAGTACAGAGCGTGTTCATGAAGTGATGAACATGATGAGTCCATCAGATCGAAGGCTACAGCTGCTGACAGCTTTAGGAATCAGCAAGACACAATGATGTGTTGTATTAAAACCCACCACCAGCAGGAACTTTAACACAGCAGAGACCTCCTGACACAATGAGACTTTGTTATTCTCACTCACTGATGCTTTCCTTCTCTGATTCATGCATTCACATTTGAGTCATGTCAGTTGACTTTGATTAACGAGTGGAGAGAGGATCTGTGTCTCACTCGACGACACACAGCAGCTAAACGTCTTCAGGTTTATCTTTCTTGTATCTGTGCCTGTCATTTATCCAGGACACAGAGGGCGGCCACTAACCACTTATCTCTCTGCTGTACTCTGTGTGTTTGAGTGTGTGTGTGTTCCTATATATACATGTGTGTGTGTGGCTGTGTCTCGTCCTCGTTCCGTGTTTGTGTATTTGTCTTTATGTGTATGTGTGTTTCTGGGTAGAAGCTCTGCGGGGGGTAACCATGGTGGAGCTGGTGAAGAAAGAAGGCAGCACGCTGGGCCTCACGATCTCAGGAGGAACCGACAAGGACGGGAAACCGCGGGTATCGAACCTACGGCCCGGAGGACTGGCAGCCAGGTGGGTGCAACACTGACGAAGAAAACACAGCAGTGTTAGGTGTGTTAGTAGTGATCCGATCTGATCAGAAAGTCTTCCGGGCTGTCCTGATTTCAAACATGTTCAATATTTACGATTCAATCTCCTGCTGTGCGGGCTGACACACGAGGACAGCCGAGCACCCACTGTGTGGTTTGTCACGTGGCACAAAGCCATGCTGACTGAAGAAGGAAGACGCAGCGAATAAACCTTCGCCCACCTTCTGCTCGTATTGTACCACGTACAACCCAGGGTGCCGGTCGTCTTGCGGAAAGTGCGCGTCCTAGGACTAGACCTTGAGAGCGGGCTGCACAAGGTTTGAATCCGACCTAGCATTCCTTCTGACCCTATACACTGTCCACAAAAGAACATGTACAGTCCACGTTTTGTGAATTATTAGTTTCACCATTGTCGTTGACAGAGCTTATGTTTTAAGTCCCGCCCTGTCTTGATTCTGATTGGTCGGTGAGGGAGAAGTGACTTTGACGAGCGCAGCGCTGTTCCAAAAGTTGAACTGGTTTCAACTAAGAAGGCTCTGAGTGTTTTCAGGGCGTTGAAGACGCTGACCTGTCTGTGACCACAGGCTCTAAATGTATCGTCTTAGATTATAATCAAAGCGGTGTACAGCAGATGTTTTAATCCAGGTGTTTTTTCTTAAGGTTTCACATGTTGTTTTATTCCTTCTCTGTGTAGGAGTGACCAGCTAAATGTTGGTGACTACATCAAGTCAGTAAACGGCATCAATCTGACCAAACTGAGGCACGAGGAGATCATCAGTTTACTGAAGAACGTAGGAGAGAGAGTTCTGCTGGAGGTGGAGTACGAACTGCCCCCTACAGGTACAAACTGGTCGTAACCAACAGAACTTTAACGTATCCGATTACAGAGCGGCTGCATTGTAAATGACCTCATTGTCTCTCTCGTTACGTCTCACTGTGTCTCTTGGCTCCGCCTCTCTCTCTCTTCTCGTAGCACCAGACAGCAGCTCAGGGGTGATATCAAAGACAATCGACATCTGTTTGCACAAAGAGGGGAGCAGCTTTGGTTTCGTCATGAGAGGTAACCAGCATGAAATAAGACATTCACCTGCATGTTTGGAGAAGTATGGCAACATGGCAGCATGCTGGTGACGTCACAGCATGAAGTGACGGATGAAGTCATGAACGCCTTTATTTCTTCATGTGGCAAGACATGTCTTTGTCGTTTATACTGCACATATTTGAATGTTTTATCCCATCAGCTAAAAGTAGCATAAAGTATTAAAATGCACAGTTTGTAGATTAGCCACCAGGGGGCTCTCAATCAAAACAATAACTAAAGATGGCGTTGAGGCTAGCGGGGAATCATGGGAGTGAGTGTCTCTGCTACTCCACTCCCCATTAATTTAGCTTTTTTGAGCTATATGTCATGTGAAAAACCCTGTAACTTAAATGTTACTCTTTAACCTCAGACTTTAAGCTTTCCAGAGCGATACCAGTTGTGTTGTGAAAACCAAATTTGGACTAAAATACAAGTGAAAGAAATATTTACGATGATGGAGCATCTATCTGATAGTTCTGTTTGTTTGATGTGCTATGGAGGATTAAAGAAAGTAAAAGGATTCAAGTCAAGTGTGGATCTGTTTCAGCTTCAATCTACCCTCTGTCTGCAGGTGGTTTGCACGAGGACTGGCACAAGTCTCGCCCCCTAGTGGTCACCTACGTCAGGCCAGGCGGTCCTGCAGACAGGTAACACGGACTGTACACTCGTGAAGCCATAAAGCCATAAATATCTGAACAATGGGTTAAATCCACACCTGAGGCCTAATCACAGAAACTACAAACATATTCACAGTAGGGCTGTCAGCATTAACCAGTTAATCTCATGTTATTTTGTCCCTTCAGGCTCACCGTAGATAGTGGTCCTCAGTGTCTCCCTGTAGTCTCAGTGATGTAAAAGAAGGACACTGCTGCATCTTTGAATGTCTCATTTCACTTTAACAAACTCTCAGACAGCTCAGCTGACGAGTCCAAAGTCATATCCACCTTATGACATCACACATTGACCTTTGTTACCGTTCCTTTGAGCTGTTTGACGTCAGTTTGGGATCTCTAACCACTTCCTGTTTCCATGGCGTGACCTTAAGTCTACACATTCACACACTGATGGTAGAGGCTGCTGTGTAAAGAGTCCATCAGTATTAACTCATCCATTCATACTCCGCTAACGAAGCAGCGGGAGCAACTTGGGGTTAAGTGTCTTGCACAATGACACATCAGACATGTGGCTGCAGGAGCTGGGGATCGAACCCCCCGAGAAACAATCAACTCTACCACTGAGCTACAGCCGCCCAGTCCTGCATTGTGCGTTAACTGTTAATGCAAAATAAATATTGCACCATGCTCATGCTGTCAACTGTAAGTCCTGTAGTGAAATTATATTTACTGAACTTATTGACATAAGGTATTTGTTGTGACTGAACTTTCCACTTATATTGTCCTATGATACCACACAATACAATACCACGACTGACTCTACCACTGAGCCACAGCCGCCCTCAGTTAGTAAAGTACCCTCTGTCTTAAGACGGTTCAATAATTCAAAATAAAAGCCTAACAAAAAAAGTTTTGAAATGCTACCCAATGGAATTTCAAACATGAGATTAAAAATGTGATTAATCACGATTTAAAGAATTGTTTTTCAAAGGTTTATTTTGGGCTTTTTATGGCTTATTTTAGAGATAGGACAGTCGATAGAGTCAGAAATTGGGGAGAGCGGGGAATGACATGCAGGGAAGGAGCCACTGGTCGGATTTGAACCCGGGCCGTCTGCTCTCGAGGATTGTAGCCTCTGTACATGGGGCGCGCACACAAACCAACCCCGGCGATTAACATTTTGAATCATTTGACAGCCCTAATTCAAACACATGAATACATTCTGAGACACGACCAAGAAACTAAATCTTGGTCGCAGACAGAGAGAGTGAACGTAAAGATCTGTTTCAAGGTGAAGAATAAAACATGTATGAAAACCAGATGAGGACTGGCATGAACGGCAGCGGCTCGTCCGGCTCCAGTCGAGAGTCTGAGAGATGTTTCTGCGCCTCCATGTGCGTACACCCAGAGGAGAACAGCGTCATGTCTTGTGTGTGTCACTGGTATGTTGACAGTAATGTGTTACTCACAGCTGCAGCAGCATGAATCACCTCCGATCCCTTTAATGTTGTCATCCAGTGTCTGTCTTCGTCTCCATGTTTCAGAGATAATCTGTGACAGTTTCTTGTATATGTCAGCTTTGTGACTGTTTGACTGATCAGCAGGGATTCAGCCGTCTGCGGATGTGATGAGTCGACTCTTTGACATTTACTCTGAAAATACTCGATGCAAATGAAATAATGCCTTTTACAGTTGTATGTACGGGTAAGAATTATGAATTGTTTTCAGTAAATTTAAATCTAAGGTCTGAAATGAATTCACAGGTACGATGGTGCTCTGCCATGAACTATTTTATAAGTTAGTAGAAGCACCTTAATCCCAATTTCCACATACTCCTTGCGTGCCGCGGTCTGTCAGCGCCACACGCTACGCTGCCATTCGGTGCAACTCAAGTTAATGATTGTGTTTCCACAGCTAGAGCCTAAGCAGCGAGAAATGTGTCGCTAACCAGCTCTATAACAGCAGCTACACAGGAGTCAAGCCTGTATCTGAACCAACTTCCAAAGACAACCTGCATGTACATCTGACAATCATCTGCGTAACGATGGAAAACAATCCCAAAGGATCGCTAAATCTGACCCAGTTGTGCCAGGTAGAGTGAAAACAACAGTGGGCCTAGGACAGACCCCTGTGGAACCCCATGATTAACAGCACAGGACCCAGAGCATATTGTTTTTAAAAACACGTCGACCGGAGATGCCAAAATAGTTCTCAAAACTGTCCAATAATGTAGAGGAATAGAGAAAAAAGAACCATCATCATCTTTCTGAAGGGACTGTGGCCCGATTCGATGGCAGAACTTCATCATATTGGTTTTAGTGGCAGATATAAAGTTGTGTTAAATTGGGGCCAGCAGCACAGCTTCTGCTCTCTGCAGGAAGGAAATATTTTGATTAGTTTTCCTCCAGTGAAGGAAATGCACATTACATTTATTTCATTCATTTTTTCCCAGCTACACAAGTATATTGACCCTTAAATGTCCAATCATTGCAGAGTAAGAATCTCTACAGTATTTACAGAATGTTCTCACTCCTAACTTACAAATACAGCAGCTTGTTGAAGTGGGCAATCGCTCGAGATATGACCCTGCAGGTAGCTCTGCAGCTTGTCGAGGCTGTCCATTAGTCTATAGTATGTTAGAGTGAAAGGTAGGAGACCAGGGTTTGATTCCTGTGTCAACCAATGGATTTCTTTTAAGAGGTTCCTTTTTTTTAATAGCACACAGTGATGACTGGGCTAGCAAGTCTGAGCCCCCCCCCCCCCCCCGTCTTACACAATAAGCAGCTCTTGTTTTTCCAGCCGGGGGGCATCCTCTTCTATTCACTTCTGTATTGTAGATGATTGACAGGTGTCATTGCACGCCCCCTTGATTTGCTGGTCATTTAGGCTAAAATTCTGTCAACACACAGGCCACCGACTTCTGACCAATGTGATCTTGTGAATGACACAATCGTTGAGTTACAGACTGTACAGAAGCTAATTCACTAACTTAGCATCTCTTTACTGAAGTTGACCTATTCTGCTGATCTCCATTTTAAAACTCACATGTAGTGCTACAATGCTGGATGCCCAAACTACGTTGGAGTAATCCCAGGATCAGTCTGCAGAGGGCACTAAACGGCTTGTTCTGCTAATCACGCCATAGTTCCCCGATATAAAGCCAAACATTTCACGAGGCGGCTTCAAGCCTCTACGTAAGCCCGTGAAACCTTGTACATAGACTCTCTTATCCCAGCAAATCCAGACCATTCAGGACCAGAATCTAAACTGAGAAGGAGGACATGGGGGCTGCTGCCAGTCCTATTCTAAAAGCATGCTTTACTCCACACACAACAAGAAAAGAACAACAACGCCTCCTCTTTGATAGCAAACAGCTTCAATCAGTTTCAGCTTGAGACGTGAGAGATGCTATTTTTACTGCAGATGCAAGAATTGTGAAAGAATTTCATGCAGAGATAAATTAGGACACGTTCAGAACATGTGCATGAACGTGCACGGTTTAATGTTTGCTCGTGATTTGTCTTTTCGGTGATCTGTGACACACATTTAGTACTCGTGAAAGAACAATTTTAATGTGTTTCATTGTATATGCTAAATGATTGCAGAAGAGCTTACAGATCATCCATGGCCCCTATTTCAGTAGATTCCTCACAGATGCACACATAGGTGCACAGTGTGGGACAAAACCAAGATTAAATTTCTCACCGTTCAGTTATTTTGCCCTGAAGCTCATCTTACGCCATTCTAAAGAAAACCATCCTGAGAATGTGGGTCAGTGCAGCGAAAAAGGAATGAGATATTCTGCTGCTTTTTATCCCATTTACATGCCAATTGGAGAGAAACTTAATCCACAGCAGCACACAGTCTCCGGAGTGCCTACGTGTTTGGCTTTACCCGGTGGGAATTAAAGCAACAACTCTGCAAGTGCTGCAGAGTCATGATGTTTTATGCAGAACACCAAAGGAAGTGATTGTACAGCCTCATCATATGAACAGACAAATAAAAGAAACGGCGAGAGCCTGCAGGCGTCAGAGCCGGCAAAATGTCAGTGAAGTCCGCAAGACATCGCTTCAACAATCGACCTGAATTAGAGCAGCCAACATCCATCCTAAAATGCAGTTAAATCCACTAATAACGATTCAAATTAACAGCTGAAGAATCTAGTGCTGTGATACTAAATTGGTTTTGGTCTCAAAACCGGTCTCAAGACAACTTTTTGAAGGTCTCGTCTCAGAATCGAAAGCATTTTTCCTCGGTCTTGTCTCAGACTGGGCGGACTCTGGATTTTAAATCAAAACCGGTCAAGACCACCACTGATCGGCTATTTTTCCACGTCACTACTGTGATTAGAAGGAAAACTCCTCTTTCTAAAAGAACAAATAACTTCAATTCATTTGTAGTTTGATTTTTATCCACCGGTTACGGGCTCAACCTTCCCGGTGTTACGGTCTAGGTGAGTGACACGCCCCCTGCACACAAGACGATGATTTGTCTTTAATATTTATGGTCTTGGGCTTGACTCTGTCTTGATCCCTAAATGTCTTTCCCAAGTGTCCTCTTAGTGTTTTTTTCTGAGCGCCAGCCTTTTTTCAGTTGTTTCCAATGAGTAGAGAGCGTTTGAAGTAGAAAGCGGCCGCCTGGAGAAAAAGCGTATAGCGCTCTGTGTATTTTTTCAGATCACTCCGCCTTTTTTATGTGGCCACTCTGAGCGCTTCAAGTTGAAAATCTTTCTTCTTTTCAGAAAGGCTCTGTTGACGTCACTGGCACTCTTTTCCGAATGTTTGATATTCCCCGTAGTTTTGCCGCCTACAGATCGTGTCTTGAACCCACATCCTCCTCGCTCCGTGTCGGATCGGGAAATAAACGATCTCAAATATAAAACATGCAGTAAAAAGTAACGGAGCAGTGTCGGCCATACAGCGGCCGCTGCCAACAGACTCATAGAGACTGGACGGACGTGCAGCGCTTTTCTTCTCAGCGCACAAACGCTTCATGCAAGCTCCCAAGCGTACAGCCAGGGCTTTACTGCCTGGAAAAAACGCTCAGTGAACACGGGGCCTTAAGCATTTGACCCCAACAATACCTAGTAAGCAAACTTTTTTTTAAGTACGCTCTAAAAGCTGATCAGAGCCAGGCAGAGGAGGCGAATGTTAGCCTAGAGGCTAGCGCTAACACTGGTCATCCAACACGCATGTTATGATATTGTTAAAAGACATCTTTGGAGGGCCCAATCACTTGGCCTTTCAGGGGCCCAAACATTTCTGTGGGCGGTCCTGCTGGTGAGTAAAAATAGCTGGAATGGGTGAGAGGCTGTACTCATTGATCTATTTTTCCTTAAAACTCAAACTTGGCCTTTTTATTTCCACTTAAACGTTCAAACCTCCGAACACATTTCCCTCTTGTGCTCTGATTGCAGCCTACATTAAATCTTCTTGACCCACTTTAGCTTGCGTCATGTTGTTTAAAAAGCGTCAATGCATCCTTTACAACTTCCTGCTCTGATGGACAGTTCTGTATTCCTCGCACTCTGGCATCATGCATAAAGCATCTATCAGCTCCTCCATGCAGAGCTGTGCATTCAACATTCAAAGAGAGGGTGCATATCCTTTTTGGAGAGAGATAAATAATTGCCTGAAATGTGTGGCTAAGCATCCAGAGTGTGAAAGTGCTTTTGTCATTCAGGGACTTTTTTTAAAATCAGCATGACTTAAATGGAACCAGATCACATGAAGTGATGTTTAATCTGTAGATGTTGATTACTGTGAAGCACAGCAGAATAATCTGTCATCTCTGTGCTGTTTCCTCTGTGTTTGTCCTCCATTTGAACTTGAGGAGCAGAGATACTGTAAAAAACCTCAGACAGATGAAGAAAAGAGGAGGGTGAGATCAGAAGGATGGAGGGAACTGGAGAAGGAAAGAAGCCGGGAACAAGTGCGACAGTATGAGAACGAGTCCGATGAAGAAATACAAATTTGCAGAAAGGAAAAGTTAGAAGAGGAGAAGAGGGGAAGTGCCGACAATAAGACTGCGGTCGACAGCCGTGGCCGGAGGCATAATACAGTTTTTCAGTTGCCTGTCGATCCGCCTCGTTCATCCTCAACGCAGTATCTCAGGAACGCCTGAAGGGAATTTCTTCAAATCTGACATTGCATTTATGAACAAATTAGATCTTAGTGCTCAAAGGTCACCGTGACCTCACATTCACCCCTTTCTTTAAGTCTGATTGGACACACAAGTGCTGACAGGAAGTGACCGGACGCAGAGCACAGGTGCTGACAGGAAGTGACCGGACGCAGAGCACAGGGGCTGACAGGAAGTGACCGGAGGCAGAGCACAGGGGCTGACAGGAAGTGACCGGAGGCAGAGCAAAGGGGCTGACAGGAAGTGACCGGAGGCAGAGCACAGGGGCTGACAGGAAGTGATCAGAGGCAGAGCACAGGGGCTGACAGGAAGTGATCAGAGGCTGAGCACAACATTGATAGCTGTTCTTCAGAGTTCTAATCAGCACCAAAACCATCCTAATTATCCTCATCATCGTCATCATCATCATTAAGGTCGTAGGTGTTCATATAGAGCTGGGTCTTTAGGTTTTTCTTAAAGGTGCAAAGGGACTCTGCAGATCGAATGGAGTTTGGTAGTTCGTTCCACCACCGGGGGGCGACAGAGGAGAAGAGTCTAACTAGTGTCTTAGGACCCTGTTGTGAAGGTTGGATCAGACGCCTTTCATTGGCAGAACGTAGTGGGCGGGGGGGAGTGTAGACCTTGTAGACCCCCCCTTGGACTGGTCACCAGCCATTCACAGAGCTGACATATAGAGACAGACAACCAGCCACACTCACATTCACACCTACGGACAATTTAGAGTCCCGAGTGAACCTAACGAGCATGTGTTTGGACTGTGGGAGGAAGCCGGAGTACCCGGAGAGAACCCACACATGCACGGGGAGAACATGCAAACTCCACACAGAGAGACTCCTGTCAGACGGGGATTCAAACAAGGAACCTCCTCGCTGTGAGGCCACAGATCTAACCACTGAACCAGCGTGCAGCCGTGTAACAGATATGAGCATCCATATGAATAAAACTTTAAAAAAGGGGGATTAAAGCGTTGTTACTATTTCAAGACACATTTCCAGAGCTTTCACATCTGATGTTGTCATTTTGTATTTTTGTGTGTGTGTGTTCAGAGAAGGCACGCTGCGTCCCGGTGACCGTCTCCTCAGTGTGGACGGCGTGCCGCTGCACAACGCCAACCACAGTGACGCCCTCAGCGTGTTGGCTCAGTGCGGACAGGAAGCCCTGTTCCAGATAGAGTATGACGTCACCATCATGGGTGAGGGACCACACACACACACACACACACACACATACAAGCACACACACGCACACACAAACACACACACACACACACACACACACACACACACACACACACACACACACACACACACACACACACACACACACACACACACACACACACACACACACACACACACACTGTAATACTTGACTCAGACATGAGTTGAAGCTTGAGGATCAAGACTCCGTTGTGTGTTTTGTTGACGTGTTGGCAGCCGCCGCCTCAGGCTGAGCGCTGCCTTTTACTGTTTCAAACTGCTTAACTTACCCATAATGCAATGCAAGAATCCCCTGGTCTGCATACTGTATCTGGTAGTTTTCTCTTTTAAGGGCATTTTTAGCCTCGAGCTGATCTGCCAGTCTACTCACTGTCGTGTTTGCGACCACAAGAGAGCAAGTGATAAAAATAAAAATCCATCTTTTCCCGATCAGACACAGTAACAAACGCCTCCGGCCCGCTGTTAGTGGAGATCGCCAAGTCGCCGGGAGCTACGCTGGGAATCACGCTGACGTCAGCCAATCATCGAAACAAGCAGGTCATCGTCATCGACCGGGTTAAACCTGGCAGCGTGGTGGACAGGTACACACATTCACACACACATCATATGTTTGCATACGAACACTTCACTCTCTGAAGGTACGAGCTGATGAAGGCGTTGATCCCGCTTCAGTCCGTGTTTCTGTCAAACACGGGTGAAGGGGATAATAAGACGTGATCCATGAACACGGCCATTGATTGACATTCTTACAGAAGGTCACTCCAATCCTTGAGGTACTGAGATGGACTTCTTGACAGGTTTGGCTCCTGGCCCCCCTGATCTGATCCGAGCTGTGTTCAGTCCCATTGATGCTGCATCTCCCAGTGTCGCTCTGGTTACTACTGGTCTGGCTTTGTTCACTGCGAGGCTGATTCTTCAGCCGCTCATGTTCAGAGGCTCATTGCTCCAAGTCCCCCCCCCCGACCTGGTCTTGAGCTTTTAGTTTGGGCACCAACACAGCTTAAGCCTGGCTCTGATTGCAGGATAATCGGTACGATTTGAGATGCGATACCTCTTTCCCGATAATCGCGGGGTTGTTCCCGACTCAAGGCTGTTTGGAACCGATTATCTTGTGGTGTGAGTCGTATAAAGATCTTAACGTCCCTGATCTGCTCGGAGAAAACCGGGGATCCACACATGTTTGATATTTAGAATGTAAAAAGGGTTTGGCGGAAGTCGGGTGTGACAACAATAAATGCGAGAGACAAGGGAGGACAGTAATAGACAGTTACAATCTGACCTCCAGCTCTCGCTGAAGAATAGACAGCTCATGTCAACCCAACAATTAACAACAACACACGTCTCTGCAGACTTTCCTTCACCCAAACAAAATGGTAGCATTATAAACACAAATGAAACTCGGTTGTTTACGCGAGGTCATGTGAGGTGGTGCCTTCCTCCGCCGTGCACGATAATCTTAATAAATGTAGTATGTGACGTGTCGTTATTGTAAATTGTAGTGTGTGCGTACTTGAGATTATGGTAGAATAAGATCTGATAAGATTCTCCGGATGTGTGTGATTTTAAATCTCCTGCAGTGTGAGTCAGGCTTTACACGTCAAGAACAACAAGAACATTTATTAATAAAAGCCTGATAACAATGAGGGAACTCCATAAATCACAGAGTATTCAGACAGAGGAACCTGTTTCAATCACTCATCATCACTGTTTGGGTTGTCACACGATTCTTTTTTTAAGTCACAGTTAATGGATGATTTCAATAGTTCATCGTGTTAAAGGGGGGCAGAGCTGCAGAGGGCTCTGGTGGTCAGACGGGCCGGCTGGTGCAGTGAGCTGAATGGAAGAAGAAGACCTGAGAGTGCGGGTGGGTGTGTTGATGTGCAGGAGTTCAGAGTGGTACAGAGGAGCGAGGTCAAGGACGGCCTTAAAGGTGAGAAGCAGAATCTTGAAGGTGATGCCTTAACCGCGAGCTGATGATGCTGCTGAAGAATAATGGAGGGGGTTCTGGAGATGACGCGGGCAGCAGAGTCCAGGACCAGTTTGTGGATGGACTTGAGAGGGAGACCAAGGAGAAGGGAGTTGCAATAATCAGTGCGGGATGTAACCAGGGTGTGAACGAGGATGGCGGTACTGTTGGGTGTGAGGGACCGGCGGAGGCGATTATTGTTGCATAGATGGAAATCTGCAGGTCACACGGGTTATTTCCATTTAAGGTCATTAAGTGTTGGACCATCTTTATTGAAATTACAATAACTTACATAACTTGTTGGCTTGGTTAATCTAAATGTTTGTGGATGCGGTTTATTCAGAATCTCTGACTCTAATGTCTCCTCCTCCTTCTCATGAAAATAAACATATGCAGGTTGGATTACATGCATGCATAAGTTGCATATTTATGCAAAATATGTTCCCTCTCTCTCTCTCTCTCTCTCTCTCTCTCTCTCTCTCTCTCTCTCGCTCTCGCTCTCGCTCTCGCTCTCGCTCCTCTTTCTGAAGACTCACAGACACACATACATAAACCGTGTCCAGCTCTCAAACTAACACAGACAGTAGGAGACAGGATTCTGCCCGGAGCCTCAGTCTGGCTCTAAAATATACATGAAGCACTTGAACTCTGTGTCAGTGCTGAATCCAGCTCTAAAATAACCTCAGTGTGCCGGACAGGATGAATGTGAAGGTCTGAGCTCAGTCACGATTCATCCTCACATGGTTACGGATTCATTTTAAATATTTAAACCACAGTTTGAAATGCAGACGCACCTGGCTGACCGGCTCTGCAGAATCCTCATCCGACCGAGTGTAACCTGCATGTGATTTTCAAACATACCTATTTATTCCTCCTCTGTTCTACTGTGTTCCACTCCCTCTCTGATTCTTCCTGTCTCTGTTTTTTATTTCTATTTGACCAGGTGTGGAGCGTTGCATGCCGGGGATCACCTGCTGTCCATAGACGGCACGTCGACAGAGCACTGCACAGTCCTGGAGGCGACGCAGCTTCTAGCGAGCACAACAGAGCTGGTGAAGTTAGAAATGCTCCCCTCCCATCAGACACGGCTAACTGGGAAACAGCACGACACAGGTGGGTGCACCAGCTGTGTGAGTCTCAAAATATGAGTCATTCAACTCTACTAATCAACAGTCAACTTCTCCTGATGTGAGAAAAGTTACACATCTTCTCTTTTGGATGTGGACAAAGAGGAAATATCTATAAACTGCATACAGGAAGTAGAACTTAGGTCATCATAAGGTCACTTAATACCACATCCAAAGTGTTTCAAGAATTTCTTTTTGCTTTGTTTTAATTCTGCATTTTATTTTGGAAACCTTTGACTTAATTTGGAAATTACGAGAGTCTTGCCGGAGTCGTGATGCTTGTGTCATCTCGATCTTTTGTGCTTGTTTTAAAACCCAGTTTAGAGACAGGTAAGTTGGTCTCTACATATCTTAACAATCTGAAAATAATCAAAGACGTTCAATAAGGGCGCACTCACGCTAGGCCAAGTTGCCCAAAGTAGGGCATCGTAAAAACCGCATCAAAGGTTTATTTACTTTTAGTTGCACGGTTAGCAGACCAGGAAACATCCACTCATCCTGATCTCCTAATGCTGAAACACAGATTGAGGAATATTTTAGCCACGACAGCAACTTCCTGCTTAATTATCTGAAGAAGTGTTTCTTCAACCGTTTGCGAGTGACGGAGAATTAGCTCCAGTGGATTTATGGGAAACGCTGATTCCTGCAGCTGCCTTTATTATCCAGGTTAATGCCTCACAGCTGAGGGGTTAATGATGACAAGTGTACACACACACACACACACACACACACACACACACACATGTAAGAAGCATGTAGGCAGGTTCACACACACACGCACACACACACACACACACACACACGTAAGAAGCATGTATGCAGGTTCACACACACACACACACACACACACACCTAAAACCTGCAAAGCTGCAGGATTGTAGGAAGCATGAAACACGCTTTCCTAGCTGTTGGGAAAAATCAGTTTTCTTAATCATGCTTTTCTCCATGACCTGATTATGGAGTCGTGCGAGAGAGGTTTAAATTGACAGGATTAAAGAGTGAAGATGATAGACAGAAAATAAAGGCCGACTGAAATAGACTCAGCTCTACTTTGTGTTGAGTGTGTGGGGCGGGAGCGTCATCTCAGCGTGATAACGGCAGGAACAGAGCGAGAGAGAGCGAGTTGAAAAGAGAAGCGGTGGATCAATGAGAGCTGAGTGACAGCGAGTGTGAAGGCAGGATGGTATTTAATTAAAGTCATTACACCTCTCTCTCTCGTGTGTGCTGTCAGACCATGCTCACAGCCTGACACCTCCTCCTCTCCTCTCCTCACTTCCTCTCCTCCTCTCCTAACTTCCTCTCCTCCTCTCCTCCCCTAACTTCCTCTCCTCCTCTCCTCTCCTAACTTCCTCTCCTCCTCTCCTCTCCTAACTTCCTCTCCTCCTCTCCTCTCCTAACTTCCTCTCCTCCTCTCCTCTCCTCTCCTAACTTCCTCTCCTTCTCTCCTCTCCTAACTTCCTCTCCTCCTCTCCTCTCCTAACTTCCTCTCCTCCTCTCCTCTCCTAACTTCCTCTCCTCCTCTCCTCTCCTAACTTCCTCTCCTCTCCTCCTCTCCTCTCCTAACTTCCTCTCCTCTCCTCCTCTCCTCTCCTAACTTCCTCTCCTCCTCTCCTCTCCTCTCCTAACTTCCTCTCCTCCTCTCCTCTTCTAACTTCCTCTCCTCTCCTCCTCTCCTGTCCTAACTTCCTCTCCTTCTCTCCTCCCTATCTGTTTCATCTCCTTCCTCTTGCCTCCTCTGTTCTTCTCATGTTTTCGTGCCCTCCTTTCTCACCTCATCTCCTCCCCTCTTTTCTTATCTTGTCCCTGTTTATCTAATCTTGTCTTTCCTGCTCTCTTTCTCTCCTACCTTTCTGTTTTATCCCGTCTTGTTTTCACCTTTGCAGCTCGTGAAACACACCAGCAGTCTGTGATCCTGGTTTTCCAAATATTATAAATATTGTCATTTTGCACATGCAGCGCTCTGAGGCAGGCTGTCCCGTTAGAGATGATTTATAATAGACCTCAAATGAAATGATGTTTTTTCAGCCTCAGAAAAACTCAGTAATTATCCATGTGGTGGCCGGTGTAATGAATATTCCAGATTGAATAAAAATCGACCGTCTCATATGTGGTTTGAAAATTGATTTTTACACCGAGGCAGCTGTGGAAAAGTAAACAAAGCAGCTTTCAGAAACAAATCATTTCATTACAAATGATTTAGCATTATTACACATTACCAGCGACTTCTAATGTGGCCCAGCCCGGTCGTCTGAGCTGACTGCAGAGTATTGTAAACTGGGGGCTAGTCCACACGTAGGCGGGTATTTTTTAAATCAGAAAAAAACTCTGATTTCAAAACTCTGTTTTCCCCGTCTACACAGAAACACCTTAAACAGAGTTTCTGAACATCTTTACCCTGGAAGGAGTTTTACTAACGGAGAGTTTACAGTGACCTAAAACCATAGCCTAAAACGCTGTTTGTGTACGAAAGGCTAAAAGGCACAGAAAATACCCGCCTACGTGTGGACGAGGACATTTAGTCAGGCATGACAAACTATGTGACAACAGGAAAGGGAAAAAAGCTGAGTGAGCGAGTTGCTATCGCGGGATTGAACCCCCACAGGGTGAGCGGTGAACCCAACGCTTTATTATCCTCCTTATTACACGACTACTTCAACAGTTTGCAACAAAATATAGATGTAGAAATGATTTTATTGATTTTAAAATGATGCATTTCTTCCACTAAACAAACAGGTACAAGTTAACACGGCTCTTTGGATAATGATGGCCTGCAGGAGACCTTGGAGGAGGAAGCTGCTGAATTGATAAAGAATCTGATTAAAGGTTGTGCAGAGGTGTGTGTGTGTCTGCAGCAGATCTGCCTCTGCAGCGTTTTTCTGCAGCCGTAACAACGTTATTTTTACTCGGGGAGGATTAGAGGAGAAATGTTTGCACATTCCTCTGATATCACCCCGAGTGCTCCTCAGACCTCCTGCCAGCAGAGCGCTTCAGATAAGATGACTCACATGTGGAGAAAACAAAGGCTCTGCAGGATGGATGTGGCAGCACCGAGCAGCTTAGGATCGACATCAGAGCTCAGTTATGTGTGTGTGTGTGTGTGTGTGTGTGTGTGTGTGTGCGTGTGCGTGTGCGTGTGCGTGTGCGTGTGTGTGTGTGTGTGTGTGAGGAGGGATTACACATGTTGTAGGTTGTCAGAGTTTAACCTTGATAGTAAGATGATGCTCGCAGAGGGAGTTTCCCCTGAAGAGGTTCTCCCCGACTTCTGATGAGCACTGACTTCTGAACAGATGGCAGGCTCATCTGGGTCGCAGTTTTTAGTGTTTTTGTTCTTGTTGATTGACCTCCGGATTTAGCTAGCATCAAATGACACCATAAGGATTAAGAGATGCATTCTGGAAAGTGGGTGTTAACCTTTTCTTCAAGTTATTCCAGGCTTTGAGATGAACTGTTGTTGTTCTTTTCACTGACGCAGCACCTGCAGGAGTTTGTGCCATGCATCAGCTGTCTTACTCTTTTCTAAGAGATTCTACGAATTAGATGAGGTAGATAGTAGAGGGAAGATCACTTTGGATCTGTTTGAAGATAACCTTTATTAAAAGTAAGAGGGGAAATTACTACACTCTGTTATTGAACATGTTACGCACACACAGGCTGAAATACACACACATGCACAAACAGGATCTTATGGACATGCACTAATGGAGAGATGTGAACGTGACAGAGTGCTCGAGCTGTTGGGGGTTTGGTGCCTTGCACATGGGCACCTCTGCAGTACTCAGGATGTGACCTGATATCTTTCCAACTTCCAGACTTGGTCCACACAGGGACTTAAACTGACCCTAGTCCCTACAGAGCTCCTGCCGCCCAAGGATTGCAGGATTGTCCCAGTTTAAAGCTGGACTTCCTGTGTCCTGAAAATATTTTAAAACTCAACTTTAAAAGTTCCTGTTCTCCGGTTGCTGGTGGGGCAGTGGTTGGTGCGTGCGCCCCATGTGCGGAGGCTGTAGTCCTCCGGGCGGCCCGGGTTCGAATCTGACCCGTGGCTCCTTTCTCGCATGTCATTCCCCGCCCTCTCTCTCCCTGATTTCCGACTCTAACCGCTGTCCTATCTCCAATAAAGGCACAAAAAACCCAAAAAGAAATTTTTTCACCACAATTAAAATAATAAATAGAAGAAAGCACTAATTTACATTTACATGCATCATGTTCTGTGCCACTCATTGTCCTCTAACCCAGTTTAACAACGTAAACAAGGCACCAAGTGTCTGATTCTAACGCTGACTGTTTTGTATGTGAGTCAGTGAGTTGATGTCATGTGGTGACGGCCGGTGTAAGGTGTGCTTAGCGCTGACATCTCTGCCCATGTTGTTGAGGGTTGCTAGGGAAACATGTACGTCCAAACACTCCTCGAGTAACCATATCATTTGTGTGTGTTCCAGTGAAGGTTCAGAAGTCGGACCACCCCCACTCGTGGGACCCCTGTGTCAACTACTGTCACACTGCTAACTCCACCCTCTGCAACACAAGCTCCACCCTCAACAAGTCATGGACAGCCTCAAACAACAACACCATCAACAGCCTCGACTACTGCAAGTGTAAGAGCAAAACACGGCAAGAAAAAGGGTTGATGGCGAGATCGAAGAGCAGCATGTGGTACGCCACTTAGGGAGCAGCTCTTGCTATGAGCTTACTGGTATCATCAGCAAGGCAACGATATGTATATGATAGTACTCTACTGTCATCACGAAGATACCAAACAATCCAACGTTTAATATCTGCTTCTCATTAGAGGTCGTAAGGCACGTTGAGTGGTATTCATCAACATATGAATCGTGGTGGTGGAAGACGAGTGGTACACGGCGCTGGCCCCCTGATGGCATGCCACGCTGAATTTATGATGACATGTCTGTAATCCAAGTGCATACATCGTTGTCAAACTGGCGTGCCATGAATAACAACAGCACGCCGGTGCTTCCCAAGTGGCGTGCAATCTGTCGCTTCTCAATCTCAGCACTACTGAGGAAATAGTTGTCAATCCCTACCTTCTCGTCCACGAGTTTCTCTGAACACAGGAACAATTATCTTTCCTTTCTCTCTCTCTCTCTCTCTCTCTCTGTTCTGCAGCTTTGGTTTCCGCCAGTTTCTCTCCGGGCTCTACGACCACATCAGGCCCCAGCAGTCAGAGCTCCAGCACCCTGCCCCGACCTTCAGTTCCCATGAGTCCACGTAACTCGCTGCTCAAACGACGGCAGAGAAAGAAAGAGCACAAAAGCTCCTGTAAGCTGTGTCTGCACGTCTCAACGATAACTTTTTAACTTTTAACTTTAAAAGAGGAAAGAATAATAAAAACGTATCTTGTGTTTGTATTTCTGTGTGTTTAGTGTCTTTGGCGTCCAGTTCGGTGGGTCCTGGTGGTCAGGTGGTTCATGTAGAGACCAGTGAGGTCGTTCTAACAGGTGATCCACTAAACGGCTTCGGTGTCCAGCTGCAGGGGGGAATATTCGCCACAGAAACACTGTCAGCACCCCCGCTGATCAGGTTCATAGAGCCTGACAGCTCTGCAGAGAGGTGAGCACACACACACACACACACACACACACACACACACACACAAACTCACACACACAAATTAGAAGACTATTCATACTAACAGATCTAACAGCTTGAAAACACAGGGTTGCCGTCTTCTGATTTCAGCTCAGAGTAAAAAAAGATGTCAGGGTGGAGGTTAAAGGAGTTGTAGTCCTAATTTTAATGAACTGCAGTTTTTCTTCCCGTCTCCTTCTTCTGAAACCACAGTCTTTTCTCAGGTGGTCGACCACAAATTCAGCGTGATCGACTGCTCCAAAGGCGCATGCACAGCGATGACTTGTTATTGCGTGTGTTTGGTTGAAAGATCAAACCAGAGCCTGCATGGTTCAGAGGATAAGGACTGCTGCGTTCACGGGCAAACCTTTAAAGTGCATGAATGTAGAAATATATTTGCTTACTCAAATGCAGAATCAAGGACATCCGGGGCTTTAAGTACAGGGGGCGCTATTCTCACGCTCAGGGTGTCAGCTATCCGTATACGACCAGGGTTTGGACCTTAACAAACTTAAATGATCTTGCAGGGATGTTGTTTGAAGGCTCTGACATGTCGGACTTTAAAGCAGCTTCACACAGTACGTGTGTGTGTGTTTGTGCGTGCGTGCGTGCGTGCGTGCGTGCGTGCGTGCGTGCGTGTGTGTGTGTGCGTGTGCGTGTGTGTGATCTGTTGGCGGTGTATTAACAGCTCTGTTTGGCTCTGTGCGATGTGTGGGTGGGTGTGTGATGATTATTTAACAGTTACTGTACACGTGTAGGCGGGGTTTAAATATAAACACATGCAGCTATGGCTCTCAATAATCCTGTATGTTAGTGTGATTGTTTCACTTTCATTCATTCGTCTTTACAACTTCATCGAGTCTCTCTGCATACATTCTTGTTTTTGCAGCATTGTGTGTGTGTGTGTGTGTGTGTGTGTGTGTGTGTGTGTGTGTGTGTGTGTGTGTGTGTGTGTGTGTGTGTGTGTGTGTGTGTGTGTTTGTGTGTGTGTGTGTGTGTGTGTATGCCTGATTCATGCTCCTGTCGTATTAACAGCCTCTCTAAGTGCTGGGTGTGTTTCTGCACCCCGAGGCCACACTCCTTTCTCCATTAGCGCCCACGCTAACAACACTAATTAGCTAGCTTCCCTGCGCCGTCCTGTTTGACAGGCGGAATCCAAATAAACCCCGTCACTCCACCGCCACAGTACCCTCAATTACACATAACCACAACTAATCGTCTTTAAAAACACTAGCATGAGCAGCAACACACTCCTTTAACCTGCAGTTAGCATGCATTAGTGCTGCTCATAGTGTTGTAGTCAAGAACACACTAACCGAGACGAACGTGCTCCAGGACCGAGACAAGACCAAGACATTTAGGGATCAAGACCAAGTTAAGACCAAGACATTTAGGGATCGAGACCAAGACAAGACCAACACCAAGACAGGGCAGGACACACAGTAAAAAGTAAGGGAGCAGTGTCGGTCATACAGCGGTCATTGTCAACAGACTGTTGTCATAGAGTCAGGACGGCCGCGCAGCGCGTTTATTCACAGTGACAAACACAAAAAACGCTAGGTGGACACTTTTAAATGCAAATATAGCATGTTGCATCGATAAGAAACTTGGGAGTTGTAGTTCTAAGAAACCTTTCTGACCTTCAAAGGAATGTATTTGTATTTTCCAACATTTCTGACATCACCACGGTTACTCCTGTTGTAGGTGCGGCCTTCTGCAGGTGGGGGACCGCCTCCTGTCAATCAATGGAATCCCCACTGAGGACGGGACGCTGGAGGAGGCCAATCAGCTTCTCCGAGATGCAGCGCTGACCAATAAGGTCTCTCTGGAGATAGAATTCGATGTAGCAGGTTGGTGAAGCTAACAAGGGTTTTTGACATGCTCTGATTGAGATCTCTATTATCATTAAAAAAGTCGTTAAAACCTCTAATATGATTTTTTCTTCTGTAATAGCTAGTAGCTAGATAGTCTACTTCTCTTTGTTATGACGTAAGTGTTTTAGAGCGTTGTGATTCGTGTCAGATACCTGCGTTCTAATTCATAACTCCTCCGTGTGAACGTGAGTGGAGGGGGGTTGGAGGTGTGTCTCTGGAGGAGAGCGGAGACTTCAGTTTGGAGGAGGTGTGGCCAAACAGCAGTTTGTTTTGGTTTCATGCTGGTGCTCAAGGGCGACATCTACTGGATCAAATTGTCACACATTCTTCCTTTAAACTGTTTTATCGTAGATAAATTAAACGCGGAGCAGTGCACGGACAGCTCATCTCTGCTGCTGCCAAAGGTAGACAGAATTAAGGCCTGTGTCCAGAGACAGGCAGCGCTGTGTAACGGTTTGGCTCTGTGCCTTTTGGTTAATGATGTTGTGGAGAGCGTTGGATACAGTAAGTTAGCCAAAAGTGCACAAGCACGCATGTCTGGGGTTTCCGGGTCTCTCCGGTGTCTTCCCGGGAGTCCGGTGTCTGCAGCACCAGGCTCTCTAGAAGCGTGTTGTTGTTAAGCCCGGTGCTTCGTCCTTCCTGCACACAGACTCCAACTCACTGCGTTATTCTTGTTGTTTAACTCCAGCAGAGGAAAATAATGACAGAATTTCCAAGACACTGGTGATTATTAACATTTTAAAATTAACTCTAAAACTAACCGCCAGCCAGTGCAAATATGCAAAGGAGAGGTGTAACGTGCTCTCGTCTCTTGGTACCCGTTAAAATCCTGGCGGCTGCGTTTTGGACAATAGCTGCAGAGAGGATTTTTTGAGGAAAGTCTCCTGCCTCCTACTTTGATTTGTTTTATTGGCCTGGATATCGTTTTTGATTCCATTCGATTTCATCTCTCTGAAGTCACTCTTTTTGTTTTTTTCTTCTGTTTTGCTGTCTCCTTTCTTAACGTTGCATCATTTCATGAGTTAATATCTCCATCAAATGACTCAATTAAAGCGTTTATGCACGGATAAATTCCAGAGGGGAACGAGAATATGTGATCATTACCCTCAGAGGCTGATGCTGCAGAGTCCCAGCTGCAGTTTGTTCTGCAGCAGCTCATGGAGACAATGTGATCCTGTTTCTGTGGCTGTCAGGAACAACGCTCGGATACACAAAGAAGTCTAACACTAAGAAAGGGAATGATGCAAAGGATTCATCGCCATATTCTGACTTTTTTCCAGTTTCACTCGATTTTTTCTCGCTCAGGAAGTTAAATAAAAGTCGTTCTCTCAGCGTCAGGACGCGATGAGAGCTTCTTATTGTGTTTACAGGAATCTGAAATGAGGAGCTGAAGTGTCTGCTCACATCTCATTTCACTGCTGGAATTAGTATTATTAGTGTTCTGAGTCATGTAGGGCAAACAGAGACGATGTTTGACCTGCAGATGAGCCAATCAGAGGAGATAAGAGCGAGGGCTAAATGTCTGCTAATTACAGATGTTAAGCAGGAGGACAAGAAGTGTTTGTTGCTCTTAGTTAAGTTAGTGTTTTTGTGTGTTTGGTTGTGCAGAGTCCGTCGTGCCTAGCAGTGGTACGTTTCACGTCAAACTGCCCAAGAAGAGAGGAGTGGAGCTGGGGCTCACCATCAGCGGTAGGAACACACACTCAAACACACACACACACACACTGACTGGGACACACACACACACACACACACACACACACACACACACACAGTAAACAAAGTTCATAAGATCTATTTTTTGTTTTGAAACGCTGCTGGCGGAGTGTTTAAATGTCAGGAGACCACCCTGCGCCTCCTCAAACACATACACACGTTTCCCGGGGTAACCGCGGCCTGCAGGAACACTCAGCTATAAACACCGGCGATGTTTATAAAGTAGTATAGATACCCGGCCAAACATTCAGTCTCTCTTTTTATTCCGCTGACATTCATCTCAAGCCAGCGGCCTTTCGCTGCAAGTTTGGCGAGACAAGTTTATTCGTACTGCACCTTCGAGACACGATGCATTTTAAAAAGAACACAGAGCAAACACGAGAGTTAGAAAATAAGAGTGTACAAAATGTAAATGCAAACACTGTTCAGGACGATGAAGACAAGAAGCAAAGTCAGTGAGAACCTGTTAAAGATCAAAATCTGTTTTCTGCACTCCTGAAATTATCCAGAGATCTGGTTGTTCACACATGCACCTCACAGCGGGACACTATCCAGGTCAGACGGGAGGGGCGGTTGGGGGGTCACCTGAGGCAAGATATGGCGTTAAAAGAACGACGCAGTCCTTTATACGACACTATAATGAGAATATGTGTCTTTCTATCAATGCTACGTGTAGTTGAACAGAATCACAATCTGAACTAAAGAGTGGAGAAGAACATACTGGAGAACAGGAAACAGAATGCAGCAGGTTCATTAGAGCACGGAGATCGTAGCGGTGGTGTGCAGACAGTCTATGGTCGTGCAGCAATCACAGGGAATAGGCGTCACCACCCCCAGCACAATGTGAATAAAGACACCTTCACTCCATCTGTACGAGCACCAAACTTGCTAAGCAGAGTATGTGCCTCAACATGCATCCTTCAGTGTCCTTCCATCACCATGGCAACCGTGTTTTACGGAGGTTTTTACACCCACAGGGAGCCTATAGGTGCTCAAAGCCAGATCCATAAATAATCATTACAATGGTTTTCCCAGTTTGACTACGGCATGCGTACATGGGACGTGCGGCATAACCGCTAGGCTATCAGCGCCCCGTCTCTAACTATTATCATTCTTGCAAAGGGAATTTACTTCATGATTGCTTAACTTCAATGCACAGCTTCACACTCAGAGGTGTTAAACAAACTCCCTGCAGTCAGATTGACCTTCATGTTTAGTCATCGTTTGCCCGGCATGTGTTTAAACTGAGTGTGCCAACGAACACGTCTTTTATAAACACAGTGTGAGCTTGGTGGCAGGTTGACTGTTATTTAGAGTAAAGAAATATAAACTCATCTATTAGAGAGATCATTCCACTAAAGAGGCCGAGCTCATTGAGTTCTTTATCAAGAGAAAGTTAAAACCTGATGAATAAACAGCAATATGTAACTCTGACATCTAGTGTTTAAAATGGGTACTGCAGTCTAAATTCTAAACATTGCAGAGAGCTGTCTCCCCCCCCTCCTCTCTAGAGTGGATGCTCACGCAGGTCACCATGTGGTGGACACTGAAGCTTCAGTGTTTAGCCAGCTCTGCATCGGTCTGTAAACCTTTCTGCGTTCTAACCTCTCTCCATTTTTCAAAAGCATCTCCAATATTGATCCTAGTTTGAGCACGTTTCTGCTCGTGGAGCTTATTAGAAACATGCAGAGGCTTTTTAGGTCGGGTACAATCACTTCTATCTGAACCAGTTCTCTTGCCCGCTTCCATCGCTGCAACACCTGTTGGTTTGACCTGATAACTGCTCTCATATCTGGCAAACCGAGGGGCGTCCAAAACGGCCGTGTGGGGGTGCCTTAAAACCGCCTACCTTCTCTGGTCCAAACAAATCCAGACCATTCAGGACCAGAATCTAAAGTTAGAAGGAGGACATACTGGCTGCTGCATTGTTGTCAGAGAAGCCAGCACTTCAACATAGCATGTTTCCTTAATGTCTGATCATAGAGTAAGCTCACTTTATCATTTCAGTCTCTACACATCTCACTGATTGGTCCTTTAATGCCTCCTGTTAAGAGAACGCTCTACTTTTAGTTTCTATGTACATGAAAATGCTTTCTGAAGTTTTGAATAAGGATGAATCCATGGCATGACACCTGATGGGTTTGATATCATTCACTCATTTTATTAAAGTTTCTTGCCTGTTGGAGTTCTGCTCTTTAATGGCTGTTAACCTACTTAACCTCAGACTGTGGTTCTATGAAAGAGAGGCTTACTGAGAGTGATGCAACAGCGCCATCTCCTGGTTGGAAGTTTTCCACAGCTCAAGAGTCTGAACATTCTCACGGTGCATGAAGCACTGATTTCAACACACTCTGCAGCGTGCTTCAGACGAGACAAATATTTATGTGACAAATATTGACTTTTCTTCTTCCTCGGCCTCAGCGTCCTTCACGGAGTATTCCTCTGAAAGCCTTGAGATGAATGTTACTGTGACGTTGTAGAACATACTGTATGGTCCTTCTATTAAACATGCTTGTTTATTGTTTCTCTTGTTGTATTCGAATGAGAGACGTGATGTTTGTTCTTATACGGTCTGTGTGATGTCATCTCTCTCCACAGCCAGTAAGAAGCAGGGAGAGCCTCTCATCATTTCTGACATCAAGAAGGGCAGCATGGCGCACAGGTACGTCATCTACTCGAGTCCATTCTGTTGATTTTATGGTTGCCGCCTCTTACAAACGTGAGACAGACAGATGTCGTCGAGTGCAGGCAGGCCAGCACACAAGAGACCAGGGACTATGGGGGACTGCGTTCAGGTGCTCCTCGGATGGTCCCAGTTTCTGAGTTGGGGAGTCGTTCTTCCGACATCCATGTGTTCACGTGGTTTCAATTCGGAAAGTCTAATTGTTGTAACAACAGCAACAAACAGCATGGATGTTAGTGTTGTAGTACTTGAAATCAGTCTTGGTCTTAACACAGGTCGCAACAGCAGCAGCCGACCCACGTGCTGCACGATGCTTTAAAGAAACAAGATTCAGGAGTTTATGACAAAGGAAACCTGAGAGAAACGGTCTCTTCAAGACCAGAGGACTCAAACGCTGACATTTAAACATATGTTTTGAGATGGGAATTAAAAGAGTCCACAGAGGATGCAGACCTGATTGGGTGGAGGGGGGGGAAGCTGTTCCACATTTTAGGGGCTTTAACTGCAAAAGCAGGATCACATTTGAGCTTGAGCCGTGAGCGAGGGACCGCCAGGAGGCCCAGGTCTGACGATCAAAGGGGCCTAGATGAAGTGTACGGGCTAAGGAGGTCGGTTATGTACAGGGGGGCAGAGACATTCAGGGCTTTAAAAACAAATCAAGGAGGGAAAATAGCACATTTCAATCATAAAGATATAGTAGTTAGGTTTCTAAATCCATCTCTGTTGTGAAGAATCAAATTCACAACACTTGAAATATTTATTTTTTTACTCTCGGTGTGAATTAAAATAGCAAGCGCCGCCTCACACTGAGCTGAATCTAAGTCTGTGTGTGTGTGTGTGTGTGTGTGTGTGTGTGTGTGTGTGCGTGCGTGTGCGCGTGTGTGTGTGTGTGTGTGTGTATCCATCTTTGTATTTCTGTTCGTCTCCTTCAGAACAGGAACTCTGGAGCCTGGTGATAAACTTTTGGCCATCGACAACATCAGACTGGAGAACTGTTCCCGGGACGACGCAGAGCAGATCCTGCAGCAGTGCGAGGAGCTGGTCAAACTTAAGATACGCAAAGACGAAGACAACTCAGGTACACGTGTGCTTCTGTGTAGAGTCACTTTAAATCATTACTCAGATTTAGTTTATGTTCTTCAACCCTATTGGACAAAATGGTGCCTCTTATATATTTTCTGTACATGTGTGAGGAAGTTCTTCTCATGGAAAATCTTTAAGCTGCACGGTGGTGCAGTGGTTAGCGCTGTTGTCTCACAGCGAGGAGGTTCCTGGTTTGAATCCCCGTCTGACAGGAGCCTCTCTGTGTGGAGTTTGCATGTTCTCCCTGTGCATGTGTGGGTTCTCTCCGGGTACTCCAGCTTCCTCCCACAGTCCAAAGACATGCTGGTTAGGTTAACTGGTGACTCTAAATTAACCGTAGGTGTGAATGTGAGTGTGGCTGGTTGTCTGTCTCTATATGTCAGCCCTGTGATTGGCTGGTGAACAGTCCAGAGTGTAACCCCGCCTCTCGGCCAATGAGAGCTAGGGTTGTCTCCAGCCCCCCGCAGTATAGATAATGGATGGATGGATTGATGTCTACAGTGAAGAGATGGATCGACAAATATCTTCGTCCACATGAAAACACGCTGTCATGAGCACGCCAAGTCAACAACCATGTCCTTGACATTCAAATATCTTCTCGCCATTCCTCTGCAATGACCATTTCATTTTCAAAGTTGTCCCACCAACTCGAAGTCTGACCGGGTCTCGTTCTGCCGACGTTGGCGTTGGGTTTGTGTGGTGGGTAGAGGTGGTAAAAAAAATCGATTCATGTAAAAATCGAGATTCTTCTCTTCTAAGATTTAAAATCGATTTAACGTTTAAAAAAATACCCGCCTACGTGTGGACGAGGCCTTAGAGTCACCCTTCAGATGGACTCGCCATCAGTCGCCGTGCTTTGATAGATATATAGCAGATGGATGGTGGTGTGAAAATTGTAAAACAAGGCTGTTTCTGCAGCGTGCTGTTAAAGCATGAATAAAAACTATAAAGCATTTATAAATGTTTTCACTAACGCTCTTGTTCGCTTTTGTAGCTCATGAAGAGGCGTCATAATTAATATCAGTCTATTTCATAACCAGATAAATCTCCTCACAGTGCAGGAGGGTTCAGTTTATTGAGACGCAATTTTACTGTTTGTCCACCGGGTGGTGCTGTTGTCCAACATTAATGGACTCCTGCGGCTGCTTTGAGCGGCCTTGATGCTCCATCACAGCTCCATTAATCCTAGAGAAGGAAAGATGACACAGTTTGAGGAGTAGATGAAGAAGAATCTGAAGGAGAGAATCTGGATCCTCTTGATGTAGTACTCTCATTTTCAAAACCGAGAAGGATCGTAAACATTTGATTTGATTTGATTCCAGCTAAAGACCCGTGTCCTAATTTATAGATCTAACAGTTTAACAGCCACCATCTTGTATTTGTGTGAAATAAAAACACATTTTTAAATTAAATCAGGAGCACGAGATGTTGCACGAGATGTTGCACGAGACGTCATCCTGCTTCACTGTGTTTGATGAGATGTGATTACATAATCGTGCTGGACTGTGAGTCAGGATGTGTGCACATGAATACACACACACACACACACACACACACACACACACACACACACACACACACAGAGACACACACGCACACCGGTGGGGTATGAAATACAGAGATTATGCATTCATGCTTCATGATGACGATGCACACTTCTCCCCGGTTACCATGGGAACTTGCTCTTCCTCACCAGTGATGTCTTGACGAGTTTTGACCTACTTTCGGAGTTAAATGTTTGTGTGTGTGTGTGTGTGTGTGTGTGTGTGTGTGTATGAATTACAAATGAACTCATCACACAGTTAACTGAAGTGTTTTTGTGATGACGTGTTCTAAAAGAGCTTCATACATGAAGCGGTTTCACTATTTATTGTAATCTGAACATTAGAATAACAAGCGTGTGTGTGGGTGTTTGTGTGTGTGTGTGTGTGTGTGTGTGTGTGTGTGTGTGTGTGTTTGTGTGTCTCAGATGAGCAGGAGACGTCAGGCAGCATCATCTACACGGTGGAGCTGAAGCGGTACGGAGGCCCTCTGGGTATCACCATCTCAGGCACCGAGGAGCCCTTTGACCCCATCACTATATCCGGCCTGACCAAGAGAGGCCTGGCCGAGAGGTACAGCACGCGCACACACACACACACACACACACACACATCTTTTCCTTGTAAATCTAGGTTTAAGATTGCTCTGTTTCTGGGCAGAAATTTAAGGAGGGCTGACAAAATATCTTAAACCCGAGTCGGAGCCTGCAGGAGGATGCTGAGGTGGTGGTGGGGATTTAAGTGCAGCACTGGTACAAGACGACAAGGCATTCACGGAACAGAGGGAGAGACTGGAAATCTTGCAGCTTAAACAGAGCGCTCAACTGGGAGGATGTGTGTGATTGGAGATTGTGAAATCTTTGCAGCTCAGGTTTTCTGTGTGGAGTAAAAATGTCTGATCTGTCCTCAAGAGGAGAAGAAAAAACAACTATTGAATGGAGGAGGGATTGATCATTTCTGATGCATTCAAGGAAGTCTGGAAATCGAAACGCTCATTGTTTTCGTGACATAGCTATTTACTGAGATTAGAGTGACACTCCTATTATACTAGATAAATCAACGTCTCAGCCCTGACAGTGATGGTCCAATCTGTGCTTACAATAACAACCATCTCCTCTGGTGTCAAAGGTCATGGCTGTCATTGAAAGGTCATGACCTTTTGTTCTATTGACTCCCCTGAGAGCAGAAGCTGATTTATAAACACTGTGAAGAGGTCAATCCCGTGTGTCTGTTTATCTTGTTTTAGAGATCTGCTTCCAGATTTAAAGCTCCTCAGAGGAGTTTTTCACTTCACTGATGCCTCTTCTAGAGATGAGCCTGAATATGAATACGGAAAGCACGGATAAGGAAATGGATACAGATATTTTTCAAATCTGAATACGCTCGTTATTATTCCATATATGACGCTTCATTGACGCAGCATGCTCCACCTGACTCCCTGCAGCTGCGCCTCCCTCTGCATTCATTCACTGAGACTTCATTCAATCGAAACCTCCTCACCGTGCATCAAATAAAGCTAAGACACCGTTGTTTTAGCCTGACGTGTTAATTCCCTCCATTTAATAAAAAACAACGACCCAAGGTTGCTTCTTTCAGTCCACATTATTACATTTATTCTCAAGCTCGTCTCTCATCCTGCCTTCTTCTTCACCAACTGTGTATCTTTGGGCTGCACGGTGCTGCAGTGGTTAGCGCTGTCACCTCACAGAGAGGAGGTTCCTGGTTTGAATCCCCGTCTGACAGGAGCCTCTCTGTGTGGAGTTTGCATGTTCTCCTCGTGCATGTGTGGGTTCTCTCCGGGTACTCCAGCTTCCTCCCACAGTCCAAAGACATGCTGGTTAGGTTAACTGGTGACTCTAAAATTGCCCGTAGGTGTGAATGTGAGTGTGGCTGGTTGTATGTCTCTATAAGTCAGCCCTGTGATTGGCTGCTGGACAGTCCAGGGCGTGGAACGCGGCATAGATAATGGATGGATGGACAGTGTAGGTGATGATGAGGAGTTAGCAGATGATACACTGTAGGACGGGGAGCCAGTGGAGGTTATGAAGGACGGGGTTGATGTGGTCTCGGGTTGCGGGAGTGTGTGAGAAGGCGAGCAGCGGAGTATATTTAAGTTTCTTGATAATGAACTGTAGATGAGACTGTTTCAGCGGTCCAGTCTGTAACGCCGAAGATCCACCAGATGCGTGTGCATTGCGTGTCCACTCCAGTCCGTTCCGGCTCCGTGCACCCCCTCCAAAAGAGCGGGAAAAGAAAGATCTCACCACTCTGGCTTTGGAGTTATCACGGAAAAAAAATATTGGGAGTGAAACGTAACCAAAGTAATTTTCAGTCGTCTATTTCAGCCGGCCCTGTCGGTGGAGTTAAGAACCTTATTAGGAGAGACAAAAGAAGAGACCCGGGGGCAATAAATAGAGGGATTCCCCCCGCCGCCGGCAGCTGAGCGTGCAGCAGGTGCTGCGTGACATGAAGTGATGACGGACGAGTTGATGAAAAACACAACGCCGTTGAAAGACGGGATAGCAGCTAAGAGTCCACAGCATGAAGATGACATAACGGGTTTCCTGAGTCCCAGTCGTCCTGTGGTGGATTCAGCTTACATCCAGATCCCTACACACAACGTCACACACACACACACACACACACACACACATGCGCGCGCACACACACACACACACACTGTGGCCTGGTTTCTTGGAGTCTGTGATGTAATTGTTCCATTTCCTGTCCCAAACTGTTGTCGATAAAGCACTGTGCCCTGGGACCTGTTGGATAAAAGCACAAAATAAATAGCTGTCGAGGAAAAAGCTGACCTTGTACAAATGTAGGTGATGACCCCTGCTCTAAATCAGGAAAAGACGCTTCACTGTAGCGGCGTTTGTACTCTGTACTCCGTAGACTCAGTAGTACGTACCGTGTCTATGTTCAATTGTAGTGTTGTGTAGTAGGTGGTTACGAAAACAGCCAGGGTCTTCTTTCAGCCACAGTGATGTAAAAGAAGGACACTGCTGCATCTCTGAATGTCTCATTTCACTTTAACAAACTCTCAGACAGCTCAGCTGACGAGTCCAAAGTCATATCCACCTGATGACATTTGACCTTTGTTACCGTTCCTTTGAGCTGTTTTTACTTCCATCCTAAGCTAGTTCAGTTTTCTGTCGTTAGTGAGTTCATGTTACAGGAGAAAAGATTCAGTCAAAATAAAGGCTGCTCTCCCGGACAACACAATCAGGACTGAAAAACTTAATTACACCCTCAGGTATCCTCCAATACGGCGCACGCACGCAGCACCAACTTCCATCCAATCACTGGCTGGCACGCACTGTCGAGGGCGGGTTACCTGCAGCACAGCACAAAGACAGAAAGACGCACAAAACAGAAAGGAGCAAAAAGCCCCACAAAGGCAGTTCCAATAATTAACGTAACGGGTCAAATCATTGAATCCAACGTTTCTCTGTACTCATTTGCTAAAATAAATCTCTCTGTCACTGCACGGTGTCTCCTCAGAGATGACCTGAACTGTGTTCTAATGTTTATTTATTTAACTATGTCGTATTTAACCCCTCGTCTCTCATAATTATGGCGTTCATCTCAGCCTGACTGCATCTTCTCTTGTCGTTGTTCAGGACGGGGGCCATTCATGTCGGTGATCGCATCCTGGCTATCAACAGTGTGAGTCTGAAAGGTAAACCTCTGAGTGAAGCCATACACCTGCTGCAGATGGCCGGAGAGACGGTCACCCTGAAGATCAAAAAACAGCTGGACAGTAAGGATGAGAACGCTTTCTGATGCTTTTCCAGACGTCTTTTCTATGATGCCTGATACCCCTCAAGGGTTAGGGTTAGAATCACTTCCCCCGACTGTGACGGTCAATCTTTGTTTTATTTCGTTGACTCACCAGAAGCAGTCACCTTTTCACTCTCTCAAGATGTATTTGTCTTCTGATTACCTTTTTTCTGGACAAACTTAATGCCAACTATTTCCTCTCAAAGATTTGGAGGAGAGGAAGGCGGCAGAAGCAGAGGACACGACAGAGAACGAGATCAGTGACACAGAGGAGGACGATTTGACGGACAGCCAGCAGACCAATAAGCTGTCCGAGCTTTACTCCACGACCATCCCCAGCGTGGACTCCGCCATGGAGTCATGGGACGGATCAGGGATGGACGCCGGCTACGGCAGCCAGGGTGAGCTTTGTATTAACACTTGTAGCTTGGGATGCAAAGTAGTTTCAAGCTTTGTTGAAGGATTTTTTTTTAAAGCTTCAAGTTGTAATCCAACATACTTTAAACGGCTGTGATCTCTACTTTGTCACTCCCTCTGCAGGGACGTACAGTCACCAGGCAGCAGGTATCGCCCTCCACCCACATGAGTGGCGTAGCGCCAAACAGCAGCGCAGCACCACGCCCCCTCCTGGACGCAGGAAGAACTACCCCTTCAGTGACGGAGGCTTCAGTGAGGATGACTGGGACAAACCACCCGGGTAGGACTTAACCTGAATAAACCTTCTTGTTCAACATCAATTAATTTCAACAAACATGGCGGACGCAGGGGGATATTGTAAAGCGTCTAGGTTTAAAGCAGAAGTGTAGACGGGAGGTGAGCAGAAAAAAGACAAGATGAAAACTGTGCAGATATTAAAAGAGAGGACACAAATAGCCCAACCAACGACGGCACGATGCTCGAGAAACCAAAACATATTAATAACGTTCACAGGGAAGCAGGTTGGAAACTCTGCTCGCCCGAAAGAGTGTAAGAGTCTCAGACATTATTAGGTGCAGCAGCGTTTTCAGGATTTGGGAAGATGATTGCGGTTCCCCAGCTTTGCCATGCAAAGGACCCCTTATAGGATTAACCTTTGGCAGGGACCCCCCTCTTGCAAACTTTCCTTAAACCTTTTGTGAGCCCTGTAAAATTCATATCCAGACACGTGGTCACAAAAGTTCATGTTTTTCTCGAACCGTTTGGACCACAAGCACAAATAAAGTCTCCTTTGAAAGCTTACAATCTGAAGTTTCAGAATGTGTTGACATTTTGTCCATAAATCATTCAAATGTGTGAACTGCAGCTGATATAATGCGGGACTTCTTCACAGAACATAGTCTTATTTTGGCCGTTAACTAACCTCTGAAGAAAATGAAACTGCTGCTTCATACCTGGATGTGACTGGTGTTGCTGGCTGTCTTTGTAGTGGGAAGAGCAGGGGTCACTCATCATTTTGTATTTAGGTCCCCCCAGACCGGAGACAAAACAATAATACCCACATTTAGGCAAATTCCACGACATTCTGCGTTTCACAGTTCAGTCTCATCGACTAACTCCGTGATTCGGTCTGTGTTTTCCTTGTCGCAGAAATCTGAAATCAGAGGTCCCTAAAATAACACACACATCTCGAGTATTTTGAGTCGTAAGGCTCAAGTCCAAGTGAAGTCACCAGTTATTGGTGTTAGAGTCAGAGTTGAGTCCAAAGTCATCAAATCTGTGACCAGAGTCCCAATCATGTGACCTGAGTCCACTCCTCTGGTTCCCTGTACCAGAATGAACAGCGACAGGTTTTTGCTGAGTTGGCATTTTGAATGTGGGGGCTAGATCTGAAGCCAGTGAGACTTACTCCACATATCGGTGTGTTTGAGTTTCTGGGATGAGTCAGGAGGTTAAGCCTTGTGAGGATAGCCTCACTCACTAAGGTTATATAACTCTTATAATGGGGGTGGAGAGATACAAATCTGCAGCACAGTGAAAGTGAATTTATCTTGTCAGTGAAGAACATCCAGTGTTAAAAGATTACTCATGTTGGATTTATGCAAAACGAAGAGGCTTGTCCTGCACCGACACGGCTCCTGGTTCTCACCGGCTATTCATTACATACACGTCTTGATCAACGGGCAGAGAGGTTTTCCTTGTTTCACGGGTTCGGGTTGACATGACATTTTCAACAGGTGTAATCACTGGTGTCTAAAGAAGTTTCAGTTGATTATTTGCTTATACGTTTGTGTGACAGATTTATCAGCCAACAAGATGGTATCCTGATAGATCCAGATGACAGTTTCTGGTGTCAGGCGCTCGAGGACCTGGAGACCTGCGGCCAATCAGAGCTCCTCAGAGAGATAGAGGTTAGTGAGCACCTTAACATCAACCTCTCTGGAAGGGCTTGGGTGGCTCGGGCTTTCTCGCTCCATGTCCTATTGTTTACGGTGAGAAGGCAGACTCAGAGGGCAGAACAAACACCTAGCTGTGGGAGTGTCACCCACCTGGGGGAGGGGTTACTGCCCTTTGTGATGTCATGAAGGGAAAATCTCCAAACGGCCTGTTTGAGCACACATTTTCTGAAAAGTGGAGCAGGCAAAAGACGGAGAGGATGTACTTTTCTCATCATTGGGGGGTAAGTAGACAGACTAGAGACACATATTAGAGTTAGAGGAACATGGGGAAGTGGATTTTAATATGTGATAAAGATATGTAATCCTAAAACAAAATGGCAGGAAGCAACCTCCAGTGTTGATAGCTGAAGCCAGAGTGGAATCCAAAAGCAATCCAGAAGAAATCAGGCATACGATTTAGCCAGCAACTATGGCTACCAAATGGGTCCTAAGTTGCCTACATTCACACATTAGGGGCCCTTATGGAGCCATTTTAAGATCCTTCATTATCCCATTCAAGCTCACCCAGCAGGGGCCTCCAATGAAAACCAGGGCAAAAATGGCTTGGTTGGAATTGGATATCCAGTCAGCCAACACTGAACCCCTTTTGGCCCCACTTAGACTTGTTGGCAAGTACACTCGAATCAAGACCTGACACGGGTTATGCTGGCTTTTCACCATCAGTAACCTTCACAGGTTCAACTCAACATCCATTAACTTCAGCTAAACCAAAAATACAAGTTATATTCAACACATTTCATAGGAACATGCAGCTCAAAGTACTTCACAAAGAAAGCTCTTTGGAAGAGCTGTACAGATTGAAGAAACTGAAATGTACTGTAAGGTTAGCATTAGCTGGAGTTTAATGGTCCATGTGTTCTGGTTTGTGCAGGCATCCATCATGACAGGAACCGCCATCAGTCTGGGAGTAGATGGAGTCAACAAGCCTCCACCTGAGCCCATCCTTAGTCACAGCAGGATGAGCCCGCTCCGGAGAAATTCTCTCCTACACCAGGCCAATTTCCTGCACCAGAATGCCCATCTCCACCAGGGAGCCCACCTGCACGAGGAGGCCCACCTGCACGAAGAGGCCCAGCTCCATCAAGGTAATTTAGAGGCAAATGTGCAGGATCACGTACAATCATCCTGTTAAGCACAAGTGAAATACTGTTAAATGTTATTCTATTCAGACATCCACCTGCATCAGGAGGCCCTTTTCAACCATGATGCCCACCTGCACTCTGGGGCCCACATCCACCCAGATAACCAGTCCCCTCTGCTGCACCACGACCCCAAGTCCAAGGCTTCCCTGAGAGTGTCGGAGAGGACGTGGGAGTCTCGTCGGATCAAGGAGGAGATGCAGGGGATTCTGTCCCCAACGCCTCTAGAGCTGCACAAAGTGAGTTACATCAAACAAAGCAGACTGAATAGGTTAGAGCACGTTCTGGAAGAGTCCCAGGCAGCCACTGTTTATGTGCAATAAAATAGTTACTGCACTAAATCAAAGATTAAACCTAACTTATGCCAGTGCTGGTTTCTTTGAGCTGGTTCCAGTTTAATCTGTACAAATGACTCTTTGTGTCCCAGTATGAAAAGGACATTATGTTTTACAGTGCAGCTGTTATATAAATAGAATATAATGTACAGTGTAATTGCCCATCCCCCGTGGGCTACAGATATGCTGGGGGCTACATGTCTAAACATCCCTTGTCCATTTACAACCCTGACTTCATATAGGGGTCTGCTCAGTCTTACACAGCCCAGAGCCAGCACACAAAAACACTCTTTTAACTCAAGGGAGACAGAAACATTAAAGTCTGATTGGTTTAATGGCCTCCAGCCAGAATGTGATGGCCTCTAAATGGTGCCTCATCAACAGATCATACATTGTTTATATATCATACAGTACTGCCTGTTCTGTTTTTGTTAAGACATAGTTCTTAGTAAAAACATCTGGCATGCATTACAACAAAGATTCCACACCTTGTGTTTATCATAAGAGGACGGTGTGTTGAGCGCTGGTCATTTTGTAGGAGGGACCCGTCGAGCCTTTATGCTGCATTCAATCATGTTTAAGTAAAGTATGCAGAAAGATTAGTACTCTACAGAAAAAAAAACAATCAGTAGAGCCCCTCTTTTAACACAAAGATGCATATTATGTGCATCTGTTTGGCCAACCTTTTCAGAATTGTCATGCGCCGGTTGATCTCGACCTCTTCCTGTAGTGTAAGAGCTCTCGTACCTCCATATTTCGTCACTTCTGCATGTTTTTTCTCTTCATCCGTCGATGCGATGAACTTCCTCCCATATTTCCCGGGTGTTGGTTGCACAAATAATACATCAACAGACATCATGTCATGTCTATTCCCTATTACCGGCCTAGCCCGTTCACAGTGATCTCACCTTGACCCGTCCCTGTAAAGCCTCTCTTAGTGTACCTCCAATGAAAGCTTGGTCCGTTCACTTTATGCCTCTGTGAAGAAGCTATGTTACAGGGACGTAAATATTGCACCTTGAACTGGCAATCTGAAAGGGCTAATGTCACCCGTGATTTGGATTCATCCATCCATCCATTATCTATTCCGCTTTTCCCATTCAGGGTCGCGGGGCCTGTAGCCGGGGAGAGGCGGGGCTTCACCCTGGACTGTTCTCCAGCCAATCACAGGGCTGACATATAGAGACAGACAACCAGCCACACTCACATTCACACCTACGGACAATTTAGAGTCACCAGTTAACCTAACGAGCATGTCTTTGGACTGTGGGAGGAAGCCGGAGTACCCGGAGAAAACCCACACATGCACGGGGAGAACATGCAGAATCCACTCGCTAACCACTGCAGCCCTAAATTCATTTTTCATATCAGATCAAATGAAGCTGAACCTAAAGCATGAACTCCAATTCGTCTTTTGTCTCCTGTAGGTCACCGTGATAAAGGACCCAGAGAACGACGACTTCGGCTTCAGCGTGTCCGACGGCTTCTTGGAGAAAGGAGTTTACGTGAATATGATCCGACCTGACGGGCCCGCTGACCGCTCCGGGCTCAGACCCTACGACAGGATCCTGCAGGTAATAAAGAAAAAGAATTCATTTAAAGTTCTAGGGTGTAAACATCTGTATCTTATCATCACTGTAGACAATGAAGCCCTTTTGGCACAGTCTTAAATAAAGTACCATCTTTATGACATGCAAAGATTTTTATTGACATTTCTTCAGTTTATTGGCTAAAGAAGAAGATGGATGGCAAAAGGCCCAAAAAACAAGCAAGTAATGAACTGTGCTGCAGTCGAGGCTTCAGTCAGTTACTCACCACAAAGTATTCAGCATGAAATAATAAATCCAATATGTCTTTTAAATGTCTTTATCATTTCCCCCCTGAAAATCAGCCACATCACCCATTGGGTTTTTTCTCACTCATTATGTCTGCGTTAAGGGGACCTTATAACCAGATTACACTGACGGCCCAGTGTGTGCGGGTCAGACCACCACAGTAGCCACAATCTACACATCTGTCAGACCACCACAGCAGCCACAGTCTACACATCTGTCAGACCACCACAGCAGCTACAATCTACACATCTGTCAGACCACCACAGCAGCCACAATCTACACATCTGTCAGACCACCACAGCAGCCACAATCTACACATCTGTCAGACCACCACAGCAGCTACAATCTACACATCTGTCAGACCACCACAGCAGCCACAATCTACACATCTGTCAGACCACCACAGCAGCCACAATCTACACATCTGTCAGACCACCACAGCAGCTACAATCTACACATCTGTCAGACCACCACAGCAGCCACAATCTACACATCTGTCAGACCACCACAGCAGCCACAATCTACACATCTGTCAGACCACCACAGCAGCCACAATCTACACATCTGTCAGACCACCACAGCAGCCACAATCTACACATCTGTCAGACAACCACAGCAGCTACAATCTACACATCTGTCAGACCACCACAGCAGCTACAATCTACACATCTGTCAGACCACCACAGCAGCTACAATCTACACATCTGTCAGACCACCACAGCAGCTACAATCTACACATCTGTCAGACCACCACAGCAGCTACAATCTACACATCTGTCAGACCACCACAGCAGCTACAGTCTACACATCTGTCAGACCACCACAGCAGCTACAATCTACACATCTGTCAGACCACCACAGCAGCTACAATCTACACATCTGTCAGACCACCACAGCAGCCACAATCTACACATCTGTCAGACCACCCAAAAACAAACAACGTCTTTTAACTCTGACTGAAGACTTACTGAACTCTCCTGATCATAATAATCCATCAACAATGAGTCCCCACGATTTAAATCCAGTGAAAGATTTAATCCAAACACATTATATCCATAAAGATCCACAGATTGATTCAAATTATTCTCTCCGCTGTTTCACTGACCTTTTGATGACACCTCATAACAGCCAATGAGAGCCTTTGTTGAAAGGAGGAGCCTGCCCCCTGTTCTAAATGCCAATTGCACGCCGATGACTGACATCTCTAGCCAATGAAATCCTCTAAACATGGATGTGCTTCTATCAATACTCCGGGGTGATTTCTTCATGTTCACACTGAGGAGAGTGATTTAAAGTACGAGTAGTTTTCACAACTGCATTACAAGTACGTATTAATAAGGTGATATTTATACCAAGAGAGGCTCTGAGTCATGAATTATTTGGAGGACACAGGCAGATCTTTGTAAAGTTAGACATTAAACACCCCCATAGAGCTGGAATGGAACGATCCGTGTGCTCGACTGTGAGACTGGCAGTCGACTGAGGCTCTCACCCCTAAGTTAGATTTGTCTTTGTTAGCCTGCTCATTTAGCAAAGCAGTGCCATTTAGCAGAGCTGCATTACCTGCGTCTCTCTGTCTCTGTCTGTCCAGGTGAACCATGTGAGGACGAGGGACTTCGACTGCTGCCTGGCGGTTCCTCTGATCACAGAGGCCGGGGACAGACTGGAACTGGTCATCAGCAGAAACCCAATGGCGAACGACGACGACGACGACGAAGACGACTTAGAGGACAATAACAACACTTTGGACCACCTGGCAGATCTGTAACACACACACACACTGAAAGACACTGTTAAACAAACAGAGACGTGCTTTAACTGGTGATGAAGTGCAAAGGTACAGCTCCTGGATCTGACCAAAACAGACACAGACAAACTCCGCCGGCTGGCAATAATTCTGCTAAAACAAAGACTCCTTCAAATCATTGCATGCACACACAGTCTCCCCCCTCCAAATCCACGCTGGATACAACTGCTCTTATATGTTCTATAGAAGTACATCCACAGATCAAATCCCACCAGAGACCCCCCTCCTGAAGGCTGACTCAGAGTCCTCACAGCGTTGTTCCAACATAAACAACCACTTGCTTGGCGCTTTAACCTTCCATTTCGACAGATTCAGACTCTTTAAGTCTTGTTTTGACTGAAAACAAATGACTCAAACCTGCAATTTAGGGTGAGGTAATTTCCGCTGTTATTAATGCCAGGCCGCAGATTTATAGAAGTTACTGATGTACCAGGAGGGATTTGCCTTATTACATAATATTGTGGGAGATTTTGAGAGACGGGGCCTTGTTCAGTTTGCAGAGTTTCATGTGTTTTTGAAAAGATCTGAGAAGAAGTAAGAGGTTTGAACAAATGTTTAGAAAGGAAAAGTGTCTTACTTTGGTTTACACTGATGTGGTTGTGGTAAAAGTCTGTACTGCTGCTACAATTCTGCTTCTCTTCTGTAGAGTCCGACCGATTAATCAGCCAGCCGATAATATTAGCTGATATTAGCGTAGCCAGTGACTTGCAGTATCGGCTAATTAATCGCAGATATGCACAGATATATTACAGATTCATTCACCAGTCAAATATCATTTCATTTGAGCTTCATTGTGTTACACTAGCGGTTCTCTGTCACCAGCAGAGGGCGCTGTATAGATTACAACAATCATCATCACTCTGCAGTGTTGAGCGGTGCGTACATGCTCAGTTACTTTCCAGTTGAGTGACCATCTTGTCTTCATTATAAATCTTTTCCACAAGTGTTTGATAACTGAGGGATCAATGTTTGTATCTCAAAGACAGATCAAAGAAAGATATCGGCAGATATATCGGTATCAGATTTTTTTCTCTCTCCCTCATATCGATATCGGTATTGGCTCTAAAAAATCCCATATCGGTCGGGCCCTACTCGTCTGCAATTTCCAAGAATCATTTTTCGCAGAGTTGAACTTTTCTTATCTAGGCATAAAAGTCTTCTAAATTGGACACGTCTGCAAAGTAGAAGTCGAGCAAAGGGATATTTTTAAACATCTGAATTTGTGCAATCAGGACAAGATCAAGATCAGGATTGGACCTTAGCATGTGATATAAGATGGGGTTAGGGTTATTTATGAATGCATCCTTTGCTATAACAGGATTGGATCGCTGTGCCCCGGAGAGACTGCGTTGCCAAAAGAAGAACGTTGTCCTGCAACATTTTGACCCTGTTCCTACGTTTGAGTCGTCTTTGCCGATCAATCCGTGGAGCTCTCTGAGAGGGATGAATTCAGCTCACCTCATTTCTGGTGTACACTTCAAAGCTGCAGAGATCATGATTTGGCTCCAGCGTAATCACAGATAATAACTATTTATGCCACTGAAGGTGCTGTGTGTTGCATATCTGAGAACTTAAGTTCAACATTAAGCTAAGAGACATTAATATAATTGACGTTAACAGGAATAAAGCGATGATGGTTGACCACAAATAGAGCTAAAGCCAGCAGGTTTTTGGGGAACACAGAAGAAGAAACAAAGACGTGATTGAGGGATCAAATGTTCCTGGGCAGACCGTTAATACTTCATTGTTTCTGACCGAGCCTAACTAAAGAGCAGAGAGACTCACTCCCATGATTTGTCGTCAGCCTCAACGTCATCTTTTGTTGTTCTTTTGATTAAGAGCCCCCTGCTGGCGGAATTTACAAACTGTGCACCCAAGACTGTTGGTTCTCCTTCAGCTAATCCTCTTGCAGCACAATCAATATTTATGCCCTGTAGACACATTGTCCCTGAGTGGGCGGGGCCGCTTCTCTTCCCCCACGTGGTGTAAAGGCTAACGGTAAAAACAGGTTTGAGCCTCTGAGCGAACACACAACCCGCACAAAGCACAGACACGTCAGTGTGAATACAGAGCTGAGAACAACAAATCCAGAAGGTCGTTTTAGCAAGTCATTACTCCACAATTCGTTTACATGGAGTATATTTGAACTTTGCTAGGGATTAATAATCAGAATGTTGCATTTTAAGCCTTTTAAGAACAACTTTCTCTCTAGTCATCGTTTTGTACTTCGTTTGCATACGTCCAAGCTGCATTTTTACTTCCTCTTAATTGTCTCCCTGCCTGAAATAGCTTCACCCACTTTTGCAACTCAGGCGTGAACGCATTGTAGTGAAACAAATCTAAAGAAACCCAAACCTACCATTTTCTGACTTTTCCGAATCCGCCCACACCGGCTGTGCGTACCTTCTATTTTTGTTGAGTTTGCTAACAGCAGAGATTCCCTCCACTCATTCCTTCCTGTTTGAAACTCAAATCACTTACGGATTCACAGAAACCAGACATGCTGTTGCTCTCGTCCTCGTGTACTTTCCAGCGTGTCTGCAGGTGACATTTTTATTATGTATATTCCTTTGAGTGTGGACTTATGCAAGCACAAGAACGAGAATTAATAACAAGGTTTTAGAGTGAAAAAAAAAAGAGAAATATAGAGAGGAGAGAGCAGCGGATTAATCTGTGTGGGAATGTACGTGTGAAAGTGAAGGAACAGAGAATAACCTTTGTCCTCCGCAGGGTTGGAAAATAATTCGACAGGAACAATCACAACCTATGTTCTCGCTCCCTCTCTCTCTCTCTCTCTCTCTCTCTCTCTCTCTCTCTCTTTCCTCACATTGTTACATAACACACAGTCAGAATCCAGCTGCCCCCTCTGAGACGGCCGTGTGTGTGTGTGTGTGTGTGAGCAATGTTTCTATGTATTCTATACACGTGTGTTTACATGTATGTATCTTAAGGATGTCCGTTTTTCCCCCATTTGAGCATGTATGAGCATGTGTTTGTGTGTGGATGTGTTACACAGTGGGAGCTATGGTGGTGTACATTTCACTGTACAGAGGTGATTCTTTTTTTTTGCGGGGGTTGTGGTCCGTTTGAATTTCCGTCTCTGAGACTGAACACAGAATACACTTTGATTTTGTGAGCGAGCTGAGGAAACTTTTTCATAAAATAAAGGGGGAACATTGACTTCTCTCTGTGAACTGACAACAAAATAAAAGAAGCACACTGTTGAATACCATGCACTGTAAGTATGTTCATGTTCGACAACACTAACATGTCTGAGTGTTTTTTTTATACGCGATGTCAAGTGGCCAAAAAAACAGTTTTGTAATGCAACAACAAAAAAAGATGAAAAGCCTTCTTAATTGTTCTGTTAATTTATTTCTATGTACGTACGTATGTTTGTATGTGTGGTCATCCATACTCACTATGCATCTCTGGATAGAAGGTCAGTTTGAAGCTCAATCCGGAAACCCAACGACAGATGAGCCATTCATGTTTTTTTAAAGGTTATTTTTTGGGCGCTAGAGAACACCGGGACGCCCGCTTAGAAGATGACAGCCTCCGTACATGGGGCATGCGCACAAACCATTATAGCCAATTTCAACATACTCTGTGTGTGCAGCGGTCTGTTGTCGCCACGCACTACGCCGCCATTAGCTGCCACTCTAGTCAATGTTCCCGTTTCCACAGCAAGTGTAGTGGTCTGTCTCCGGAGCGTGCCAGCCGCACTGCTACACTCTGCTCTGTTTCAAATATGCTGCGAGTCTATTTTTTGGCGTATTACGCTGCAAGCACGCGTCAAGCTGGACAGAACAGATCTACTCGGACAGGAAGTCAGACAAGGAAACGCACAGAGCATGAACTTGTAGTTCTCCTGTGATGTGTGTACAGCTGCTCATGGCTGCGCTTCGCTGAACTCACGTTCCAGAAACGGAACGAGTGGGGCAGGGTACGCGCCCTCCGACGGAGCAAAACGGCGCGCACAGAGTATGTGGGATTGTGGAGTTACTCTCTCTCTGATTTATGATTCTATCCTCCGTCCTGGGCTGCCTGCTTGGAGGACTACAGCCTCTGCACATGAGGCGCGCACACTAACCACCAGGCTAATGGCGCCCTTTTTAATGGGATTTTAATTTGAAATCCTATTACATTTTACCTATTGCATTTCAAAACATTGAGTTACAAAAAATGTATGAATTAATTTCAGACCTTGAATCATATCACGATTAATGCGTCAAAGTCAACAAGGCGCTTTCAATAATATACAAGTCAGTCGACTCGTCTTTTCGCGTGTACATTTCTCAGGTCTAATTTCCTTGAATTAAAGCGAATATTAAGCTAACAGACGTTACGGTCACGTCCAGGAAAAGTAAAATTGCTCTGAGCCAACTTGAGTAATCATAACGGTAAGCGTTGGTGAGAAGAGCTCTGAAACTAAAGTTTGTGGGCGCTGCTAGCTTAGAAAAAGCCGTTAATTGATACAGACTCTCGATCAGTTTGATAAGCATTCATACATGTTATACTGTAAGCTCGCCAGTTAGGCACTCTTCAGATAACTGGTGTAACTGGTCGCACCTGACAAACCAGTCGCCATTTTTGGAAACATGAATTCAGGCGTCTGACCTGGAACCCCAGAAAGATGCGACTCTACGGGGTGAGAAGTTCATAGTTAGTGTTGTAGTCAAGCCCACAATAACCGAGACCAAGACATACCTGAGACCAGAGTGCTCCGAGACCGAGACAAGACCAGGGCAGGGCGAGACCAAGACCATAAATATCACTGAAAAATCATCATCTTGTGTGCAGGGGGCGTGTCACTGACTTAGACCGTAACACTGGGAAGGTTGTGGCCGTAACCGGGGGATAAAAATGTATAAAAGACGATCAGTGGTGGTCTTTACCGGTCTTGATTTAAAATCTGGAGTACTCTCTCCCTTCCTGATGAATCACACGAGAACTTTCTACACAAACTTGTTGTATTCTTGCAGACCTTGAACGTATTTCAAAAGATGTGCTGAATGGTATCGTCAGACCTCGTTGCGGTTCGGGATTGGGCTTTTAACGTATGCGTTGATATTGTGTAGTATTTTTTTTTATTGTGTAAAGTTCTATTCTATGTAAAATAGTATTTTTCTATGATGACGTAACTCTTCCAAAACGTGGGAGGAAATACAAAACAAACTGATGAAGGGGGAAAATAAAAATGTATATCTTTGATGTCGTTGTTGTTTTGTTTGATTCATTTTCTATGAAATAAAGACTGTACTGCTATACTTCTCTTTTTGAGAAGAAGAGATGAAAAAAGGAAAATAAAAGGTCTAATTTTATGGTTTTATGATCTCTGTCGTCATTTTTAGTTTAAGTAGAAAATACACTGATTGTTTGAAGTTGAAGTTATAGTCTCAGTGGTGCCTTAAAGGTCCAACCAGTGAGATGTGTAGAGAGTGAGATGATAAAGTGAGCTTACTCTATGATCAGACATTAAGGAAACATGCTATGTTGAAGTGCTGGCTTCTCTGACAACAATGCAGCAGCCAGTATGTCCTCCTTCTAACTTTAGATTCTGGTCCTGAATGGTCTGGATTTGTTTGGACCAGAGAAGGTAGGCGGTTTTAAGGCACCCCCACACGGCCGTTTTGGACGCCCCTCGGTTTGCCAGATATGAGAGCAGTTATCAGGTCAAACCAACAGGTGTTGCAGCGATGGAAGCGGGCAAGAGAACTGGTTCAGATAGAAGTGATTGTACCCGACCTAAAAAGCCTCTGCATGTTTCTAATAAGCTCCACGAGCAGAAACGTGCTCAAACTAGGATCAATATTGGAGATGCTTTTGAAAAATGGAGAGAGGTTAGAACACAGAAAGGTTTACAGACCGATGTTTCCACCTGCAGAAATCAAACTATGATTTTTTACCTTCTCAGTGTTTTGGAAAGAGATGTGTGGGCATGCTCTATGAACTGATTTATAATGTTTATATCACATTCAGGGAATTTCTCTTTAAGTAGAAAAAAACAAGTGTTTCAATGTTTTTCTCTTTTCTTTCAGTAAATTTGTCAGCAAGTGATTTTTATTCTCCCACTCACAGTCCGCTTTGTGTGTAAACTGTTAGTGTTACTGTGCTGCACATTCTGCTTCTGCAGACTTAATTATATAGTGTTTACAACTGTTAAATAACAGGTCCGACACACACACCATGTTAAATACACACACACACGCGCGCGCACGCGTACCTCACTAACAGAGGACTATCAGTCTACACTGGACACACTCGAGTGTGGACTTCTCTTTCTGGTCATTTTAAAAATACCAAAAAGTAATATACCACATTTACGTGTGATGTTTTTAACCATAACATTACTTCAAATGTGTTTTTTTTTTTTTTAAAGAAGTTGCCCAGAGGGGACCTGAAGGCTTGAGCGATAAGAGGGGACCTCACGTATATATTCGGCACTAATCGGGGTCCAGGCTGAAAGAACGTGACCTGCTGAATGGGGGAAAAATCTACAAAAACAAATGGAAAAAAGAGACCCTGTGGCCTGTTGTGAGAAACCACAACATCCTGGGAACAAAACATCAGATTTTCACATCATCCATCACCACTTCCTGTTCAGTTCTATTTTTGACTGCAGAACAAAAGGCAAAAGTCCCATGATGCACTGATTTTAAAGACACACACTTTTTTATGAGAGCCTCAAAAACTGTCCAGACGTTCAAATAGAGATTCTCAGCAGTGGAGTCTATTCTTGGAGCTGGTGATCTGAGAATTTTAAAAGTCACAGTTGTGTGGTTTTATTTCCCTTCTGGAGATATTTAAAGCTCAGACTGCGGCGATGAAACAACCAGAAATTAACATTTCTATTACTCAACAGCAGGTTCAAACCACCAAGATCCGTGTCACCGCACAATGGAGGAGCCTTTGTTGCTCATAGAGAAGCAAGAATCATCATAATAATGGTGATAATCATGGTGGTGTTTGTGGACTTTACTGTGCAGAATTATAATTACAAACAAATAAGGAACAAAGAGTCATGACTGGATTTGTTATGTGCTTTAAGAGCCTTCCAGCTCTACGAACTGTGATGCATAAACAGGGTACTGGAAATGAGTATTATGTGTAGATCTCATGTCAACACATAACTGCTCGAGTGTGGGAAACCTAGGTGTGTTGAGTACCCAGCTTCTAATAACCAGCAGCGTGTCTGAGCCTTTTATTTCCCTGCAGTGAATCAAATGTTTGGGTCAAAATATTCCACAATCTGCCTTGCTTTACTCTTCCGTTATTACAGAGCATGCAGCTCAACTTAGGAGGGTTTATGTCTTGATAGTTTTTTGGGGGGGGTTCTCCTGTTTTTAGGAGCTAGAAGCTTAAAGGTGGAGTTTCAGCTTGCAAACACAACATTCAAACTGGGCCCCTCCTCCTGGTCTCATCGCCCCCAGAAGCTCACACACTTACTGCTTGTACCTACACTGCAAGCTAACGCACGCTAGCACAAGCTAACCACGTGTTTGTGTTTGTCACCTGCCTGTCCAACAGGAAGCAGACCAACTCCACGTTCACGGGTAAAAGCCAACACAAGGTTCACCCTCGTTTTAGAACGAGCTTTATCCACTTGGTGTTTCACCTCACTGTGATTATATTTTCTCTTCTTTGCTGCTACGTCCTCGTCCGTCATATTCGCTGGTTTGAATCGCGTCCAATCGCTGAATTGTATCCACTCCTAAACTCACCTGCTGCGCTGTCATTGGCTGGGGGAAACACACCAGCTCCGCCCAGAAACGTCCCGAGTCAACCAGAACAAACCAGAACAGTAAAATCCAGTCAGAGGACAGGGTCTCTGCAGACACAGTCACCAGCACACATGTACGGAGGCCCAGAAGGAAAGATTGAGCAGCTTTACTTTAGGATAAGTCTGTATCTTATTTTGCTGCTGACCTTTGGGTTCATTTTATGGTTGTTTAGGTAAGCACTGAGAGTATCTCTCTTCTTGAGCCAGAGACAAGGACTAGCCTGTTCGCCTGCGCTGTAGAGAGCTTTGACGTCAGAATTTAAGCCGGTTACTAAAGTATATTTCACAAAACATTTACAGGTGATCAAAGATTATTTTAGATAACGTTCTATTTATCATGCTCTAACTCAGGTTGAAATCCTCCAAGGCAGATTTGGTCACGTTTTCTTCATGTTATCAATGTATTGATCTTTCAAATGGACTTGCGAGCCGCATTAAGTGAGGACGGGAACCACATGTGGCCCCAGGTCCACAAGTTGCCCAACCCCTGTCCTAGAGGTGTTTTCTACAACTTTGTACGTATGAGGAGGTCTAAGCAGTTTTGAAGGTAAAACTAGAAAATGTAAGGAATAAATGACATGGTGTGTGAGCTGTGTTAATAAATAAAGCTAAATTATCCTGCTCTCAAAGTGCATTCCATCCAACTCTTTATTCTTAAATTTAGAATGTGTGACTTTTGACACATACAGTAATATATCATAAATCCAGTCTCTCCTGTGTAAATGTGTCTCTGAGTCATGACTGTCTACAATGAGTGAGAAGCTCGAGTCCCGCTGGCTGTGTTGTTGTCAGAGCCGTGTTTACATGGACGGGACGGCCGGCTCCTCCCCTTGTGTATAAAAGCTGTTTTAGTCAAGAACTAGAGAGAAGAAGAAGAACATACTCACTGATTATTTGGATGTCACGTAAGCGTTTTTAGATCACGCTCATTCTGTGTCAGTTTACATGCAATGTGAAGCTACGAGCTAACTAAAGAGCGCTAACATTAGCATGCTAACACAACAATGCAGGACACAGGTGATTGCAGCTCAAGCAAAGGATGATTTTGTCCACCGCTTGCACTTGACTTGGTGTAAACGCGAGTGGAGAGGGGTTGGAGGCGTGTCGTTGGAGGAGAGAGGAGGCTTCAGTATGGAGGAGGCGTGGCCAAACAGCAGTTTGTTTTGGTTTCATGCTGGAGCTCAAGGGCGACACCTACTGGATCAAAAAGTCAAACACTCTTCCTTTAATCAGTCGGTCTGTCTGGGAGTCACTTAGTTTCACTTCACAGAAATTATACATCAACATCTCTACATGTCATTATAGCATTCTGTCCTGAAATGTGTAAATATATTCCCATACTGTCTGTATTTATTAGACATTCATCCGGATATGCTCTGATGCACAGCTGCCTCGTTATTGAGATTCCTGTGGAGCAGTTTTCTGAGTACTCTCTTATTTTAGGGAAGCTTGCAGCTTTGAACGTGGAGGAATGCAGCCTCCTGTGTTGGCTGGAATACTTTAAATCTTGTATTACAGGCTTTGTAGGATTAGAATTCATTATGTTGTCGAGGGGATTTAGGTACGTAAGTCCTACGAGTGGGGAAATTGAACTTGAATGGAAGGATCTGTGAGAAAAAATATTTTTAGCAGCCGCTGTCTGTGCACATCAAAATACTCTGCAATATTATTCATAGTAACATTTCCTGTGCAATTTAACTTTTTGCTTCTGATGCATAAAATACGGAAGCCCTAAGCAGACACACAACTATACATTATTGTTAGCAAATGCTTTTAGCTCAATCAGCTGTTAGCACAGCCAGCTGTTAGCACCATCAGCTGTTGTCCTAGCAGCTAGTTCGGCTCCGTTGCCGTTTGAAGGTAAATAGGAGACGTAAACCAGGCAGGGGTCCTACCAAAGGACTCGGTGGTTAGTCCAATAACTTCTGATCCAATCAGTGGTCTGTAAATTGGTCGATAAGTTAGTTTCAAATCTCAATCCAACCCGTCAGATCTTTATCATTTACAGCTGCAGCGTAAGGCGAGCTCTATTCTCCACGACTGTTCTCGTCCTTTAAATAAAGGAGTTGAAAAGAGTTTCAGCTTCTCTGCTGTCGGTTTGGTCCTCCTGAGGGGAGATCAAAACGCTACAGAAACACTTTTGTACCTGCAGCTCGAGCACTAATAAACAAAGCTAGCACAAGATGAAGCACTCTAACCACGTCAGGATATCTTAAACTTTTGATAGGGTGTCCGTGAAAGGACTTTGCCATGACCTGATGTAAGCGATGAAGTTTGTTTGAATGTATTCTGTCTGCTCTTTTTAACCTTGAATGTCTATCGTTATGTGTTGTATGTCTCTTTGGAACGCCCTCCTCTCTGCACAACACATTTACCTTCCTAGGAACCAATAAAGACACCTTGATTCTTGAACCTAATTTTGTGAGATCTCGAGAAAAAGACTCGTTATCACGTGGAAACCAGCGTCCAGAGACGATGAGATAAACAAGTTGAGTTCTTGAGATAAACAGCTGAAATGTTCTCGTTAACAATGGGAAACAAAGTTCAATAAATTGTATGCATGCATGTCCTCTTAGGGCTTCCATGATAACATTTAATGTCCAATTTTGTCTTGATTGTTCTTAATACTTTGTATATCAATCTTTAATTATAACTTTTTACAACTGTCAAAGTATAAATCAGTGGACTCGTTTTCAGACAGGATCCAAAGACAGTCCTGGAGCACACAAATCACTTCAGGTGAATATAATTAGGACTAACGTTTCAATGCACTGCGTCTTCCTCAGAGTACTTGAGATCCCACTTTTTGAAGGTCTCGGTCTCAGACTGGGCGGACTCTGGATTTTAAATCAAGACCGGTCAAGACCACCACTGATTGGCTGATTGGAAGGACAACCCGTCTTTATAAAAGAACAAATCACTTCAGTTAATTCATAGTTTATTTTTTATCACCTGGTTACGACCGCAAGTCCGCAACCTTCCCCGTGTTACGGTCTAAGTGAGTGACACGCCCCCTGCACACGAGATGAGGATTTTTCTGTGATATTAATGGCCTGGTCTTGTCTCGGTCTCGGGGCACTCTGGTCTCAGGTATGTCTTGGTCTCTGTTAGGGTGGTCCTACACATTACATACACATTCTCACACTAATGGCAGAGGCTGCTGTGTAAAGTGACCATCAGAAGTAACTCATCCATTCATACACCGCCCACGAAGCGGTGGTAGCAACTTGGGGTGAAGTGTCTTGCTTAATGACACATGTACATGTGGCTGCAGGAGCTGGGGATCGAATCTCGACCTTCCAGGTTGAAAGGCGACCGACTCAACCACTGAGCACCGCCGCCCCCTTGACAATGACAGTAAACTCATTCTAATCCTATAATACCATTAAGACGTTAAACAAGGAGCCAGAACACTTTCTGAAGACAATTTTTTATTAAGAAATAAAAAAAGTTTTACACTTTGTAAAACCCCTTCAAACACATATTTTTTTCTCTTTTTCTTTTCTAGCTTACAGGTTGGCAATAGAAATAAAAAATAAAAGCTTTCAAATTCATTTTAAAAATGTTTTTTTTTTTCTTCAACAAGAATTAAAAAAAACATTTTCCCCCGTGTACATTCTGAAAAAGGAAGGGCTGGTATACAGTTTACAGTATGATGCAGGAAAGACAGAGGCAGTGTCATTGGAGGCCATGACCACGATGAGTCGGACATGAGAGAGGGACGGGGAGGAAGAGCAGAGCTGGACTCCATTTCCCAGAAGCCTCAGCGCAGAGATCATTAAAAGGAGGGAAAGCTTTTTCTTTGCGATGTTAAATATCGTCCTCAGAAACTTGAATAAAGAGAGAATATGGAAAACTTATTGAGCTTACATTATAAATCTACGTGAGGAGATCTTTTCTCAAGCTTCAAACCGAAGAGCGTCTAGGATGTTTGCGTTCGTGATGCTTGCCAGGAAATGGAGCCCCCACGTTTACCTTCCTCTGCAGCCAATAAGAAGCACAGAGTGACGTCGGTGACAGAAGAGGTTTGTGGCACCTCTTTGAAGCCCAAAGGTCACACCTGTGTGGCGTCACAGAAACACGACTGACTCTGAAGCCTGCAGATATGAACATGATTTAAACCCCGGCTGTGTGTCCCTGTGCACGTTTAAGTTTGGTTTCTTTTTTTTGATAAAGCACAAAAGGTTTGCAGGGCTTTGGCGGAGTCGAGCAGGATGTAGAAGTTGTGTACAATGATTTAAAGCAAAGCCCACATTTGATGTCATGTAATCTGTTTTTTATTGGATTTTCTGCTCTCGTTGCAACGGGCAAAGCTTCCCAAAAGCAGCGAAGTAATTGTTCCATCACAGGAAAATCATGCTTTGATTCCTCAGAGCATTCGCCTGTTACTTGAGTAAAGATTGTGAACTTTGGTGGCGGCGTGCTGTTGGGAAGCAGCCTGATTTTTTAAAGCAAACAGCAGAATTGAAAGTAGAAAGACGGCGTGCGTCTTGGCAGTGTTACTGTTTCACCCCCCCCCCTCCCCAAACTCAGACGTCTGTCACCAAAGTAAAAAATAAAAAACTGCAATTCGCAAAGAAATTTAGTTTAATGTCACAAAGTTTACAAATCATTTGATTCTCAGTGCATTTCAAACCACATGATCTTGGATGGGATAGTGGTCTCGTTTGGTTTCGTCCCACACTGCAGAGCATTTTGTGGCGGATTTGAATTCAACTGGACCCTGAAGATTCAAATTTTTCTTTTTTCTTCAAGATTTCACAGGCGATCGTCTTTACTTCAAAAAGGTGAAAAAAAACAAAAACAGCATGAAAAATAAAAGTCTTCTACAAAGTATTGCACGTAACAAATTGTAGCTTTTTTGAGTGTGTTTGCTTTTTGATTGATAGTCGTACATGTTACTCCAATGACAGAGGTTCAGATACACTATGTTTGGAATACAAAAGGCAACGTGACAGACAACACAGATCAAACAGAATAAGAAAAACGTCTGAATTCAATAAAACAAGATCAAAGAAATCATCTTTTTTTCGATCTAAAAAATAAAATCTTCAGAAACTTTTACATCCACCCGCAGGTGACTTTCACATTTCAACATTCGGCGGTAAAAACGTGTGCATGGCTAATGCTTCGATTCTCTTGCAAACTCTATAAATCTAAGACAACAACAAAAAATACACGGGTTAGCTTCGGGTAACGTAGGCTAACTGACGGGGAGTGTAAGAAGGCAGAGGGACTGGTACATACTGGGAACACACACACACACAGAGAGGCAGAATAATCGGATAAATGACTGCATTAGTTCATTCTGGTCCACGTTTCCACACAAAAAAAAGGATCTCTGCACCAAGGGGAAAGATTTTTATCCAGTCAAAGAGATGCATGTGTCGTTGAAAAGGCTGAATATGATATTTCTAAGATTTTGTTTTCACTTTATGCAACAGATCTTTTCATTTCTGACATTGCTATCGCCTTCTTTTAGTTGAAGACGATGCACATTCAACGATTTTTTACGTTGATGTGTTTTTCTTGCAGTTTCACAAATGCACCAAATTCAAAACCGTGTGTGGACTAATCGACGCCAACACAGATTTTTATTGTGCGTTCCATTGAACACGGAAGTCGAAAATGCAGATTTACAGGTCTTTGTCATGAGGAACGCCCCCCTGAAGTCCGAATTCTGACTTGGTAACTCTGAGAACCTTCAGTAGCCGGAGTTAAAATCCAACATGGCAGCTACCTGCGTTAACAGTAATGTTTAAGCTGCACACTGTTGTGTTTATTAGCAGCTTAGTCCTCGTATTGTGTAATTATTAAATCAACCACACTGATCGTATCATGCGATTTCTATCTGTAGACGTGTTGTGAAGTTATTTTCGGCCCAAGTTATCAAAGGTCTTCCTGGAGGCGTCCATGTTGCTCGTCCGACTTGTTGCAAACTCACAACTGGAACGCAGTTAACTCGGGTGAGACGTCACTCCCAGCGCTGAGATCCGACCTCAGAGGTAAATGGAAGGCACCATTAAACTTTGAACTTTAAAAAGTGTAACTTTGCCGCCAAAGGGAGGCCAACACATCTTTCCTTTCAGCATTAACACATTTAGTTTTTAACCCTCAGTGCAAAGATCCTTCCAGAGAACTCGAGAACCAGACCTGTACAAAAAGTTCACGATTAAAACAAAGCTCTGTATTTGTATTAAAATGGGAGGTCTGCAATGGGAAGCGTTAACTGTACAAAGACGACTCATATAGGAAAAGTTTGTCACCGTATGAAAATAGATGTCTGCTGTGGATTTGGTTTCACAAATCCCTTTGAATGATATGAACTAGATTATTCGACGTGAAGAAAGAAACAGACGAAAAAGCTTCTAGGACCCCCACAGTGAGGTCCTGGACTCACGAGTACTTCTCACGGGATGTTGTTGGTCACTTCCTGAAACGCGTGTCTTTGATGTGGGTTCATGTTTATTGAGGTTTTTTTGATCTATTTCATCACGTCTGCTTTTGGGAGAACAGAAGCACCAAAAGCTCCTAACTTGAAGTGTTTGAACAACATTCAGATTTATTTATTTTTCACCGTTGAGGACCCTGAATAAAAAGATGGCAGTGTTATTTTGTTTCTTCTCGTTTCTTTTTGGCCTCATCGTTTGATATGAAGTCCAAATTATACAAATAAGGTGCAATAAAAACTCATGCTGACTCACTCTCTCTGGGTTTTTGCCTCGGATTGTGGAGAAATCAGGCAGAAGGTGTGATTTTTCCATTCAGTGTGACAAAGAACCAATCTAGTGGCCTTTTTTTGCACAAAAAAACATTAATTTTGATTGCTACCGTTTTAGCGTCAGCTCTTTGTCACCCACAGTTAGCAGTCGAAACTTTTTGGACGCTGGGTTGATGCAGCTTTACAGTCGATAAAAGCACTCCAGAGAAGGTCCTGAGTGGATGGTCGCTGGTGACACAAACACGTGGGAAACCCCTTGTTACACAGACAGATCCAAATGAAGCTAACGGTTGTGTTTGTCGTACTTCTCAGAAAAGTCTGCTTTGCTTGGTTGTGATTGGTTCACACGGTCTGTACTATGGCCCTTTAATCATCATGAGGAATGAAATGTAGTTTTGTTTTCATTAAAAATCCCATCAGCCAGAGTTGAAGATACAGAGATTGTTAAAGTATCATAAAGTGGATTTACTCAGAGTACCAACGATGAACAGAGTTTGGACCAAGCTTTTCTTAAAGTACTAACCCCGTCGTACTTTGTGACTGTTTTTAAAGTCTTCTGCATCAAATTTGAGAGTTCTTACCCAAAAAGTAAAACTCAAACAGGAAGTTAGAGCGCCCAATTTTCAAATTAGTCAATCCAATGGTTCAAAAGCCAAATATCTTCATTTAGAACATGAAAAATGCTGCATGCTGGTTCTCCTGATGATGAGGAACCATTCAAAGTTTGACATTTTTGTCTTGGGAATATCACGGCTCTACTTGTTTTGGGTTCCTGATTTAAAACGAATCTCTTTAGCTTTCATTTCAGTGAGCTAAAGTAACCACCATCTCCATTGGAAGAAAAAAAAACAAGGCCAAACTCTATCATTCATTGGCTCTGGTTTGTCTGCAGCCAGCCGCCACAGTTCACAGTGACTGGAGAGCAATTGGACACTCGGACGAGCGGACAGTCTGACACTGGCTGATCTGTTGGGAGTGCGACCCAACGATTGGTTTCTTTGAGTCACTGAATTGGTAAAATGTCATTTAACCATTGACAGTGCCCTGCCAGGCTACGTTGAACCAAATTAAATACTGTCCCCTGGTATTTACAAAAGAGAAAAAGCTATAAACCCCCAACGCCTACAAACTTACAGATGGAGCCATTGTAGAATTCCCATTTTTTTCTGTACATTGAACTGCTTGTTGAATGTCCGACCCACACCCCCCACGAGAGAAAGTATTGGAGAAATCTGTTGCATTGTTTGTTTTCCCGACGCTAAAGACAGAATCGTTGGCAGGACAGATGCATGAAAGGTCTATTACTACAATGGCTGCCACTGTTGATGTATGATTTGTATAATAGCTTCGTATTTTCACCAGATGAAAGACATGTTCCTTCCTCTATGTAAAACTACAGCAATTATCACCAATAGTGAATACCAATAACATTATAGTCTTAATAAAAAAATCTAAACATCGACAGAGGAAAAAACTAGTAATAATGTAACTTCCTCTGTAGAAAAGAAAACAAATCCAATCCAAAAATGTAAGCCAAGAGCGCCTAGTGCAGCACTAATGTACTGTAAACTGGTCTAGGACAGAGAAAGATAGATAGAGAGATAGATATAGATAGACTGGTTAGCTACTACTGTACAGTACGCCACAGACAACACACTCAAGGGTTCAACCTCCACAATTCAAATCCTTTCAGATACCTCCGTCTTTGTGCAGGAGCCGGTTTCCTTTGGACACAGTCTCAGTGCTAGTTTTCTCGTTGGCCCATAGCTTCTGGCTATGGACGATGGGGATGCTAAGGTGCGTTTAAGAACCAGGATTCTGGCTTGGTAAGGGTCGTCGGCTATCGTGGCTGTGTCAGGTAGACTTTTATCTGACCATCACAGCTTGTTTTTAATGATTGGAAGGGAGAAGGCTGCAGCTAAGGGATAGCAATTTTAGGTTGGGTTATTTGTCAACTCTGGTTGGTTGAGTAGTTAAATTCAATTTGATTTCATTGTCTGGGATTTACGACACACTTGAACCCAACAGGGACATTCCTAAAATGGAGTTTGGTGAATTAAGAGAAGTTTGCTGATGGACAATTTTGCCAATTGGATCCAAAAGAAGACAAAGATGATTTTCAGAGTTCCTTTTTACCGACAACATGCCGGTGTATCTCTCCAGTTCACACCAAAAGTGAAGCTAACTTTTCACTAGCCAAGTTTAAACAAAAAGTGAACAGCAAATTTGAATCGCACAGACATTTGCATGATGCCGTGTTTGGATTAGCATTTTAAAAGTTCTGATGTTTCCTCTTATGGATGGACCAATCAAAGCCTATCCTACAAATCTGCAGCATGATATTGTTATTATAGCACCATTTACAATAATTAAAGAGATGTTAAATTAATGTTGCTTTAGTGCTCCAGAGTGCAGCCACTGAATGCTGCTCACTGATCTGTGCACCCCAAAGGGATTTTAGTATTCCTGAAAAATCTAGAGGGGCCGGTCTTTTGCCCGCTTTTTTGTGGGGCGCCTTGGGATGCCACTCCTTGTGAGTTGGTGCTATGTGGTGGTGGTGGTGAACCTCACAGGTTGTGTTTAAACTTTTGAAGTACCCATCAATGATTCTGATCAAACTATGAAAGCTTGAGGAAAGTTTTTGCTACGCTTTTGGTCTGAAGTTCCTTCATTTTGGTATAAAAATGTTTACTTGTGTTTTTCTGGGTGTCTGTTTTACAAAAAGGAACGGATGAACCCAAGTCAAATATCCTCAGGTAAGTACATCCAGTGCAAGGAGAAAATAAGTATTCTTAGAGCAGCCAGATAAAGTACTTTTGGTGATCTGTGGAGGCCGTTTGATTCAAGGACTCAACGACAAGTGTCTCAACAAAAGGGGAAAAGCAAACAGCCTGTGAGTTTATCAGAAACAGATTTGAAATGGGATGCTACCCTTACAAGAAAACCATCAAGAGCAAACTACTTCCAAAGTATTCCTAAGAGATCTGAACGGGAACATTTTTTTTCCTTAAAACCCTTTTCAGTCCACCAGACAGACAGAGAGACAGAAAGCTAGCTAGCTTTTAGAAGCATTTCAGAGGACATGAGAGGAGCGGAGAGGAGAGCGATCTCATGGAGAGCCTCAGCCTCACTCCTTTACATCATGGTTTCTACGATGGTGTGGGTGGGCGCCTTCATCAGCAGGCCCTTGTTCCCGTTGGGGTCCAGCGGGCAGGAAAGCTCCTTGAGGCCGCGGTGATCTGCGGGACGAGAGCTGGCCCCACCACGAACAGGGGCTGCCACCGCCTTAATCCTCTGCAAGAATACACAAAAGGAAAGAGGAAGGGATGGATGATAGTAATAAAGAATAAGAAGAGAGACAGTGGAGAGAAAGCAGAGATGAAAAGGACAAGAAGGAATGGAGAGAGGAGAGATCGTGAGGACAGATGGGAGAAAGACAATAAAAAAAAACACGTTAGCCTCGAAACTTGGACTCACAACTAGAGATGCACCGATTGGGAAAATCACGGCAGATTCCGATACCGAGGATTCTTTTACTACTTTTTTGGGTCTAAGACTCCCACAATGCACCATTTTCCTCTCAATCTCAGAGTTTGTCCAACAGCTGACCTCCTCTGCCCAATGAAAAACTTCTTCTATGATTCAGTCGTTTGGTGTACGAGATGTCAGCATTAAATTGATTTGGCATAACAGATAAATCGGCTACTGACGTCGGTTCATGCCACACAGGTGTCTGTCAACATCGGCCGATACTGACATTGAACCGATGCATCGCTTCATCCCTACTCACAACATTATCTACAAGAGTGACATTTGAAAAAGTGATTTAAACAATCGGCTCGTTCTAAATCTAAGCTCAGTCAATGGCCCAACACGTCAAACCACCCACCTCGATGAGCGGCCCGTCAGATCGGAGGATCTTGATGACAACCACCATGGGGATGCAGATCATGGAGGTCAAGGCCAGAGTCCAACCTATTCCGACAGCCCAGTCAGGATACTCGTAGATCTTGTTGTACGTCAATGGCTTGTATTTGACCAAGGAGAAGATGAAGCAGCTCTGCAGAGAGACGAGGACATGTTTGTTCTGATTCATCGTTTCGTATGTATCAATCAGTTATAACTCATATCACATGAATGAGTGATGTTTCCAAGGCGTGTTACACACCATGCACAGTAAAGGAGTGATAACAGTCCAGCTCCATTTCATCCAAGCATTTGGTCTGTAGCCCATCATGTCCTCAAGAGCATCATAGTAATTATCAACGCCTGAGAAGAGAGCACAATAACTCTGGATTAGTTCAAAAGCAACAGAATGCAATCGTGATATTTGTTTACCACTGAAAATAATTGGCAAAGCATCAAACGTATTGCAACAGACATGAAGTCATTCAACGTCATGGAATAAGGCATTAATAAAGAAGGAAGACAAACATGTCGACTAATCTATTTCCTTCAGAGAACATGTTGTTTAAGATCCTGTGACCATTAACAGCTGACAGAGCACACCACTTCCATTTCAGGACGCTTCTCACCGGCATTTACTGTTGCTAGGTCACAGTTAGTGACTCTCTGTCCTCTCTGTAGTGACACATTAGGTCTGCTTTAAACTGCCTTTAAACTAAAAGGACCAGAATCTAAAGTTAGAAGGAGGACATACTGGCTGCTGCATTGTTGTCAGAGAAGCCAGCACTTCAACATAGCATGTTTCCTTAATGTCTGATCATAGAGTAAGCTCACTTTATCATTTCACTCTCTACACATCTCACTGATTGGACCTTTAAGGATGGTACTCACCATAAACCCAGGCAACAGCTATACATTCAAAGAATGCCACCCACAGAAGGCACACACCGCTAGCTGCATAGTAATCAAACAGCTGGAAAACATACATGCCACCCTGCAGAGACACAGACAAACAAAAGGGTTAGAGAAATCTCAAATTTAAAAGGAAAACAAGTTATTTAGACATCCTGATGATCGGAAAAAAGTGGGATGACAAATATTGCTCGAAATAACCAAGAAGATGAACAGCTGACATGACCACACGTGACAATACTGCTGTGTGTGTGTGTGTGTGTGTGTGTGTGTGTGTGTGTGTGTGTGTGTGTGTGTGTGTGTCCAGTGTAAAAACTGTTTTAACAATCATGGGAATCCTAAACTCGAACCAGGCCATCATGGCCATAAAAAGATGTTGCCATGGGAACCGCGGAGGGTGAGGAAGGCAGGCAGGGCAGAAAATAGAAAGACAGTGAGAAGGTTGAAAGTTGTGTGAGAACAGGAAAGGGGGAGGGAAGGAGGAAGGGGGGCTGGTGGTGTGTAAGGAAGGACAGGATGAGGATGGAGGAAGTAATGAGGGCTGATCGATGATCGTAGAGACAGAATCGGGGGGGGGGGGGTCGAGTTGGATCACGGAGGGGTAAGTCAACAAGTGATGCTGGCAGTGGCAGTTATTCAAGGTTCAGCAGACATTTCAAGCAGACTTCCTTCTTGTTTCAAGTCACACCGTGGCGTTCTCAACCGTCGTTTAGCTAGATTCCCCGTCCTGGAACATTTGTTGTTGTTGTTGCTGAGAAACTCTACCAGCAGCTCGGTTCTCAGGCTCTGAAGTTTTTACCTAAAACCATTTTTATAGCCCAATTCAGACCGCCGTTTCAAGCCGACATATTTACATTCCTTTGAGGTTTCACCTTACAACATACGACTTTATCCTTAAACTTCCAAAACCACGCTGCTTCTACTAAAGCTATCAGTTCACTGAGCTTGTTTACATCCAGGTAGTAGAGCGGGGAGAGCAAGATAAGCAAAGCCAGCATATGGCTACAGCACCATCCAGTGGAGGGTGGTTGCATTGCAGTATGAGCATAAATGTGACTGGCATCAAGGCCAACATACGAGTATATCCGGTGCCGACTAGCGAGTGTGATGTTTAAGCGTTTAGTCGACTAAACACACACACCCCGAGTTTACTTTGATCTTGCCTGTGTGTTTTTGAGGGGATGACACCCGAAGGATCCTTCTGACTCTGGTTTCATACAGTTAACAGAGCTATGAACCAGCATCACAACGCCAGATGTTATGACCTCTTCTTCTTCTACTCCTTTTTAAAGTTTATTTTTGGGCTTTTCATGTCTTTCTTGAGAACACAGGACAGTGGATAGAGTTTGAGGCGGGGTTGTGAGAGTGGTGGACGATATGCGGTTAATGGACGAGGGTGGAAGACGAACCCTTGGACCACCACTTCCCAGAGCTGTAGCCCCTGTACTTTTTTGTACAAATCAACGGGCAGGATCTTTGAGTTATTAAGATGATATGAGAAACAAAGAGATGTCAGAAAAGGCAGAGGAGGACGCTGATGAGAGGACGTGACGGAGAATAGTCAGAACTGATGAGAGACGAGGGAAAACAGACAAGAGACAGAAATAAGTGCAGAGGAGGAGGAGGAGGAAGATTTGGAAACGCTAAGTCAGTTCTACAGCGTCTATTAATACCAGAGGAGGGAGGAAGTTCTCATGACTTGATTGTATAAATAACCTCCCGTCTTCTCCCCGGGGGCTGACACTAATAGCTGTCTGTTGTTCCTGCCGCACCGCACTGAGCTCCGAGCCAGAGCTCGAAAGCAGGTCAGCGGGTTCTAGCCGTCTTTTAATTTCAGATTTCATGAGTACTTCTGCTTGGTGCCGTTACCTTGGTAACCATGGTGAGTCCAAGCAGGTAGCTGATGCAGCAGATGATAGCGATGAAGACCTCTCTGCGGTAACCCTTCCTTAGGAAGGACGGATACAGATCCACCAGTGATGTGATCTGCCCTTCCACCTCCACGAACTGCAAAGGGAAACAAAAACACACGATGGTTACCAAAAACAATCTACGTATGACTTCACGTCTTTTTGTCCCAACTCTTTTGCTTCTGTAGTAAACAACTGATGTCACAGACTTCTGGAAGTCTAACTTTTCTCTCTGTTTCTAAGAGCAGAAGAACTCACACTCACACACACACACACACACACACACACACAGTGGCACGTGAGGGTCAGCGCTCATGTTAATGATTGCACGTGCAGCTGTAGCAGAGGATTATGTGGAGACTCTGTGAGGTGAGAAATACTGAAACCCTATTCTCTACCCCTCGTCTGAGCCAGAGAATAAAGCCTCTGAAGTGTGGAACACTTTCCTACTTGTTTCATACGCCTGGCACTTTAAATCTTCTGTTCATGTGGAGCTAAAAAAACTTTGGTGAGTTTAAATTAACGCTTGTGTTCACAACAGCTGTGCCCTCTGACGATTAAAACAAACAGTTTGACTTGATGTTTTTTTAACCAGGCTGTAAACATGTTAATGTCTGCTGTAAAAACAGGCTTTTAGAATGGGTGTGTATGTGACTTCCTGTGCTTCTGCAGCCAGCCTCTAGTGGACACTCAAGGTACTGCAGGATTTTACACTTCAGCATCGGCTTCATTTTTTAACACCAGAGGTTGCTGCTTGCTACAGGCATATTGTGTTTACTCTGATGCATGATAAATTGCTGCAGACAGCGAACCAACTCAAAACTACTTATTTTCTAACGAGAGATTTCCTCACCCGTGTCTCTCAGTTACCGAACAAACGGGAAAAAAAAACCCTTCCTCCGCCTCTGAGATATGTATCCACTGAGATATGTATCCACGCTGAGCTGATGTGGTCGTGTTTCGGTATTTACAGGTGAGCTAAAGTGATGGAACAATGTGTAAAGGAAGCCACATAGATGTATAAGGAGTGCATGAGATTCACAGCCTTCTATTGCTGCAAATAAGTCTCTACATCGAGGTTTTGTACGTTAACTGGAAGTCTTTGAACTGCTGCACCTGCCGTGTTTTGTGAGTTCTAAAAAGGGAAGTACAACCACCTGTAGCCTGCATGAATAGTAGCTGTGTGAAAGTGCTGAATATCGTCAGCATGCAGTGCAAACGTACTCTATTGCATCGTGTTTGAGAGAAAAAGAGTGTTCGTGTGGTTAAACGCTAACCTGACTGTCGAGGCCAAGCAGCAGCAGCATAATGAAGAAGAGAATGGCCCAGGCTGTAGGAAAAGGCATCATGGTTACAGCCTTGGGGTAGGCAATGAACGCCAGGCCTGGACCTGCATAGGAGGGGGGGTAGGTGGGTGAGAGCAGAGAGAGAGAGAGAGAGGGGTGGGGGGAGGCAACATTAGTATCATGATAAGCCTCATCTGACCTGCATCCCTGTGGGAGGAAACGGTCCCAAACAGCGGGGGTACAGAACCAGATGTGCATGCGTGATAAAAACCTGAGCTACAGCGCTGAAAATAGATATATGTGTGTGTGTGTGTGCGTGTGTGTGTGCACGTGTGTGTGCATGTGTGTGTGTGTGTGTGCATGTGTGTGTGTGTGTGTTATGTAATCGTATAAAGCTGTCAAGTCAAAGATTTGAAATGTTCCTACACCTCGTCTTCACTTACCTGTGACTCTGTCAACTTCTAAGACATATTTCACATGGCATCGTTACAGCGGCGTGTTGGAGGGAAACTTTATACTGAAGAACAAAGATCCAAACTAACACAGTGCTGAAGAGGTGTAGGCCTGAATGTGACATGCTAGTTACTCGGAGTGTCACTGCATCTCTGGAGAAGAAACCACGAGAGAAAGTGTTCAACAATCTCTAAAAGGAAGCATCAACAGCGTGCAGTGGACTATAACGATACATGTCTGTGACGTGTGGAGGTAAATTACCCCAGAGTCTGTTTCAGTGTAAACATCAGAGCACTAATGTGTCATATTTCGCTTGCTAAGCTTGCTAGCAGAGATAAAACAGCTACATCACTCCAGCCATTTTGCATCCCTGCCTGAATAAAGCCCGATCCGGTCGATGAGGAATGCAAAATGGCCGATACAAAACAGCAGCAGATGGAATCTGACATGTCAAATAAAAGTGTTTTTTTTTTTTAAGGTCTTATTTGACATTGGGAACTGTGAAAAAGGAGGTCAAGATACAAGGAAGCATCACAGCTGATATCAAGGAATATGGAAATAAGTCCAGTTTTGTTGCAAATTATGACGAGGCATCCAACCAAACACCGCGTTGACTCCAAAGTATAACAACTCCCGATTCCTCAGAGCTCAAACACTGGCCGAAGATTAAAGAGCTGTACCTGTTATTTTTAAACCTGTGCTCATGTCACTTATTTTTGGCTCCAAATAACTAATAAGTGCATTCATGGTTTTGGAATTGCTCAAGTAGAAATCGTCAGCCGTCAGCTGTGAAACAGGCGGTAAGCACCTGATCAAGAACATCACCAGAAGTGCTTTTTAGTTGTTGCAAGAAATAGACCCAGATCGTTACTCTAACTCTGAAACTATCTGGATCATTTCAGGAGGACTGCTCGCGATATTCTCCTGATCTGGTTGTTCACACATGCAGGGGGCGAGAGAGTCCTCTATACGACGATATAATGAGAATATTTACCTTAATATAAATACTATGTGTAGTCCAACAGAATCACAATCTGAACTACAGAGAGGAGAATTTACTTAATCTCTAACCCTAACCCAACCTGAGGAAGCTACGGGTCAAAGGTCACTGGTTTTTTAGCTCACAATAAAATAAGGTGGAGTAATTTTCGGTGTGCCACAGATTATTTATTTATTTGATTTTTTAATTTTATGTTCCTGCAACAGACCCGCACCTGAGAGCGTAGACTAGCTGTGCACGAGGCGCCCTGTTGGTTGTGAAATATTCGGCTGTTTGTGTTCACACATGCAGCTGCTCCTGCAAATTTTGCAAGTGTGAAAACATATTTCAGAATCTGAGCCTGTCGGTTGCACGATAAGCACTCTGAGTTGAGGTTGTTGCTTCCTGTCTGCTGACTGAAGCAATCTACCAGAGCAATTCCAAAAACAGTTGAACCAATTCATCATTTAGATCCATAAATACGTAACAATAGGCCCCGGGTTTAAGAATAACAGAACTCTCTGTGTCCAAACATCTTGTTTATTCCACACCTGGAGTTCCTCAGTTAAAGATAAGATCCACATCAAACAGTGTAAGACGTCTTTTTTTTGTTTTTACTTTAATGAACATGAAAACTGCGTCTTAAAATTCACAAGTTTACACGTCAAACACTTCGTCCTCCTTTCAGCACACTTTGGTGTCAGCAGAAGTCGTTACTGCTTATCGTGCAGCGTGAAAACCAAACTGTGATCTTTGTGCAGTCAGTCGAGCTCATCTTAAAGAAACACAACGTGAATTCATCCGTCTGCTACATCAGGACCAAGCAGTCACAGTTAAGACCGACTCTGCTGTGATCTTTCTACTCTTCATATCGTCCTTAACTCGTAGACGCACTAAAGACACTCGTACTATCACGCTCTCTTATTAACAACCTCCATCTCCTTCTGCAGGCTCACGGCACTTTAACATTATTTGTATTTAGTTATCCGTGTGCACTGGACAGCTGCCATGCTCTCTTTAGATCCTTTCTTTAATGCTTTGCATCAACCTAACCCTAAGCCTACACTCCTAACCAAACACTAACACTGGGACGTGTACTGGCAAACATTCAGCTGGGTGTAACCTGAGCCGGCAGCAAGTTTGAGCTGACACACATTTCACTCTTCAAACACTGCGTTATGTTTGGTTAACAGATGAAGGTTTACAATAGAAACTGATGCTAATAAACATGTCATAGTACTTATAAGAGACTAAAAAACTACAAGTGTCCTGTTGAACTACAGGTTTATACTGTAAAAAAAAGTGACAAGAAAAGAGGAGATTTACACTTTCAAAATAAAAGCCCTGAAAAGCTGCTAGATCTCCGTTTGTGTGGTCATGCTTTTCTCGAGAGTAAGCCGTACTTTGTCATCTTAGAGATTTAAAGAAGAATCAGCTGAACTCTTGAGTTGATCTTTCAGGGGATCAGGCCTAAACTTCCTGCTCAAACTTTGCCTCCTTTGTATCTGCACGTTAGAGTTATCGTATGCTGCGATGAAGCAGAACCCTGAGAGGGATTCTGTCGGTCCATGGGGAAGACTGCAGCATCATGTTGCACGACAGCTTCAACAAAAAGAGTTTTCTCTTACATCGTTGAGAGAAAATAAATGAAGGAACGACTAATAACGTCATGTGCCGCTGTGTCACACGGATCTCTTAGAACCACAACAATGGCGGCGGCAGCTCGCCACATTAAGGTAGAAAAAAGGAGTCTCTCAGAAGCAACACTCTTATAGAAAACTAGACCACTGGCACAAGACGCACTCTGTTCTCATCAGCTAGCTCCAAGGGTTGATATATTCACTTGTGTTTCCACTCTTTTGTAAGCGACCTTTCTCTTAACCTTTACTCCAACAAGCTCACCAAATATGGTCATAAAATGTTTCCCATTCTGCTTTTGTCAAGGTGTGTTTGATTGCGGAAACTTCCATATTGCGATGCCGTCATGTTTTATTAATCAGGGAATCCATTTCGTGTGATTCAGTCAAATGCATTGGTTAATTCACTTTGTCGGTTTCGTTGCTGTTTTTCTCTTTGTAAATACTGTTGTTTAAGTTTTTAACCAGGAAGCAGCGCCCACCACCACTGCCGCCCTTACAGGACCCTCGTACCTGACTCTGCCACATCAGCAATGTCCACCCCTTGCTCTTGTGCCATGAAGCCCAGGACGGAAAATATTGCGAAGCCAGACACAAAACTGGTACCACTGTTGAGGGCTCCCAGCAGCAAACAGTCCCTATGTCACACATATGTCATGAGGAGGATTTGTTAATGAACACACAAGGATCCCTTCACTATAGCTAACCCCCTCACTGAAAACTGGCGCCTCACCTGTAGCAGTTGTATTTGTACTTGTTGTAGCTCCCCAAGGACGTCATGGCGCCCAAACAGATGGCGTAGGAGAAGAAGATCTGGGTGCCGGCATCAATCCAGACCTGCCAAGTAGGGGGGGGAGAAAGTGGGGACAGAAAGGCTGAGGCCTGCTGATGACGTGAATTACATTGGAATGTGTAGAGAAGCTGGGGGGGAGGGGGTTCATGGATAACGCCTTGTGGACTATGGGGGTCTACAGAAGTCTAATAGAATCTAACAGCAAGATGTTAAAAAAACACCAGATTTGTCTTGATGGTTCTAAAGATTATCTAGCCGGACTTTTCTGTGGTGTGAACTATGTTCGGAGTGATCCGCTCTGCAGGGAGGAACGCTCTGGGCTCTCTCACGTTTCCAACATCTCTTAGGATTTTAAAAACCTTTAAGTGTGTGTCCGGTTTCATTCAGGTCCTCAACGTGCATCAAGGCAGACCTTTAACTTGTTTAAAGTCCATGCATACTCATCTATGGAACTTGTCACAGTGACCCTAACAGGAACCCGACGACGGGGTAGGACCTGAGACGGTCTAGGGGTACCTACCTCTGGGTCCCTCAGGCGAGCCAGATCAGGGTACAGGTAGAACTTGATGCCCTCTGAAGCACCTGGCAGTGTCACGCCACGAATCAACAGCACGATGAGCATGATGAATGGGAACGTGGCGGTGATGTAGACCACCTGAAAGAAATCACAGAATTGTATTAATCCACATGTGGACCCTCAAAGGATCAAGACGCGTGTGTCTCAGCCATGACAATGATTCCGCCTGCTTGCTACCGTTCTTCATCATAAACAGGAATCATTTGATAAACGAGTTGACTCTCAGAGTTATTTCTGGAATATGAACTTGAAGAGACCACAGTCTGCGCCTTAAATCAATGGCGGTGTATCAGTCTGTGTTATCTGGCGAGCGGTGACAGGACTTGGCCTTGTAGGAGCGACTTCATTACGAGAGTAACAGCTTGGTACAACCCGAGAGCATAACTCATGGCAGGCCAATCAATGGCGAGTGTTGAGGATATATAAAGAGCTGTCTGGGATTGATTGAGCTGCCTCAGGTCTGCGTCGGAGTGGTTGTTGTTGTTGTTGGACCAGAAACTGAACAAGGTCTTAAATATTCTCTCTATGTATCTGTCAGAAGCTTCGTCCTGTACACGAGGTAGCAGTGAAGGATTCTGCAGCCACATGTCCGATGTGTCCTTGGGCAGGACACTTAACCCAGAGTTGCTCCCGCCGCCTCGTCGGCAGCATATGCATGTGTGTTAAAGGATTAGTTCATACTGATTGGACTTCAAAAAAAGTTGAAAGACTTTCAACTTGAGCGCTCGCACAAAAACGGTGGAGTGCTCGGAAAAAAGACGCTGGGCGCTGCGCTTTCATCTCCGGGAGGCCCCCTGCTGCTGACGCTGGCGCTCGGAAAGAAAACGCCAGGTGGACACGGGGCCTAAGTTTTATAATTTGGTTGCATAATATTTTTTTACAGTGAACTAAACAAGTCTTCTTTATTGTCAAATCTACAGTCAAAGCAAGTTTGACTAACATTCCTCTGAGTTTGTTAAACCCTTGAAGTCTAGGGGCGCTGGTGGCGTAGCGGTTAGTTCACGCGTCCCATGTGCAGAGGTGTAAGTCCTCGAGGGCGCACTACCAGGGTTGGAGTTCGAGTCCGACCTGTGGCTCCGTTCCCCCATGTCATTCCCCCCTCTCTCTGACTCATCGGTCCTCTCTCTAAAATAAAGGCATCAAAAATAAATCAGGAAATACTGCTGCAGAGCTCGCTATCTTTGAGAGGAAGTACGACCAAGTGAAACCAGATGTTGCCTTGACAGTATTTTATTATTCCCTGCTTCAGAATCCAAACACACCAAGTCCCACCCCGCCTTTATTTAAATATCAGACCCCTTAAGACAAGCTGGCTTTGACACACCATGAACAAGTGCACAGATTGGTGTTGCTTCTTATTTCAATTATTCAGATGTAACAGATTCAAAGTGATTTTTCTTTTTTTTCATGCACTTGCTGCTTCCTCTGCCCTCCCTGTTGGAAACATTGCTCCCATTGTTCTCGTGGTCTGACCGCAGTGAAAACATCATATGACCATCAGCCCGTCATGATTTCTGGCAGGCTTTAAGATTTAGCAATGATAAAATGATAAACAGATTAGAGAGGGTTCATCAAGTTTAAGAGGAGCATACAAAACAAAGTGTAAACAGCAGTAAACAGAGGGCATTGTGGGTAAACCGACACATGTATATTTACCTTGCCAGTGGACTTGACTCCCTTCCAGATGCAGAAGAAGCAGATGACCCAAACAAGCAGCAGACACAGAGCCAGGTCCCATTTTATAGGCCCAATGTTCTCTATACCATTGGTGATCCCCAGCACATTACGTCTGCAACAGAGAAGGAAAAGTGCCGTCAGTGGGTGTTAGTGACGCCACTGTTAGGTGGGGGTTTTGTTTCTGTGTTAAATGGACAATGAGAATATCGTGAAACAGACTGTGGATCATCTTAGATTTATTTAGCCGTGGTCAAACAACATACGACACAATACATATCGCAGACAATTCCTGACAAATATCTGACCATTGCTCACACATGCTAACCAAGATCTCACAATGGTTGGCCCATGCTGACCAGTATTACAATCACTGTTCCATGCTGACCAGGGTCTCACGATCACTGGCAAAGTATTCATCTACACAGAGTTGCTTATATTCTGCTAGAATGTTACAGCCCACACATTCTATTTGTGTACTTCTCAATAAGGCCAGAATGAAGACATCAACTTAACTCGTAAATCAGACATATACATTTCTTCAGTTTCAGAGTCACATTTCCTTTTCAGCTCACAACAGACACTTGGCTCCAATCCCAATATAACTTTGCTGCTGTGAGATGTCTTACACATATATATTACAGCTTCACAAACCTAAAAGAATTACTCTTAGATGGTTGACACAATTCAAAGATATATCCACAAAATTATCAAGATGAACGAATCCATGAAAATACGTACTAACAGTGGGCGTGTTCATCTCGGCAACTCAATCCTAGCTGAATATGGCAAAAGCATTCCATGACAATCAGTGTTCTGCATGTGTGCATACAGTGTGTGCAGATCCAGACATGAGCTAATCAGACCTGTTTGGTTTTTTGAACCAGGCTGTAAACATGTTAATGTCTGCTGTAAAAACAGGCTTTTTAGAATGGGTGTGTATGTGACTTCCTTTTTTTTCGAAGGCCAAGGCGAAGTCCTGCAAAAGCACTCCCGTGTATCCTGCACTCACCCCCCTTCCCTCCCAAGACCATTTAACCCGTTTTTCCCAGAAAGCTCTGGGCTTTGACAATCGACTTCTTGCACTCGGAGCAGTGTCCTGCCTCGCTGCTCTTCAGCCTCCCCGTGTTTGCCCGCTGAGAGCCAACAGTTCGGCTACTTCAATGGTCACTCGTTTTGAAGTTTTATTCAATCCAACCAGCACTCCACAAAGTTTATTTTCCAAACAGTAAATCACCGTTTTCTTTCTGTGGATGACTTTGACATAACGAGGGAGAAAAGTGGCGCCGCAAGCTCCATTCGCTTGGCTAGATATCCCAGGATGCTTTGAGCAGCCAATCAGACGGTTGCAATTCACAATGAATGGAGGCAAAACGAGAGCTGCCACGCCCACACAGTCCTGAGAAATGGTCGGAACTAGCAGAAAAAGCTGTAATTGACTTTTCGGCTTTTCAATAGTTATGAATGTTTATTTAAACTCAGATTTTTATGGATGCTTAATGATACATTCAAGTCTGATGTCACATATGGATTTGTAATCGTTCAAGTTTCCAGAGGCTTTAAGATAATAACCCTGAAGTGTACTGTGAATGTTTTTCCCTTTCCAGTCTCTCTGACCTCCAGCTGACTGAACTGAAGCCAGAGATCGCCTCTGGATGCAGGTCCTGATTGGCCGCAGCAAATCTATTTTTAAAGACCATTTTAACGAAGACGTGGCACCTTAACCAAACGTTCCACCTGAAAAAAACCAGAGCGTGGTTTCTCCAGTTGTGCATGCATGTGTGCTCTTATGTAACTCACTCCCAGAACTCGGTGACGGGGGAGGTGAAGTTGGAGGCGTTGGCGGCCAGCCAGAGGGATTTGTTCTTGCGGTAGGTGTCCTCGATGCAGCGATCGGTGTTCCAGGGCTGATTGCACTTGGCCCAGGGCAGCTCCGGCTGAAAACACTGAAATCCATAAAAAGATTAGAGTTATGTCAGATCACAAATTTGGTTTTGGATTTGATTGCTTTTGATTCGATTGCAGTCCAGTTAAAGATAGAGTCAGTATATTTCTCTTACAAAGTAAAACACAGACTTCTCCTAAAGTGAAGCTGCTCCATCGTCCCTTCTGGGCCTCCATACATTTGTGGCGGTGACTGTGTCTGCAGAGATCCTGTCCACTGACTGGATGATTTCAGGAGGACTGCCCCTGAAATCCCCCTGACCTGCCTGTTCACCGACCCCCCCTCAAGTCCGACAGGGACAGACTGTGAGGTGCATTAAAGGGGCAGTCCTCCTGACTCCTGAGTGCACGTGTAAGAACGGCTAATGTAACTTTAACTTCTTGAAACAGTCGCTTTAAAGTCGATCTAAAACAATTACTTCCAGCAGGTAGAATGGCGTCTCTCTCACGTCCAGAGAGCGCCCTGGTCGCCTGCTTTCAGCACATTGTAACTTTGGCAGCGCGCTTGTGAGAAGTGTGTACGCCTTTATGACACTAGTTTACACAGCAACCTTCAGCTACAAAGCTGCCAGTTAGCCCGTCTTTGTGCAGTTTGATACGACGCTGAGGCTAAGAGGAAGAGGACGGAGACGATGAAGCTAAGAAGAAGGAGAGAGCGAGCGAGAGAGAAGCCGGACTTGAGGAAATATGGGACAGGCTTTTACACGTCGACGAGAGCTTCGTGGATTGGCTGTACACAGTCGAGGATAACCTATATTATCTGCAACACTCAAGGTCCAACTGGTCAAGGAGACCAGTTCAATATTCCTACAGTATCTGTATAACATTAGTCATCTTTGAAATATATTTCCATCAGTGTCTTTTTCTTTCAAACCTACCTGGAACAGATAGTAGAGACCCCAGGCCAGGATGACGATGTAGTAGATATTCAGCAGGGACACGATCACAACAGAGGCGTAACCGATACCTGGAGGAGGAGGAGAGAGGAGGTGCAGGTGATGATACAGGAAACATCAACAGAACAACAAAGTGGAGCAGCGGTAAACCAGCATGATCAAACTTTGTGGAGAAAGGTCGCGCTCTCTCAAAGCAGCAGATATGACAGCAACATGCGATATAAGTAAACAACGGCCATCTCTACACATTTTCCTCTTCTTGAATCTTCAACTTCCTTTCAAAGGCCGACACTTATAACCATATAAGTCCCTCGTGTGTTCACACAGTTTGTGCAAGAGGAAGGTGTGTGATGCTGCAATCTCTGAAAACAGGATGCACAAAGAAGCGACACATTAAATGAAATAGGAAGTGAAACAGACACGGCTGGTGGATGAAGGTTGTGTAACATTCAAGGTGACTAAACCTCTATTAGAGCTACCTCCTGAATTTAACAGGATAAAACCTGAATTGATCCTTTTGTCTCAAACATACAGAACAAGGAGATCTGTAAAGGAGATCTATTCTTCTGATCCATCTTTAAATACAAACATATCATGTTACGATGTTGGATGTCCAGACTAAACCTTGGCAACTTTTCTTTAAACACAAGATACACAGTTGCCGACGTATCAGAGCAAAGCATGGAGCAAAGTCCCACCCTGGCAACTCTTTCAAGGACACGCCCATCATGAAGCTCACTCAAATGTCCCTTCAACTGCAAACAGAGCTGGCCAATCAGAGGAGAGTGTGCACATGGGGAGGGCGGGCCTTAAAGAGACAGCAGCTGAAATGAAGCGTTTCAGACACAGGCTGAAATGAGGGATTTTACTGACTCTGGACTTGAATCTCATCCGGCACGTTAGGAGAGCGATGGGCGGATTTTCACTGCGTCATTCTCGGCCTTAAGACTGAGCTGCTGCTAAACACAGGCTCAAGAACATGTGTGTGTGTGTGTGTGTGTGTGTGTGTGTGTGTGTGTGTGTGTGTGTTTGTGTGTGTGTTTGTGTATCCTCCTACATGAGGATATAAAGATGAGACTCATCTCATAAAACAGGAGCAGGTGTATGAATCCACATTCGGCCGAGATTAGGACGTGAATTAGATTTCAGGTGGAAGGTTTAGTAATGCTTGTGCGCGCTGAATGTCCTCATAAGTGTATAAGTGTGTGTGTGTTTGTGTGTGTGTGTGTGTGTGTACTGTCAGGAGACCCACACAGCGGCAGAGACCACTCATCCAAATGAATGTCCTTCACCGTCATTGGCCATCTGTAGATGTGTCTTTGTGAAGTTTTTTTTGCACGTGTGTAAAATTGTGAGAGCTATTTAACCATTTCCATTTTGTCCCTCCGACCCTCGTCCAAACACGCAGCTGCTGAGCGTCTCTATCTTTCTCACACACACACATGAACACACACACACACTCGGCTGCTCACATGACATGGTACAGTGCTGATCAAACAAACAGATGCGACCTCCTCCATGATGTCATTTCTTGTTCTCATCTGCTGACCTCAGCTGACCTCGCTCCGTCTGTTTACATTCACAATCGATCGTCTCACACTCGCACATAAGACGACTCCCACTGTAAGGATAAAGCCTGTTTGTTTTTGACAAGTGCAGCCGAGAGAACAAATAAGAGAAACAAAAACAGTCTGAAAACAAAAAGTCAACGCTAAACCGCAATGTCATTTCGGAGAGGGAAGCATTTGTTCTCTAATCCTCTTCATCATTGGCTTTTTAAAACGGAGCCTCAGCTCGTCGTCCAGCGTCTCATGCATGCAGTTCTCCTCCAGATGCTCTGCAGCGTTAAAGTAGCAGGAAAACGTGATTTAAGTTTCTGTTTTAGTAAAAGAAACCGTCAAAAAGTCGCCTCTGAAGCTGTGTTCCTGCATTCCTCGTGTGTCTTTGACCACGGCATGATTTGTGTTTATTCACGTGGGTTAAACACAACCTCCAAATATCCGACCTTCAGCTGCTGAACATGCCAGGCGTATAAGTGGCAGTTTCACGGTTTTGTAACACGGACGTATGAGCAGCAGAATCTACTCTGATTTAATGACTGTACACAGGTTCAATTCCTGCTAAAATAACTGCATACTGATGCAGCATTTCTCACTGCAGCTTGTCGACAAAACATTCAAACTGGGCCCCCAGAAACATCCGGAGTCAACCAAAACAAAGCAGAACAGTAAAATCCAGTCAGAGGACAGAGTCTCTGCAGACACAGTCACCACCACACATGTACGGAGGCCCAGAAGGGACGATGGAGCAGCTTCACTTTAGGAGAAATCTGTGTTTTATTTTGAAGGAAGAAGCTGCTGACTCTACCTTTAAAACAATGAATTAATTTTATTTTTCTTCTTCTATCTGGAGATGAGCTAATAGCTTGTAAATGCTAGTTTTCTTTAAGAGTTCAGATTGAATATTTCTGAAGACAAACTCAGGATGTCAGGAGAGTCTGAAGTGTACACCGAGGCAGGAAGGCCGATCACCGCTAAGCGGCTCCCGATCAGTCAGATGAATGTCTGACAACGAGCCCATTCCCCGACTGCCAGACTTCCCCCCCCCACCTTAATTTTACCTGCTCAAACTGACAGAAATCACCGTGGCAACAGCAGGCAGGTCTCCCCCCTGCTATCATGAAGAGAAAGGATCCTTCCTCTTTTCCGTTCGTATAAAGTGCTTTAAGTATATTTGCACAACAAGAATATGCACATCGTTCATTTACAAATACTCAAAGTTGTAAAAAAAGCGGAGTCTATTTTTTCCATCTTTTCATTTCATCCTTTCCTCCTTGTTTCCGCCACTCTGCCTCACCTGTCCTCCTCTCTTTGTCTCACTCTCTTCCTCACCCCCCCCACCCTCTGTGTTGTCATCTCTTCCTTTTACTTCCATCTTTCCTTTGTTTCCTTACCCCCCCCCCCCCCCCAAGTCTCTGTCTTCATTTCCCCAGTTTCTCTAATTTTTTATCAGCCTGTGATCTCTCTGTTCTCTCTCTCCCTCTCCGTCTCTCTGATGTGTTGCCGCGCTGTTGCCGTAGCAACGTGTGATTTGGGACACTCTGTACACCGTGTTTGTGTGCGTATGTGTGGGCGAGACGAGACAAGGGGGGGTGTGTCTGACAGAGAGAAAGAACGTGTCTAAATATTCATAATAATATGTCCACATTTTTTGAAAGTGAGGAAACAGAATATGTGCCAAGTGAGGGAAGGATGGACGAAGACGAATACATTAACCTTATTCAGGTGGTGGCGAACAGGAAGAGAGAGGAAACGAATGAGCCGCGTCTCCGTAACGAGGTTAGACGTCTAAGAATCTAAACGCTCCTCCTCGGCGGAGTGAAGGTTTCCAACAGGAGACGAGATGGGAGCTACAGAAGGTTGAGGCAGAATAGAGGCCTCAGTGTGTTGGTGAACCAGAGCAGGCCTGGTTGCCTGGTAACAGTTGCAGGGTAAAGTCTCAGCCGTCTGATTGGAGGAGAGTCTGGTGTGACTCAGCCTTATGTTGCACAGCCATTCCTCTGTGAAAAACAACAGAGGTCTGAAAGAAAATGTTCAACCTGGTAGCTGGGCAGAGACAGACGCCCGGCTCTGTGCTCATCAGGCTGAGAACTCAAGAGTATGCTGAAGTGGGAGGGGCCTAAAGCTGAATCCTCACATCTAATGTATGTTATCTATTATCAGGTTTGGGATTCAGGTCGATTACCTTTAGTGGTGTTGGATGAAAAACTGAACAGTATGTTGTATATTTATTTTTCTGACTAAACAAATTTCAAATACAAACGTTTATTTGTCGTCTTGGTTGCCCGTCCTCGTCTGTAACTGTGTTTCATGCCGTGATATGTGCGCCCGGAGGCATAATGGAGGCGTAACGAGGCGAGACGGTTAGTTAGAAAATGATCAACTTGGAGGCAGCATTCTGTGGCGACATCTTGGCGCGTCCAGTAGGAGGGAAGATCAGATCACAGCAAATGGTGTCCCACTCTCCTGAGCTCTATTAAAGACCGACCGAGACATCGGGTAGAAGGAGCTCCCCCAACTTTCAGCGAGGTGATCTGGCACTACTACCACCCGACGTCCCTGACACTCAGCTACAATCGGACTGTGTCGTCCCTCAACCACCACCGCCGTCCTAATTTATGCACAGCCTGCTCCGACCTCCACCTCAGCGGAGAGGAAGTGTGTACAACAGGAATGAGAGGAATACAAAGGAGAAATCCTTCCTGCATCTTATCCCATCTGCTCTTTTGTAAAGCGTCTCGAGATAACTTGTTATGAATTGGCGCTATACAAAAAATTATTGATTGGAGAGAGAGCTCTAGTTTGTAAAGACATGTCCGACAGTTTGGGCGTACCAGGTGTGTTTCAAACAGCAGCAGAAATGTGTGGCGTGTTCGTGAAGAGCTCGTTATAGAGCTGCAGCTCCTGGACGAGCCGAAACTCTCCCACATCCTGTCGTGCACTGAGGATTCAATGAAGCCACACCCTCTCCTTATTCGTTGCTAGTCTCCTCCTCCTCAGCAGAAGAAAGGTCAGAGCGTTACAGAGGGGAGACGGTTTCAGCAGGAGGAGCGCAGCGCTGTGTGTGTGTGTGTGTGTGTGTGTGTGTGTGTGTGTGTGTGTGTGTGTGCACATCTGACTGCGTGTGTATGTGGAGCTCCCGCTGTGCCCTGCTTTCGCAACGCCGAAACTCAATGTGAATTCAGACTGGGACACCAATGTTGCACTGTCAGGGAATCAACATGAACGTACAAAGACAAAGACGTGACGAGCTTACATACCAGTAAAGATGGGGCACAGCTTCTCCCAGCAGGTGATGCCACCCTCAGACGTGAACTGACCAAGGGAGACCTCCAGGAAGAAGACTGGCAGACCTCCGCCAAACAGGAAGATGAAGTAGGGGATGAGAAATGCACCTGGGTGGAGGAGAGGAAGGATGATGAACAAAGTAGGAAGGATGAGCAGACAGAGAAGAGGATTCAGAGACATTTGAAGACAAGATGGAGTAAGAAGAGGGTGAGATGTAGAAAAGGCGAACTGGCTCCAATTAAAAGAGGAACACAGTGAAAACAGCTTTTGGTTATGATATTTTTATGTCTTACCTCCACCATTCTTATAGCAGAGGTACGGGAAACGCCAGACGTTCCCTAAACCTACAAAGCCGCCAGCGACAGACAGAACAAAGTCCAGCTTGCTGGCCCACTTCTCCCTCTGCGGGTGTTTGCCCTCCGCCTCGTCTTCAGGCCTCGTGCCGGGGCTCTTTCCGGGAGATGGCTTCAGGGTGTCCTTATGGAAGTCCTTCAGGCACTGAAGTTTCTCTTTCTGCGCCATTCTGTAGAAACAGGAGACAGAGAAAGACTTTTCAGAGACACTTTCATATTAACAGAGCATCAGATGTCTGAAGGCTGTGAAGATATCGCAGTGTTTGTATTCAGTTGTACAATTGACAAATTGGTCTGGGAGGAATCCAAGTCTTGGCTCGTTTTCAGTACCTGCGGTTTTATTGTGCATGTGTCATCAACACTCAGGAACTAATTAGTCCGTCCGCAATAATGCAAACTTGTCTAACAAGCATTCAACCATACCCAACCACAAGGCCACCCTCGTAACGAATCCAACTCTGTTGACATTCTCAGTTCCAAAACACGGAGTGCATGACCAGAAGTCAGTCAGTAACGCCGTTTTCACATCTGCACCCCTGAAAATATCTAGATTATTTCAGGAGGACTGCTCCTGATGTTCTCCTGACCTGGTTGTTCACACATGCACCTCACAGCGGGAGACTATCGCTGTCAGATGGGAGGGGGAGCGGGGGGTCTCCTGAGGTAACGTGCCGTGGAAGTGGCGTCCTCTTTACGACGCTATAATGAGAATATGTGTCTTTCTATCAATGCTACGTGTAACTAAAGAGTGGAGAAGAACATACTGGAGAACAGGAAACAGCAGCAGGTTCATTAGAGCACGGAGATCGTAGAGGTGGCGTGCAGACAGTCTATGGTCGTGCAGCGATCACAGGGAATAAACGTCACCACCCCCTCCCACTCGCTCGAGGTGAATTCTCCTGATTATATCCTGCTGCGTTCTCACATCAGCTCACTCTGACTTTCTGCAAGCCCTTTAAGGACACCTTTACACTGCTCCTGGATTTTCTGCATCCTGAATTAGAAAAGCTTCCTCGGTTGAGTTTTGGATTCAGCTCGTTTGTTATGTGGATATTTTACGCCAGCAAAGATCAGACCGGCTTCATTTGATCGGGTACTTTACTACAGGAGGGTCACAGCGTAGTGATTCAACTTCCCAGTTTAAAAACATGGCATCAGATGAGAGCTTGGTTCTGACAGACTGATCCAGTCTGAAGATTATTCAGAGCTGGCTTTATCTCAGACTTTTTGAAGCCTCTCTTATCAAAGAGTGTATTTAGTGAGGTACAAAACATGCTGCAGCCCTCACCAACACATAGGAAGTTTTTTTTGGTTTTCTAAAAGTATTTGTAAAATTGTCGATGTCAAAAGACCTAGTCAGACCGCCGTTTCAAGCCGCAATACTTGCACCCCTGTGACGTTTCACCATCAATCTGAATGTCATGGAGGCATAATGGGGGACGAAGTAATCCCCCCCCCACAAAGTAGCCTTTAAGCTGTACACTAAAGTGTTTATTAGCAGTATAAGCTAATAAAACAAAGGTACTCCCGGAGGCGTCCATGTTGCTTGTCTGACTTGTTGTCAAGTCGAATGTGACGTCACTTCCAGCTCCGAGGTTAAACAGACTCTTTCCCCTCCCTTCCTCCTTGAAATGATTTTAATGCAGCTCTGTAATCGGTCACACGTTCAGGCGTTATCAGAGCCACAATGACACATCCAGAGCTGTAAATTTCCACCCAACAATGGCCAAGCGAGAGAGAGAGAGAGAGAGAGAGAGATACTTAGTAGTCAGCAGATGTCTGTCACGATGGAAAATGTCATGTCCTTATCTCTTTCATTCTGCCAGGCTGCTTTGCCTTCAGCTTCACTCTTTGTCCATTTTACTCAATCTCTATCTGACTTCCTGAAAAACATGAACGGCACCGCGGACAACAAAACACTTTAACATCCCCAGGACTTGTTCTGTCGCTCACATTTAGTCATCCCTGCGTTGTTTCCACTATGAGACGTATCAAATGGACATTTTAAAGCGAATATATGAATACAAAGAGGAGGAGAAGCTACTTTTACCCTACAATTTAAACGGAAATCATTTATTCATATCTTTGAGGATTCTTGTACAAATGCAGTCCACATAATGATGACGTTTCCTCGCTCTATTTGCGTTGACGATGGCGCGTATGCACAGAATATGTCCCCGTTATCTGGTGTTTTTAATGATCCCTCAGACAAGTTAATGATTACACAAACACAGGGACATTTACTTCATGACCAACGTCCTCTCCAGTTAATTAATAACATTAAAGGAAACTGAATACACTCCCCTCTGTGTGTGTGTGTGTGTGTGTGTGTGTGTGTGTGTGTGTGTGTGTGTGTGTGTGTGTGTGTGGAAGTATTTCCTGCTTGAAACAATGGACTCCATTATGTCTGTGACAAACTGTTAACAGAAGAAGTAGAAAGTAATGTTGATAGTGATAGTTTTATGACTTCCAGTAGAGGAGGGGGTCGACATATTAACGTTAAAAAAACAAAGTATGAGATCAGAGGAAATCCTGAAACACTGGCTGCTCCTCTTCCACCACGGAAGACTAGAATAATAAGCCCTATTCAGACTGCCGTTTCAAGCCTTGATATTTACGCCCCTGTGACATTTCACCTTCAATCTGAATGTTGTGGAGGCGTAATGGGGGGGACGAAGTGATCCACACTCTGTACCGTCTTCAGAAATAGTAAGAAAGGCATTACAGAGGAGAGACGGGATCAGCTGAGCCATCGGGGGGGCGCAGCGCTGTGTGTGCGTGCATGTATGACTGTGCTATGCCATGCTTCCAAAACGCAATGTGAACTCACAGACTGGGACACCAATATTATGAATCAATCAATGAAGGCAACAAAATGCCAGAAATGTAGATAAAGATCTGCATGTTGAAAGGCTGATCTACATATTTCAACGGATGCTTCTGAACAAGAGGAAGGAAGGAGAAAGTTAAGATTGTGTGTTCATATTTATTCACCCTGTGGCAAAGCTCTCAAGTCTCACACATTGGGCGTGAGACACGTGCCACACCTTGCATTTCTCATGCAGAGATACTTCCACAGGACTTTATGTTCTCCAGCAAGGTGCCAGATGGGTGGAGTGGAACAAATATATAAAACAATAACAATATAACATTAAAACTGCAAGCGGTGATGAAGGGCCCGAAGCACTCCTGTGCATGTCGGGGTGTGTCACAATAGACTACTGGTATAAAATCAAACGTTGGAAATTCTGCAGGGTTGCAAAAACACGACAACTCTCCAGTCCACATGTCCATAAAAGTATTCAAACGTCTGCACTCTTTATTGTGTGAACATTTGTCTGATGAACACTTAAAACGTTTGTAAAAAGATAAAAAGATTGGATCATAATTATAAAGTTTTGCAATTTGAAATGGTGCTTAAAAACTGATCAGAATGCAGGAAAATAAATGTTCGGTGCTCCACCCAACCCCAACCCCAACCCCAACCGCCGCCGCCGCCGCCAAGATTGCACTCTGATCTCAGTTCAAAACTTGAGAGCCCTGCTTTGGCATTACAATATTTAAATCCAGAGCTCTAAAGGAAGTCATATTTTCAATATTTATAACTCTGTCAAACGACTGCGATCTCCACATTCAAAGCCTGTCGGTAATAAGTGGACTTTGTGCCATGAAGTCATATCCTAACTAAGAGGTAAACACTGGGGCGACCAAATATGGGCATGGACTTTCAGAAATGAAAAGAAAATCACATCAAGAGTTGGGTTGGCAGGTTTGACCGTGCAGTGTGCAATCATCTGTATTTATGCATCAGAAAGCTGTCAGCCTGAGTTCATAACATCCTCATGCACGTGCACAGACGTGTGGATTTCACTGCATCGTCTCTGCACTGGATTTATCTGAAGACACTTCCAGTCACTGGAGGGTTATTAATGCTCACTCTGATGACCTGTTAGCTAAGTGAAGCACTACCTGGTACCAGAAACACTTGGACCGAGAAGATATAAAGCCAACACAAACAGATCTTTCCTGTGATTAACAGGTCGAAAGATTGCCAAAACAGCTACATCATGAATCGGCTTTTATGCATGCTTTATAAGGTCCGACATAGAGAAGCTAACAACTTCTAGGAATGCAACTTTATCAAAAGGAGTCCTATCATTCAATGTGAGGATGTCAGTGGAATCTGAAAGTGAGAGAAATTCTTTTTCTAGGTGAAAACAAATCAAATTAATCCGATATACAAGCGTCATCTAGTAAGATCACTCCGTATGAGAAGCTCTGACTTCAGGGTTTGTGCCGGCGCAGACAGCGCCAGAAATCACCATGGTGACAGCAGGCGTGTCTCCTTGATGTGTCTTCTTATTTGTCACGTTTAGTATGCTAGTTAGCTTGTTATTATTGTGAGCGAGAGAGAGAGAGTGTTTTTGCCAGTTTTTGTATTTGAGTGGTGACTATGAGCAACTTTGCTTACATCACGTCAACTTCCACGTTTTCAAAGCTAACTTTATCGACAGTAGTAACAACTCCGTCCTGATTTAACTCGTACAGTGTGAGCGAATCAATCATGAGCTTTGGTCGTGGGTCGTGTAGAAGGTCGACATTCGTACAGTGTGAGCATGACATTACAACATTATTATAATATATCTGAAATCAAATTCGCCGATACGATAGCGGATCTCGGATATTATCGGCCGGCCGATTAATTGGTCGCGCTCTAGTATAGAGCATCCAATGAAAGTTAAATCTACTAAAAGCCATTTTAAAGACTGTAATGTTTGAGTTCTCGTATCGAACTTCAGTAACTGGTCCTTAAAAAGTGATACTGGTGCATCCTTTGTCTTCATGGAATACTGAAGTCACCGACGGTCCTTAAAGTCACCGTTATAAATTCTAAGATGACATGTTGGTGATATATTAGCTGCTGCCCACAAAGCGACCTCTAGGGAGCGAGACCGGCCGTGGGAACCTCGAGAACTGTGCAACGATTTGAGCTCAGGCCGAAAAAGTGCGGTGTCAAACATAGAGGCTCATTGTCTAGTGCTGTGTGTTTATGTGTGTGTGTGTGTGTGTGTGTGTGTGTGTGTGTGTGTGTGTGTGTGTGGTGATTGCGGGGCCAAGATTCATGTAGTGACTTCAGAACCCAGCCACCATACACACTCACACACTCACACACACACACACACACTCACTCACTCACTCACTCACTAACCACTTACATAACACACTCTCCTATTTTAAGACCATGTACATTTCCACTGGGCTGACCGCCTATTAAATCCACTCCTCCTCCTCCTCTTGCTGCTCCATATTTCTTTCACTCCCGCTCCTCCTTTTTCCATCCTCCTCCCTTTACCTTCCCCCTTTTTGTCCCATCCTCCTCCCGGCGTATTCTCATGCCCTCACATTCCTCTTCACTCCCATTCTCACCTTATCACATTTCTCCACAACCATCCTGTTTTTCCTAAATTTCCTAATTGTCCTTTCATCGAGGTTTCTAATCTCGTGCTTCCTCCTACACCTTCTCTGCCTCCGCTTCTCATCGCTATTTGTGATTCTTCATCTCCTCTTTCTGTCTCACTTGCTTTAGTCCTCTCCTGTGTCACATCTTTGTCCCTTATCTCTTCTTTTAACTTATCATCTCAGTCACTCCCCCTCCTCCACTCTCTCTTCTTTTTTGTCCACGCATCCCTCTTTTCTCTCCTTCTCTTTGCCCTCCTGTCGACCTCCATTTTTTCTATACGATTTCATTTTATACCGCTCCCTCCTGCCTCGTCCTTTTCCTCCGACCTGCTTCCTCACCCCTCGTCGTACACTCTGCATCTCTTTGACATCACTCCCTGCGCCTCTCACTTTCATTTTTAGAGAAATGGAAAGAGACAGAAGTTATAGGGCGTATAATTGTGTGAGAGAAGAGATGACAAGGAAGGCACTGAGAGAAGGGGAGCGCAACGAGAGGAAACAGAAGGAAAGGTTGAAATAAAAAAAGGGGGGGGAGAGAAGGAGCAGATAAATGTAAAGTGACAAAAGAGAAAGCTAGAGGAACACTTGGGTTTGTTTAAATTAAACACGTAGCAGAGAGTCGTGAGATGTGTTGCAGAGACAGCGAGTCACATGCAGATAAAGACTAAAAAAGATTAGATAAAAATAAACTATAAAAACAAGCTCAAGAATATCACAACCAAAAAAAGTGTGAATGTGACAAAGAGAGACGCTAACAGCGACACGAGGGTTTATCAGGAGTCAAAGTGAAACCACATCCTTATCGAGCTAAAGTCAACAGACACTGTTGATTCATTGCAGGTCTTTGTTTTTTACATTCTAGCACTTCAGGTCAAAGCAGGTCACCAGGCTCCAGTTCTATTCACACCGTCCCATCACTCACACACTCCAGACGCTCGACTTAATCCAACATTTGTACGTAGAACAGGTCTGAATCTGTTCTACTCTGAATATCAGTAACGGACGGATCAGCAGGCATTACATCAGTATCACTCTGAAGCGTTTCATTGGTTGTTGAGAGTAGGTTTGAACTGACGGCGCTCTCTGCTGCCGTCCTGAGTGAGTCCTTTTAGCACTAAGCTGCTGGGGCTCATCATGAATGACGTGTTTGTATCATTTTAACAAAGCATTCATGTCGTATCAGATACGTGGGAAGCACACAGAGTCAGATCACAAAAAATACTCGGCTTCCTGTAAGCATGACTCATCATGTGTCTAAACTCTAACCGTTTAGACACATCGAGAGAATATTTGAATTTCTGGTCATACCGATAACAATTTGGAATCAAGCCTTAAGAAGAATGTGCGACATGTTCCACATAAAAAAATCATAAATCCAGTCTCTCCTGTGTAAATGTCTCTCTGAGTCATGACTGTCTACAATGAGTGAGAAGCTCGAGTCCCGCTGGCTGTGTTGTTGTCAGAGCCGTGTTTACATGGACGGGACGGCCGGCTCCTCCCCTTGTGTATAAAAGCTGTTTTAGCCCCCCCCCCAATATAATGGTAGGGGAAACACTGTATTTGATGCTGAATTTGACTGAAGGTCATCCAACAAATCCATCATCATTTGGAAAACGGCTCCAGTGGCCACAAGGGGATGCTGGCATTACACTCCATCTTTCACCTTCCATCAGAGTGATTGGCTTCCATCTTCCTGACAGTGCGTGACGATACGATGTGCACTTGGCATCCTGCTACAAAAATAAATCACATTCTCCTCAATAACATGAAACCTGACCCTGAGATGGGACTCGGCTATAAATCAGCATTTTAAATGCTTCCACCTCCAGATGGGACGGCATACGAGATCTTTCAGAGCTGCTGACCACAATTATTAGCCTTTTCATATGTCGTCTTCTAACCTGAGCGTATTTGGGTCAGTGGCTCAGGCTGGTTAATATGTAAAGTAACGGTGAAGTCAGAGCTGAAGTCAAGGACACACACTGTCATAAAAGGTTGTCAGCAGCTCCGGCGCGGCGGCGTGTCAGGGTGATGTTTCTGTTCACTGTGTCACTGGAAGCTCTATCAGCTTTCAATCCTAGAAACTACTCTGGGAAGGCTGCCGTGCCGAGGGCTAAGATTTCACACACACACACACAAACACACACATTCCAATAACCTCAGGTTACTCACTAAATGATTTACCAGCAAACAAGCCTGCAGTTAATACAGCAGCCTTCAGTTCTGCTCCAACGAACTGACAGGAAGACCAACAATCATACCTCAGAAACTTCACCCACATGTTCACTTAAAGCAACAGCTCTCAAATCCATCCAGCCCAAGAACCCGCTTCAATCTGCAACTGTTAACATGCAACAACAAACAATCCTGATGGCACACCGAAAGTGATGTATTTTAACGTGTTCAAGTAATGCCTTCCTAATAATCAGCATGAACAATCTTGGACAATGCGATCCTAAAAGTGGTTCTGTAAACGTCTCCTCGCAGTAAGCTAACCGTTCATTTGAAGCATACCCTTAAAACATATATGGTGTAGGAACCGCTCTGGCATTCGAACACCCAAAGCCAAAAAGCAACAGGTAGCATTTGTGAACTGAGTTAGTCTTCTTCTTCAACAAGTAAAGTGGGGTACACACTACAAGATAGTCGGTCTGGATTCCTCCCTTTGCACCAGAGTCAGGAAAGGCCCGATCCTCTGATGGTCCTAAAAACGATGTTTCCAGATGTTTCTGTTGTGTGAGGTGTGTTAAGAGTGATTTTACCCTCCCCGAGCTGCACGGACGACGATCGGGGTCTTTGAATTGTAACGTGGAATAGAACAACAGCCATGAGAGTGGAGACTCTGGTTATTGGTGAATGAATCTGTTAGTGTGCGACGTGCTGCATTGGTCAAACTTTTGCTCTCCAAACACTATAAGAACAAAACTGTTAAATCGGTCATGATTTGCCGCCATGTGAGAGCTCTTTCAAATCTTTTAGTGCTTGCCAGGCTTCAGAGAGCGACACCATGACAGTGATAAAAATGAACTTCCCCATTGACGCCAACTTTACCCCGAGAGCAGACACTCCAGATTTGCATTTTGTTCGTTATTCATGGAGCTCGGCCAAAATATCTGTTGGTGCCGCACAGGCTGAAATTAGACACCTGTCAGTGTCAATGATATGCTGGTGTATATATGGCCATATTGGAAATCAGAGAAGCTCCTGACTCTTTTTAACTTATTCTATTGGTCTAAAAAATGTGATAAAATATGGCAAGTGACTGTAAGACATTCTTAGGGGTGTACGTGTTTAATCCAGGAACTTAACCAGATCAGATTTTGACTCACCAACTGACACACATCTTCACAGTCTTGGCTCTGATGATTCAAACGAGTGTCACACACCAGACTTTACAGCAACAAAGATCAGATAAGACGAGACTCAGGGTCAAACACGCACTAAAACACGATCATCTATGTGTGAGTGTACTACTAACTAAGGGTGGGACGAAATATCGATACGGTAATATATATCTCTGTGCTGCTGGTGACAAATATCAATACATATGACGCTCTAAACTGATCTGACTAGATGCATCACTACGTCTTGACTCCTCACGGTGGCGCTTAAGACACAAATGAGGGTAATGTGAACAGAGGTAAGTTGATAACAGAACAAGAGAAGGAGAAGAAGAAGGCAGCAGGATATTGTTACAGCACTGAAAAATGATGCTGAAGCGTGATAAGAGGTGAAACTAAAGCCAAACTGTACTGACTGAATACATTAATCCTGCACTTTACCCTTTGAGGAAGGCATTTTATTTCCGTAAGTGAATCAGATATCAGGATGTATGATCATAGGGTTGTCTGGTAACTATTGCAGAATTGCTGTATCGTGATGTCGCCTATCGTATCGTGAGTGACCCTGCGATTCCCGCCCCTACTTCTAACCATGTTAGGATCTGTAGAGCAGTTTATTCTCACGTTTTTTTCATCCAGCTTGAAAACATAAAGAGCGTCCACGCCAACTACAACTACATGAAAGAAGTCCCCAAACTGTGATGACACACGTTTTGCTGTTTTCTTGCTACCCTCAGTTTTTTCATCGCACTCTCACTCCTCTCATAACAAATAGAGCAGCTTGGTCTGAGTGGATAATAGGGATGCAACAATTCTCAATACCGTTCAATCGACATCCACGGTTCAATACGCGCTTGTCAATTGCATTTTTTGGGTTTTGCATACAACGAGCGTCCATGCATTGTTTCTCTCCCGATTGGCTCTGTTTGTTCGTGCCTGTGAGTCCATGCACTGGGATAAGGAAACCCCTCTCCCCCGAGTAAATATCCAGTCACCACGCGCTTAAGTTGGGGGAAGCAGACAACACTGGTGTCAGATAACACACATTACTTGAACATGGCGGTGAGGAGAGGCTGCAGTATGAGGAAGCACATCCGTCTTGACCCGTTCAGGACTCTTCAGTCAAGTTAGCCACCGAATATGCAACGTTGGGTTAGACTTCTTAAATAAAGCTGTCGTGTCAGGGAAGACAAAAAGACAAACATAGCCATTTTTACAACTGCATTGTTGTAAATTTCAAGAGACTTTCAGACAGCCCCTGAAATCCTCCTGGTCTGTTTGTTCACACATGCACGTCACAGCAGGAGACTATTCCTATTGGACAGGAGGGGGGTGCGGTCTCCTGAGGCAAGACGTGACGTATATTCAATTCAATTCAATTTAATTTGTATAGCACATTTCATACAAACGTAAACTCAATGTGCTTTACAGAAGACAAAATACTGTATATGATGGTATAATGAGAATATGTGTCTTTCTATCAATGCTACGTGTAGTTGAACAGAATCACAATCTGAACTAAAGAGTGGAGAAGAACATACTGGAGAACAGGAAACAGAATGCAGCAGGTTCATTAGAGCACGGAGATCGTAGAGGTGGCGTGCAGACAGTCTATACAGCTCAACAGTGACCGCCCACTTTTTTCGGTGGCTCTGGTTCCGTAAGTAAATTCCCCCGTTCAAATCCTCCCTTAATTTTTCACAAAATCTTTATATCAAGAGATTTTAGCCTGTAACCATGACAACCAGCTACCCCAATACTCGTGACTATAGGACATTTAATTCGGCACCAAAACGGCTTTAAAAAACGGAGAGAAAAAGGCAAAGGTACAACGTTTTACACTCGGGTAACTCGTGGTCAATCAACCTGTGATGGTTATGACATCATGGATGATAATCAAATCCGCTGTGGAGAAAATTAATGGGATTTTTACTTCCGGAACCACACTTTTGAGCCCTATGGTCGTGCAGCGACCACAGGGAATAAACGTCACCACCCCCTCCCACTCGCTCGAGGTGAATTCTCCTGATTATATCCTGCTGCGTTCTCACATCAGCTCACTCTGACTTTCTGCAGAATAAATACGAGGAGGCTGGAGGAGAAACTCCGGGTGAAGAGAGAAACATTCAGCTGTTTGTGTTCACACATGCAGCTCCTCCCCCTTTGTGCAAGTGTGAACAAGACTATTTGTCATGATTTAAAAATGAAACTTGGCGTACAAAAAAGTGGCTTTAAAAACTATGGCTTTTGGACGTGCAACTACAATTCTAAACACGTGCTTAACATTTGAGATGGTTGCACTTTGGTTAAAGGTGCCTTTTATGTAACCGACTCTGTAAATGACGTAACTTGCGTACGTTATGAATCTAATAAAAGAAATCAGCTCCCTCAATGAAGTAAACATTTGACTTTCCCCAACAGATCTGAGCTCTGATCTCCTGTAAGAAAGTCGTGTGTTAGTTTGGATACATCCAGCGCCCTCAAACCGCTAACCTCTTACGCTCTTTAGATGACTTCAGTTGATTTTATCACCGAATCCAAATAATGAGGAGGTCGATGTGAAAGCCTTAAGAAGAGAACCTACAGCGGTAGATTTTGCAACAACAGGCCACAAACCATGCTGCCATACTTGAGAACTTGGCTGTGAGAACTGTCTGCCCCTCAAACGCTGACTAAGTGTGGTTTGTCACAAAATTTCTACAAAATCATACTTCAGCCCGTTTCCAGCCGACATCCTTCGCCAAGTGAACGGCAACAGCAAACACGTTTAACTCTACAACTAGAGCATCAACACTTACTGGACTCTATGTGCATGCATCCATTTAAAAGTGCTTAAATAACCTTAAATGAAGAGCGTCATTGTAAGAAGTGATGGTTTCAGAACTGAATGCAATGTTTCCATGTAGATTACAAATCCATGAGAGGCTTGGCTCCGAGCGATAACAAGTCTGGGTAATTTTCCAGGGTTGACTGTGATCCAAAAAGGACCAGCTGACAGCCAACATAACCCAACCCTCCTCTCTCTGTGGCTCTTGTTTTTCTCTCTCAGCCATCACAAGACACATGACAAGACACATGCATGAGAAGTACCCAGAAGCCTGTCTCTAAGAATGATGCACATCGACATGCATTTCATCCTGGAGGTGTAGAGTCCACAACACGTGCGTAAATGTAGGACACTGCAGTTTGTCTGCACATTTAAACACATCTGTAAACATGTTCACTGCCAGAGTTTCATCACTGAGGCTGCTCACCAGAGAGGCTGAACGCGAGGGAGAGGAGCCGAAACAGTAAAGGTAGAGCGAGGCAGAAAACAGGGGGAGAGAGAGAGAGAGAGAGAGAGAGAGAGAGAGAGAGAGAGAGAGAGAGAGAGAGAGAGAGAGAGAAGGAAGCAAGAAGCTCGTGGTGAGAGGAAGCGGCGCACGATGTGCAACGTGCGACTTCACGACCATCTCCACCTTCTCACGGCATCGAGCGCTTCACTTCCCCTTTCTGCTCAGAGTTCAAAAACGGAATTAAATAAAGGAAGCGAGCATTTCTTCCGTATGAAGAGATAAAGCAGGCCTACATTTACTTGTAAACTTGCAAAAAGAAAAGAAAACAACCATTCACAACAGGAAAGTCTGAGAATTAACTGCTCGACACCTTCAAAAAGCTTTAAACCTAGAGAAATTAACGTGAGACATCTCTGAGGATGAAATACACGCACGCTTTTTCAGAATAACTTGCACCTTACAGACACCTTTCATAGATGCACCTGAACCGTGACGCATTTGAACACCGTTAAGAAATTGCACATCCATCAAAGATCCCTCCTGAGCGCACGTTTTCACCGCCTCAATCCTAACGGACATCGCAGCTCCCACCCCGTGTTCACCATCCCTGCATCCACACCTCCAGCACCACCAGTAACAACTTCACACTGGTACACACATTTATTTCCTCCATCCATTAATTCACTTTTTTTTTTTGCAAAGGTCTTTGTGCTTTGAAATTTAAAAAAAAAGGGTAGCCTAAATAAATGAACTCCTGTCATTCAGACAAAGAGAGAGAGAGAGAGAAATAAAGAGAGTGAAATGAAAATGAAGAATCAGGAGAAAAACGCAAAGCCATCCCTCTCTGCCATGCTTTCAAGGTGTGCACGAAGATGTCGAATTGTTTTCCGTTACCTGCTCTGTTGATGTGATTGTGTGTCTTATTGTGTCCTTTTAATGTCCTTATCGCGCGGTCCCTTGTCCGTGCCGTCCTGTCCGTGTCCTGCGGTGTCTGTGTGAGCGACTGAGAGCTGGACGCGTCGGTAGCCTATATTTTATCCTGCTTATAAGCTTCTCTTTCTGACCTTTGTCTCTTAAAACGGGGAGACATCAGCGGCAGTGGAAAATCACCGGCCTGCCTCCCCTCTGAGCAACAGGAGAGCAGTGTGTCGGATGCGTTCAGGGCCTGCAGAAAAGCTGGGTGTTTTTTGCAGAGAGCGCCTCTGCGCGAGAGTTGAATAGAAGAGGATGCAAATTGGGAAATCAGCGCGTCTGGCAACAAGATCTCCAACATGCACACTAATGGTTTTATTTGCTTTGCATTCAGATATTGCTTGTTCTTGTTTAAAGGGTATTCAGACCTTTAAGCCTTATTTAAACAGCAGGTATCATTTGGAGGAGGTGCTGTTTCTCAAACTGTTCAAAAGGCAAAAACTCGTCTTGACATCTCTAAAAAGATTTGCAGAAAACTGCACGCTCAGCTTGCAGAAACCTTTGCTTTGCGATTCATGATTAAAATGTCCAAAATCAACATGTCTAGGTAAAACTCCAAACATAAAACCCTTTTTTATTTAAATACCAAACATGAGCACTTAACGACAAAGTGAGCGTTTTCACTCTTCAGACGAACAAATCTGGGGATTTACGAGCTGCCTGTGAACGCAGCGTTAAGGAGCATTAAAGTGGCAGTTCCCCCCACCCCATTTCACGAGTTGGTTGGTTGGTTGGTATCTTAACCGATTCTCTCGGGCACGAGCACAGATTCTCAGGCGCGCTCCCGCCAAATTACCACCACCCCCCCACACACACACACACACACACACACACCAGGCGCCTCTCTCTCATGCGCGTGTCAATGAGCAGGCGCTGAAGTGCACGAGGCGGTGGGAATAAAGGACTACAGTGCGAGGAGTCTGTGCAGCTGATTCTGCACGTGTGGTAACAGCAGCATCTCTGGTTTGACATCAAGTTTCCACTTGGTTTCAGGATGATTTTGAATTCTATTATCGAATAAAATAAACACGTGTTAATTTTATTTGACTCTTAAGAATAGTATGAGGAGAATATTTACATTTCAGAGGGTTAAGAGACAACATGGCTACAGATTGCTGTCATGCCACGTAGACATATGAAGTCTTTAGCAGCTTAAATTCAGCCTTCTGGAATACAGAGTGAAGCCAACTTAATCAAGACAAAGGAACAGTATACCGTAAAACTGGAAATAAAAGCTCATCCCAATTAAAGGCAAAGTAAATTGACCTGGACAACTTCACATTCACACACTGATGGTAGAGGCTGCTATGTAAAACAAGCAGCAACCTGGGTGTTAAAAAATGAAGCCGATGCTGAAGTGTAAAATCCTGCAGTTCCTCGAGTGTCCACTAGAGGCTGGCTGCAGAAACACAGGAAGTCACATACACACCCATTCTAAAAAGCCTGTTTTTACAGCAGACATTAACATGTTTACAGCCTGGTTCAAAGAACCAAATAGGTCTGATTAGCTCATGTCTCGATCGGCACACACTGTACGGGGGGTGAATGTTTTGATGACTCATCAGTTTTGATTTGATGAAGGATAAGAGTTATTCACAATAAGGCGTGTAGCTGACCTGATTGACAGGTGGGCGCGGTGTAATGGTTTGTCAGGAGGCTTCAAACCCGCCTCAGCTCCAGCTCTCAGCCTGTCGTTAGGTCGACTGAAAGTTGGACCTTAAAGCTGAAATGTTCCTGCTGCAGCCTCTGTTTTCTGTAGCAGAGCGTTTGGAGCGTTTCGCAGGAAATGAGGCTGATTATTGTTTTTACTACTTAGACCAATACGGTAATGTTTAAAAGAGGAGAGCAATGAGAACAAGTGTTGTTTGCATATCTGATAGGACATTCAAATAATGGGGAGGCAGATAAAAGTTGAGTTGCAGACGTATGTCCATGTTGCTTAGCTGACCTACTTTGTGTCACTTTAAGGCACTTTTTGAAGCAACTGTCCGATGCTAGGATCGAGAATGTCTCATTTCATAGTTTACATCTGAGTGTGTTTGTGTGAACCTTTGTCCTGAAAAATAACTCTTTAGAGCCACGTTTTATCTCGTGCCCTTGAATGGAAGTCACCCCTTCAGTGTTTTTTAAACACTCTCTGACTGCTGTGTACACAGACTTTATTTAATGAACTACAGTGACCTTCGACTTTCAGAAGGCAATGAGTAACCTAAAAGTTACTATATGATCAGACATTAAAGGGATACTACACCCGTTGAAACATGAATCTGTATTGACATTGGGTCATATATGAAGTAGAAATGTGAAATACATTTTGAAGTTGGTGCCTTCTTGACCGAGAAAAGGCAGAAAGTGTGTTTTTGGTGCATGAAAGACAACAACTCCCAGAATGCACAGCACCACAGGCCACTCCCACTGAAGCTACGGTGTATTTACAGTTTGTCTACAACACGTACGGACGTTTCCTCAACTGATTACGAGATTTCTTCCAGAAGGAATTGGCATCTTAGAAACTCCTGGCAGCAAACGGACTCTCTGTCTGTGTCCATAGACCAACAGTGAGAGCATCGACACCACCAGTCCGCCCCATCTCCGCCGCCGACAGGCAGGTCTTGTGCCCCGGCTGCTGAGACCTGCAGCAGCTAGCTCTCGTTTCTCCATCAGCCTCAACTGCTCGCTGCTATATTGCGGCACGTAGAAAGAGCCACAAACATCCGATTCGAGCACAAGACCTTCAAAATCCCCTTCATCCATATCAGTTTGAAGTTGAAACTTTTTTTGCCATTCTCGGTTCTTATCAGCTTTCTCCACAGAGCCTGTTAGCATAGCTTCCTAGCAAGATGGCGGATGTTAAGTTTCGATTTTGGCAGTGAGGTCCCGCCCACTGATCTGTAATAGGTCTGTAGCTTCAGTGGTCGAAAACATGAGGAACTAGTGATGTAGTTTCACCCCCTCTAACCAAAGCAGCCTCCGATGTCGCAAAATGGCGATTTGTGCGTCATCGGAGGCTCCTTTTCAGAAAAGAAACACGGAGCTTTCCCGTCTCAGGGGAAAATGAGGGCGGGATGCACGACCATTCAAAAATACTACCAGGTTTCTAATGATACAAAGCTTAATGCAGATGGGTGAAGTATCCCTTTAAGGAAACATGCTATGTTGAAGTGAAAATGTTCTGTATTATGTTTCTGCATTCTGCATCTCCTTTAACATTTCTATTAAAGACAGAATGTGCAACATATTCCACATCAATATATCAGAGATCCAGTCTCTCCTGTGTAAATGTGTCTCTGAGTCCTGACTGTCTACAATGAGGGAGAAGTTCGAGTCCCGCTGGCTGTGTTGTTGTCAGAGTCGTGTTTACATGGACGGGACGGCCGGCTCCTCCCCTTGTGTATAAAAGCTGTTTTAGTCAAGGACTAGAGAGAAGAAGAAGAACATACTCACTGCAATGTGAAGCTATGAGCTAACTAAAGAGCGCTAACATTAGCATGCTAACACAACAGTGCTGCATGACACAGGTGACTGCAGCTCAAGCCAAGGACGATTTTGTCTACCGCTTGAGCTTAACTCCTTCGTGCAAACGCGATTTGGAGGTGCTGCCAAACAGCCGTTTGTTTTGGCTTCATTCTGGTGCTCAAGGGCAACATCTACTGGATTAAAACAGTGAAATGTCACAAGCTCAGAGAAAGCTCATGTTGTTTTTTGTCAGTCCAGAGGATATGTTCTGTATTTCTCGAGGGATCAATGAACCAGAAGAAACAAGAAACAAGAAATCCAAAGAATCACGCTTGTGGGCAGAGGAATAAAAGCAGACTCATGACAAAGAACCTCCCTTTCATTTGAACAGACCCGACATTGTTCAGACAGTCTGAAGAAGAAGCAACAAACAGCAGCTCAGGAGTCTGAGGTGCAAATAAAATAAAATGTTTCTTACTTCTCTCAATCACTTTTTCCACTTTCACTTTACGTCAGAGTTTAAGTTTGATTCTTCCTTTGTGTAGGTCCAACTATCTCAGTTTCATACAGATCTTTGTTTTAGATTTAAATATGTTGTTGATTAGGGTGACTGTTTCATGCCACCGGGAACCTCATGCCAATGGTCGCAGACATCCACATGAACCCACACTGGAGTTTGTATCTGCTCAGAGCAAACATGCAGCGTCCATATGCTGCCAAAGTTAACCACGATGTTCTCGGGGAGAGCGGCCGCTTTGTGGAGATAAGGAGGGTCTCTCTAGAACTCCTTATGTGCCAAAATAAAAATGCATGTTCAAGGAAAGAGAAAGAGAAAAACAAATAGTGGGTTTTGTTTTTACTCATATGAAGTGTTGAAAATCTCATGGTGATTCCTTCCCTTTCTACAACTTCCTGCATCACACTCTGTGATTGGACCACGTCATTTCTCAGTGGGCGGGGCCAGTGATCTTCCACTACGTTGTAATGAACTCATTGACCTCCCCCTCTCTAGGAGACATTTTTTTCAACAAAATGTTTTTTAAAGATATTTTGGAGCCTGAAGGTGAAAATGAAATCGTTGGTTGTTCGTTTTTCATTCATAGTTCAGATCAAATGTTTGGGACGGACTTATAGGATCATCACACACATGGTTTGTCAGAGGTACTTCACAGTGACAGCTTCCTATTTGTTAAATATTCTCCTGTTAAATATTATCTGGACTCCTACAGCTTTACATATCCATTTAACGTTAGTTAAACAGTAACCAGAGCGTCCGTCATATATCTGCTCACTGCATGCACGCCTCGTCTCTTCTCATCTGAGTCTTCTCTGTCTGCTTTTGTCAGATTGACTTCCTCTTAATTTCACCTGTTTCCTCTCTGCTGCCTCTCTTTGAGTTTTCTGCTTGCACTGTTTGCGTAATATTAAGTAAAAGTCCAACCAAGCTTTCTGCTTTTCTGATCTTTCTCCTACGTCACTACAAGCTGTTTCTCTGACTGTCTAAAAGTGCAACATATTACTTCACATCTTATTCGTGGTAAATCTTTGCAGATTGGTTGCAGCACAAGCAAAGGTGAGAATGAGGAATCCATGCTGAAATAGCCTCTAGTTCTACTATGTATGAATAGACTTTGTAGCTTCATCAAGCTGCTGCAGATGTTTTACCAGTCAGTGGTGTCCAGTGTCCTCCTCTATGCTGTGGTCTGCTGGGGAGGAAGCAGAAGAGGGATGCTACACAGCTAGAGGGATGCTACACGGCTGGACAGACTGGTGAGGAAGGCTGTCTCGGTGATGACCACAGAGCTGGACTCTCTGGCGACGGTGGCAGAGAGAAGGACTCTGGACAAAGTGCTACACATCCTGGACCCACCACCCTCTGCACAGCACCTTCTCCAGGCAGAGTGTTCAGACTGCTGTCACGATCCTGCTCCACAGACAGACTTAATAGATAAATGGATAGATGGATGGATGGATGGATGAAATAGGCAATATGTGTACTGACAATCGAAGTATAATTTACATGACGTTTTTTATCACAGCAGCACATACAGCAACAGAAGCAGCTAGCGCTAGCTTATGCCGCGGTCTTTGACGTAACATCCGGTGTTTCCTTGACAACGATAAACATTTCGTGTCTGTCATGGCGGCTCATCATGGCGGCCGCCTACAAGACACGTCCCGTTACAACTATAAAATTACGGATTTCTCTGGCGTTGATAACTTTTGGAAATATTTGAGGTGATGTAAGTACTCATCTAAAACTAAACGTCCATTTTTAATTTAAGTTAGACATTCTAATGTAAACATTAACATGCAATTCTACATACTGTACCTTTAAGTATTGCATTCATGTTTGCACGGTGCATTTCTTTTGTTCCTCTAAATTGGACTAAGTCTGTCTTGTTTTCTCCTGGAATCATTGTACACGTTTGTTTCAGCGTCGTTTGAATAAATGAGAGAGAGAGAGAGTGGCACATTGGCAGGAAGGTTGATCGATGTTCATTGTGCCTGTTTAATAATTGATCAGTTACCAGATAAAGTGAATTAAAAAAAAGGGTACAGGCAGAACTTTCACCGTGCAGGGACACCTCGGCCCCAAATATCAACTTTGGCTCTTTTAAGTTAGCGGCATGACCTTATAACCAAACTGTTAAACCTGTTTGGGAGCTGTTGTATCTGCAGCACCAGTACATCTTCTAATGTTGAGTTCTATTGTTGCCAACATCAGGATTCAGTTTGTGTTAATTCTCTATTTGCATTTGGTTAAAGGCAGGGTTGGTAATTTTTCAAAACTAGCATGATTTTGAAAGTTGCATTCTCTCAGTGCTCCGTCTTCACCCACCCCCTCCCCTCTGTGCTCCCTCAAAAGCCACGCCCCTCACTTACATGCACGAGCACCATTGGTACAGAAGCGGACCTCAACTCATGCTTTGAGTGTGGGCTCGTGCACGCAAGGAGTAGAGAACGATTCATCAGATTGGTACCTCGTGGCAGACACTGGTCGAAGTTTTTACAGGCTAACAACTGCTACAGATGATGGATTTTCTTTGTTCCTTTTTCAGAGCACATGAGTTATTAATTTCTGTCAGGACCTAAAGACAATTTCAACCAACATCTTAAAAAGTGTGTCGAGAGGAAATTACCAAAACTGCCTTTAATGTAACTCTGCTTTTTCTCCAGTTGTTAGTGCACATCCCTGCACAGAACTGACAAATGATTCATGCAAACAGATGCATGATGTTCTGTGCACAGAATGCACATACACTCACACACATGCACAGGACTAAAGAGAGACTGGCAGGTGGGTGTGCGACCTTTGGCATTATATAAGTACTATGGACCAGATTTGCTTAGATCTACATATACACAAACACACACATGCACATTCGCACACACACTTGCATACACTTGCACAAATAAGACCAAAGAAAAAAATCCACACAGGCTTCACACACTGATCCAATCAAATAAGTGTCACAAACACACACGTATTCATTCCTATTGGCAACTTTGCATCAACCAAATGACTGTGCAGCCGCTGGAACATCCTGCGAGGAGCCAAACATCCTGCTCACTATACTATCAAATGAAGTGGTCTGCTCTGGATGATAAAGTCGCACTGAAGGATTTGTGTGTGCCGTGATTCGGCTGACCTCTCCTCTTGGACTCAAAAAACAGTCCAGTTGAAGTAGTTTTTTGCTCTATCGGCATATTTACTGGACAGAAAGGCGAGGCAAAGTTTGTTTACTATGTTTAGCACCGAGCCAATGCTATGCAGTCTTGAACATCCATGACAATTCAAGCAGTGGTGACACTATGTACGTAATTTTGTTTTGAGATGGCTACGTAAAGCCCGGCCTACACTGTACGATTTCAGGCAGATTTTTGAGTCGCACGTCTTATTTTGTAGTTGGACCGAATTTCAGCCCGATGGCCCCGCTTCAGTTGTGCAGTGTACACTGAGGAACAATGGTCGATCACGGCCTGATCAGCTGCTCAAGATCAGTCGGATGAACTTCTGACATGTTTGATATTTTGGCTGTACCACTGCACACAATAGCACAGTGTAAGCAGAACCACGAGCAGATTCCCCGAATCCTGAACTTTTTTCCCCTCCGATTTTACCTGCACAAACAGACAGCCAGCATCTAAAATCACCATGGCAACAGCAGGCATGCCCTTTTTATCTGTCTCCCCCTCCTATCATGTCAGGTCTACACTCCCTTCCGCCCACTAAGCTCTGCCAATGACAGGCATCTGATCCAACCTTCACAACAGGGTCCTAAGTCGCGGAGGAATGAACTGCCAAACTCCATTTGATCTGCAGAGTCCCTTTGCACCTTCAAGAAAAAGCTAAAGACCCAGCTCTTTATGAACACCTACGACCTTCATGATGGTGGTTTTGATATTATTGATGATGATGATGGCAATGACGATGGTTTTGTTTGATAACGACCATTTTAAGATGGTTTCTATACTGATTAGAACTCAAGAACTGCGGTCAATGTTGTACTCTGCCTCTGCTCACTTCCTGTCAGCTGATGTTCTCTCTGATGTTCGTTGCTCTGGATAAAAGCGTATGATAAATGAATTGTAGAATCATTAAAGAAACTATAGTAGAAATATCTGCGGACCTCCAGTTGACAGGGGATACATGATTTAGCTGGTGTGCATCAAGGTTTAGTTTTGGGACCCCTTGTTATGATGGGTATGTGACGGATCTTGGTATTAATATGAATGCTTCTGTATCAATCATCTTTATGCTGATGACATCTTTGTTGACTGTGCATGACTGCTGACCTGGCCTCTATTGGGATCTTTAAGGCCTAACTTAGCATTCAACCCAAGGAGCTAGTTTAGCACAAGACTCAGCTTGTCGTAATGGAAGCCGAAGATATTCAATGTAAGGTATGTTTTGAAAGAACCATGGGAAGTGGGCACAGTACAAAAAAAACAAGTTTACAAGCTTTTCAGATATATTAGTAACTACCTTTTGGAGCTTTTCCACTGATATATTCTGCGTATTATTGCTGTAACTCTCCACTACAATATCCACCCTAGTTTAACTCTTATCCTCAACTGTAAACACAGCTGTAAACCTGCTTTTATTGGCTATTTGACAGCAGGACAAACCCATATGTAGAATGTAAAATCTACTTCCCTGTTGGCACAGAGAAGTACAGTAGGAGGGTTTCAACACTTTATAGCAGGAACTTGTTTATAGTCACCTTGTGTTTATCGCTGCAACTGAAGCATGTGGTTGACTTGAATCACTTGAACAGACTTCAAACCTTGAAGGGATAGATCGGTATTTTTGAAGTGGAGTTGTATGAAGTACTTGTAAATACTGTATTAGCCACGGGCGGTGTTGGTAAGCTCAGCACCAGTAATGAGAAACAGTAGGAGTGCAGACACAGAAGCTATGCTATATATTGTAGCAGACGGGGTCGTTTGCACAACGTAATTTCACTCATTTGAAGAGAAACTGCAGAGCTTCAAAAACAGCGCTGGGGTTAATGTACCTTATATTGAAAAAATTCACAGAGCCTTACTTTCCGCCACTGAGCCCCTTTTGTTTTAACACTACTTCACCACACCACATAGCCTATGGATGTTTTCGAAACTGCCCCACTGCATACTTCTATCGAACGCAGTATGCTGTATGTACTGCACACTGCAGACTGTGTTGGACAGTAGTCTGTAGTCTGGCCTCCAGTCGGTGGTCATCTTGCAGTATACCAGGCACGGCTAAGCTGGTTTCTGGTCTTGGAATGAGGAAGTAACCAAGAGCCCAGCTGACGTCAAACGCCGCTACCGTGTAGCGTCCACTTACAGTCTGACAAGAGCTTCATTTAGATTTTCATGATTTAGAGAATCAACAAAGATAACTGGTGGTATCTTTGTGTGGTTTGGTCTGATTGTGATTATTTCCTCTGTTACGATTGGACGTCGCTGTCCATCATTTCCATCTCTGACCTGGTGCTTTGCATTGTGGGAAACAGTACGTGAGGGAGACTGGTCTGATGCATAGGCATACTGTAGATTTTTCTACATCCGGGTATTTTTGGCAGACTGAGGATCTTGCATTTGTTCGATACTGTCGAGCAGTCTGTGTACGCATGTTAGGAGGACACTGTCGAACCCCAGAGTGGTGCAACGCTTGTTACAAACCATAAACACACTTGTAGGTGAAGGAAAAAATGGAAAACAAATTACAGAGGACGATTGTCCAATCACAGGCTTAGATGCAAACAGATCTGGTGCAGTGAAGGGTGTGCTGTGTTTACCCCTTGCTTTTATGCAAAACTATAGACGTTCATGTTAAGGCAGCTTGCTGATTCACTTGTTGGCCGGTTCAAAGCACCTGGACATGTGAAACTGTAGTCGACCGTATAGATCTGCTGTGTGCTGGACGGTTTGAAGTCTTGGTTTTATTCTTTGAACAACATATTGGACACTAATTATATTAAACCGTGCATTAATTGTGAAGTTTCTGCTGCTACTTCAACTATCATGATCCGATTAGCCTTAACTGACCCACCGCCAACTCCTCCATGATAAATCACGACCCAAATTTCTGCTTTTTTCAACCAATGAGATTTGTTCAATGAAAATTGTGCAGTTTGGACAACAGACGGTACATAACATGGGGCAGAACAAAGAAGTGGAGCGACACAAACATGTTAAAAAGACCCTCATAGACTTTTTGACAATTTTTTCAGGACCCACTGAAAAAGGCTCCGTGACCCACTTTTGGGTCCCCTACCCACCAGTTGAGAACCACTGCTCTACACTAAAGGTCACCTGTTTTTAGATGACCTGTACTTCTGGCATTGTTGCCATTTTTTAACAGAAATCAGACATAATGATTGTCAACAAGTAGTACAGTTTACGACAATTGTCAAGTTGGGGCGGCAGGAGGTTTGAGTCAGCAGACCTGAGAGTGTGGGTGTAAGGAGCTCAGACAAGTAGAGGGGAGCCAGGTTGTGGAGGGCTTTGTAGGTGATGATAAGGAGTTTGAAGTGGACACACTGGGGGATGGGGGATTGGGAGCCAGTGGAGGTCAGGATGGGGGTGATGTGGTCACGGGGGCAGGAGTGTGTGAGAAGGCGAGCAGCAGAGTTCTGGATATATTGTAGTTTCTTGAGTGTTCTGGATGATGAACCATAGATGAGAGTGTTGCAGTAGTCCAGTCTGGAAGTGATGAATGCGTGGATGAGGGTCTCAGCAGCTGAAAAGGAGAGGGATGGACGGAGGCGGACAGTGTTTCTCAGGCGGAAAAAGACTGTTTTGGTGATTTTGTTCATATGTTTGATCGAAGATGACACTAAGGTTACAGACATGGGCGGAGAGGGAGAAGTTATGGCTGGATATGAGGAAGGATTTGGGACCAATGGTGACGACTTCTGATTGGTCACACAAACTCTTTCCCTCTAACTCCTTTTATTTTGAAAGTTTCTGTTTCAGCTATTAGTTTGTTGACTTTGTTAGCCGTGAGTTACGAGTAGTTAGTTGTTTTATGTATACATATATCCAAGCCCAGATTCTGGCTCAAGCAATCAATCAATTAACCAAACAAAGTCAGTCCTCACCACGCGCATCCATGTAACAGATTATCAGCAGCACTAATAAATGTAATTCGGCGCAAAGCGGAGCGTAAACAAACAGATTATAAACATAAAGAAGCACGCTATCAAAGTCCAAAAAACCCCCCACACATTAGCGTGTGCCCGGGCCAGACCGGGCTGGTAAACAGACTCTAAAAAGTTTATAAAGTGGGCGGGGTTTTTTATTGTTGTGACTCGGACACTTCTATCAGTAAGAGTTTGGACCTTGAACCACGGCCCCCCCCATGTTAAAGTAGGTCATACAGGGAAAGAACGAACAGTCTGACCGTCGTAAAGTTGTAAACCAAGGGGAAAAAAAAGTTGTAAACATCTGCGACAGTTTAAACCACTCACAATGAGGGACTATTCATGAAACAACACAGAGGTCATTTAGTTTAACCCTACAGAGATTATTTCTGCAACATGTTGGTTTTATGCAACGTGTATTGTCTTCCCTTTTATAGGTTTAGCTAATGGATACCCATTGTAACACCTCCATTCAGGGTGAAGTGGGGTGGAGCTTGAAGGAGGGAGGGAAGTTAGCAAGTAACAATAGTGCTACTTCAGCTCACAAGGTACATTAGCATTTTACGCCAACTGTGACTTCAGTTGGGATGTTGATTTCTGGTGTTAAAAACAGGCATTAAAGGTCCAATCAGATATGAGAGCAGTTATCAGGTCAAACCAACAGGTGTTGCAGCGATGGAAGCGGGCAAGAGAACTGGTTCAGATAGAAGTGATTGTACCCGACCTAAAAAGCCTCTGCATGTTTCTAATAAGCTCCACGAGCAGAAACGTGCTCAAACTAGGATCAATATTGGAGATGCTTTTGAAAAATGGAGAGAGGTTAGAACGCAGAAAGGTTTACAGACCGATGCAGAGCTGGATAAACACTGAAGCTTCAGTGTCCACCACATGGTGACCTGCGTGAGCATCCACTCTAGAGAGGAGGGGGGGGGACAGCTCTCTGCAATGATTTGAATTTGAACTGCAGTACCCATTTTAAACACTAGGTGTCAGAGTTACATATTGCTCCTTTAAATAAAATGAGTTTTTCTAATATACCCTTGTGTGGCAGATCACAAGCCTTATCAACATCCAGATAAAACACATTCACAGTGAGGTGGAGAGAGAAGAGGGGCATTTACATCATCATGTCTGTAGGGTATTGATACAGTCATCAACTCGTCATCCACCTCTGCATGAACCTGTCAATCTCATCAGTTGGCGGGTGGGAAATGTGTGAAATTAAAGTTTGAGAAATATCTGCCAATCAAATAAAATCAAATACATCAGCTGTCCTTGCTGATGTAACGTCCCGTTTCGAACAGCCACACAAAAAAAGAAGAAAAAGAGCGAGGGGGAACAAGACGAGACGGGAGGACAGCGAGGAAAGACTTGTGTGTTTCCCTCCAGGGAAAAGAAAAGAGGGAGGCCGATGACGACACAGTGAGAAAGAGGAAGACAGACCAAAGCTGTCACGTACATTTTGTTTTCCTTATATCAAATACTTCCAGTCAAAACAGAGAGCCAGGGCGAGTCGGGGTGGAGGGAGGCCTCTGTGAGTACCATCAGTCATTGGGGAGGATAGATGTGACTATGGGGGGCTGAGCAGTTCAAAGGTTTGCAGTTGTTCTTGGATGAAGCTTAGAATTGGAAACAGCTTTCTTTACAGAACATTAATGTATGTTTGTGAGTTTCTAGGTTCCTCTAATGTTGAAAGGTTATTTTCATTCAACCTTTATTGAACCATGTTTGTCTCATTGAGATAAGAGGACTTGATTTTGAGGGAGACACAGTTTCAAGAGCAGACATGATCAACCTCAGACTTAGTTTGGATACAGAAAGCCTGAATTCAAGACTTTTCTCTCAAGATTTAAAAACATCCAGGGTAACTAAGGTTTGCAGTTTAAAGTCAGACTGTAGATTGTTCCAAGCAAAAGGTGCAGCAAACCTAAAAAGCTTTCTTACGAACTTCAGGAACGACAAACGAAGGTTGTGGATCCCATCCTTCCAGATTAAACTGTGAAACCTGGAATGAGTCCAAGCAGCTGCTGTGTGCTGGTACAGCGGTCTGAAACCAACAGACTCAACAAACTGATCAGGAAGAATAAAGTGTGACTCTGTCAGAGAAGAGCCTGCAGGAGACATGTCTTCCTAAGGCCCAGTTACACATGCACTATCGGCATTTTAGCAGGGGGGTGCATTTGATCATGTTTAACTGAATGTTACATGGCTTTTAACCTGCCAGCCCCTTATTGCAAAGACCGTATAAGCTCCAAGAAAGGCTGACTACAATCTAGATGACTTTCAAATTTTAAAGGTCACATATTCTCCTCCTCTTCAGTGTAAATAAGCCTCAGAGCTCCTCAAAACATGTGTGTGAAGTGTCTTGTTCTAAATCCACTCTGATCCTGTATTTGATCATGTCTATAAACCCCTCTATTTCAGCCCTGCTCAGAACAGGCTGTTTCTGTGTCTGTAGCTTTAAATGTAAATGAGCTGTGTCTGACCACGCCCCTCTCTGGAAGGGCTTGGGTGGCTCGGGCTTTCTCGCTCCATGCCCTATTGTTTACGGTGAGAAGGCAGACTCAGAGGGCAGAACAAACACCTAGCTGTGGGAGTGTCACCCACCTGGGGGAGGGGTTACTGCCCTTTGTGATGTCATGAAGGGAAAATCTCCAAACGGCCTGTTTGAGCACACATTTTCTGAAAAGTGGAGCAGGCTAAAGACGGAGAGGATGGACTTTTCTCATCATTGGGGGGTTTGTAGACAGACTAGAGACACATATTAGAGTTAGAGAAACATGGGGAAGTGGATTTTGCATAATATGAGACCTTTAAGCAATTCTTAAAACGTGGGCGACCACAGATGAGGACAGTTTCGACTATTTTTAACATTATAATCCTCCTACGTCTAGTGTTTAGCCAGCCTTAGTCTGCCTTTGACTGCAAAGGGTTGACGTCCAGAGCATTCACAACAAAGCAGTATGTTGAAGACGTTGTCGCACATAGTTTTGCTGCTCAGTCTTTGCTGTTTCTATTAGGGGGATATCTTTAAAGGTGAAAAACTGTGACCCTTATGGAAGAGTCCTCCTCTAACCCTACACACCATGCTAACACAGTAGCCTCCAACCCAAACCAAACCCACCTGTCTGATGCTGTGTGTTACATGTTTGAGTGAGGGCACTCTCTCGTGCTTCTCACTGAGGTTGTTGAAGGAGTGCAGAGTCAGGTGTGTGTGTGGCTGACCTTGATTAATACCAGGTGTTGGTAGCTTATGTCTACACTCAGGCCTCGTCGTCACGTCGTCGGGTATTTTTGAGAATGTATCTTTTTCTGTGCGTTTTGACCTTTCGTACACAAACAGCGTTTTAGTTCCCTGTAAACTGTAAAAAAAGGTGTTTATGTGTAAACGGGGAAAACAGAGTTTTGTTCTTGTAACGTCACGCTGTGCGCGGTTTCTCCTCCGTTACGTTGCTAACTGGACTTTTTACATGCTCACACATACAGACACAGTTTCTGTCCCACTATGTTGATGAGCAGAGACGCCTGAATGGACGACGGAGGTCACTGCTACTTCAGAAAACTCTCCGATGACACAAACTCCGCAGCCAACTTTGTAAATGAAATGGTAATTTTAGAGGAATGGGCAGAAAATGTTCCCGTCACGGACATCATTGTCTCTGAGTGAGCTGCTTTGCCTGCACATTTTAGGACAGACTGTAACGAGATCACCTGGAATAGTTGTCAAAAAAGTTGCTGTTGACTTGGCGTGCTCATGACAGCCGTAACCCTGCGTGTTTTGCGTTACCCTCCTACATGTGGACCACGCCTCTGTGTAACAAACAGAATTTTCCAGCTGTTTTAAGTTCTTACTATCAGATAAAGGTAAAAAACATTCTTGTAAAATGTTAGGACTTGATCACTGCAGTGAGACAAAGCCATGACCTGCAGGAGGAGGTTCATGGTGAAGAAAGGAGAGTAGCCACGACTTTATAACTTTTTTCACCAGAGAAAAAGAGAGAAAGAAAGATGGAAAAGAAGTAACAGAGCTCATCCTCTGCCGGCTTCAGGTCATTGGGGTCATCTTCTCCTCTTCACCCCACTTGTTAGCTTGAGAGCTGCTACGTGATGGAGGCGTGCTCGGTTTTAATCCCATATTAGTAAACAGGCAGGCAGTCAGTCAGGCAATCAGTCCGGAGATTAGCGCCTGTCATCTGACTGCGCCGGCCGGCCAGGAAGGGGGATTAAACTGAAATAAATGCACCACTAAACAGCAGCAGTACATGCACAAGGGGCGGGGGGGGGGGACAAATGCTGAGTGTAGAGGCCTTCATATTACATGTCTGACAGAGAGAGGAATCAAAGTAGAGATAATAATGATGACACGACTGATTGAGACAGGTGAAGACGTCTTTATTGACAAATGATTCAACGTTCAATCTGACCCTGCTGTTGTTTGTCGCTTGCTTTCAATGCATTTCAAATCATAGATAAATGAATGTAATGAAACTCTTTAGCAGAAACACTCGGCTCAGTACAACTCCCTCCCATTGTTTAAAGGTTGGAGCTTTTATCCCCCGAGTTAAACCCATCTCTCACCCCACAACTTAGCACACAATCTCATTAGTCAGCCTGTTTCTGCGTCTCCATTCATGCATGGCTTCAGCTCTGAGCGGTCAGAAAGCTTCCTCTGGTCATAACATCAGGATTATTTAAAGGCCCACACCACAGCGTGATGCATGTTGTGCCTCTATAACTATAAACATGATGTATACAGATTGGTTTAAAGTGAGTGAGCTTACAAAGAAGAAAGTCCTGCCCCTGGTTGTAATCGACGGCGGCCATGTTGCCGTGACATCACGCTGAGGATGGGAAGCCCAAATGTTCTTGTCGTGTCTTATTGTTTCGCTCCAGGTTCAAGGGTGCACTCACACTAGACAATCCGTACCGTGCCTAAGCACGCCTAACCCTCAGAGTCCAGGGCGTTTGACTAGTGTGAGTGCTCCGTACACTTCCTCGGCCCTGGCCCGCTTGGAAGAGGTGTGCTTCAGCACAGTACACTTCATGCACGAGCACAAGCACGGACACACAACGTGGACAGCCTTCATTATGGAGAAATCCTGCAGTGTTCTGTCTGTATCTGACTAACATGACTCACAATAAGACACAAAGTCAGTAATGTAGCTGTCATGATCTCTGTGTTGTTCTCTGATGTGCAGACGCGGACTCCACCGCGTGTCCCTTTATTTATTTTTTTCGAGTCCTTTGTGTCTTGTAAACTAAGCACACTTCATGATCACGTAAAGCCATGCATGTGTTGTATTTTGACGTCATGTACAAGAGGTAACCGTGCTCAGGCCGGTTCGTCCTGGAGCAGAGTGAGAGCAGGCCAGCGGGGGAATGTGGAGGGGGGGGGGACAATCGTGCTTCAGCACGGTACAGGACAACTTTGCTAGTGTGAGTGCGCCCTGACTCATGTTAACGTTGCAAATTTGAGCGACTGTGAACTAAATCATAAAATAACAGTTGAGTGGTCCGTCCTCATGTAAAGGTGCGTAAGGTCACTTAATGTTCCTCCTGATGCCACAAATGCATTTGCTGCATGTTGGGTGTATAGATGCTGTGCAGATATTTGTGTGTGCACATAAACCCTCCGGCCAACCCTCTAGGTCCCAACTTGGGCCAACCCAGTCAGGTTGTTCTGCAGAGGCTCCTGTATGTGATGACACAGCATGTAGATAAGGCTTTCTAAACAAAGATCTCATAAACAAACCTTCACAGCCGTGCCGAGTGGAAACCAGGACACTGAACTGTCTGAAGCTGAACTCAAAGTCTGGAGTGACGAGCAGCTGGCACCTCTCTTCATGGTGATCAAACAAACCGGGGCAGGATGTCCCATCAGGAAGCTGTTCTGTGTTTTATGATTGAGATAAACCCAGCTGCATGTTTTACATATTGATATGAACTTTGAGCCTTATTGGAGATATGTGATCGTTGAAGCCCTGTCAGGAGGATCTTCTGTTTCTCTGCTGCTGTTCACTTTCACATGCAAACAAGTGAAACACTCAAGCTTTAATATTAGATAACAGGCTGCAGATAAAACGGCTTTAAGAGAAAAGATCCAACGAGTGGCTTTATCATTCTCTTTGCATGGACATGGAAATGTAATAAAGAAAGAGGACAGGAAAGACATTACTGTTCCGATCTGGCAAGCTTGTGATTGTTGCCATGCAGCTTTTGATAATGTTGCCATGGTAATAGTCAGCGCTGCCGAGTGTGTGACAGAGAGTGGACCTGGTTGCCATGGCAGAGTTGTTGTTGTTTTTCTCCACAGTCCGCTCGTCTCTCTCTCCTCTCGGCATGACATTTCCCCTCACGTTACTGTCAGGTGTGTGACGTGTTAGCTTTAACTCTCATCTTGATTTTACTGTGGGGAACCCTGGAGGACAGACCTGCAGAGTACAGCAGAACAGGGCAGGGACATTAACTCAGGCCACCCAGTCTGCCATCGCACTAATCTCATGTAACCAAAAGAGACAGCGTCGCACGATGACGTCACATGAAGGAGAAACCGGCGCACAGCGTGACGTTACAAGAACAAAACTCTGTTTTCCCCGTCTACACAGAAACACCTTAAACAGAGTTTCTGACCATCTTCACCCTGAAGGAGTTTTACTAAAGGAGAGTTTATAGGGAACTAAAACGCTGTTTGTGTACGAAAGACCAAAACACACAGAATAAGCAACGTTTTCAAAAGTATAGCTGCCTACGTGTGGACGAGGCCTCAGTTTGTATTTCTGTGTCCTGTAGACTTGTTCATACATCTTGAACAGTCGTTTTTGATTCTTGTCCTCCGCCCTCTCGTCTCCTCCTCGCCCTCTCAGTCTGATCCAGTTCTTCTCGAAGATGAGGAAGTGTGCCGACATGTCGAACCTCTCTCAGGACTTCAGGCTGCGGATCGAGCGTCTGGAGAGAAACTTCGAGGTCATTTTCCGGAAGTTTGAGCCCATCTTCATGGACATGTTTCAGAACCGGCAGGGAGGCGAGCCGCACAGGTACTACACCGCATACACACCCGCCTACGTGTGGACGAGGCCTGAGATAGTTTGTTTACTTCACAAAAGGCCTCATTATTGTCGTACGTCTGCCGGGGGGATTTAGCCGGCAGGCCAATCAGCGTCTCCTTAACAAAGCATTATCCAGCCGGCTGAGCTGCTGTTCTGCTAGTTCGCTCATTAAACGCTCTAAGTCACTTATTCTTTTCTCCTTACAGAAAGTGACGTCAAATCTGCTCTTGGCTTCATTTGAGGGATAAACACATTCTTTAACTTCTCCAAACCCATACTCTCTCTGTCGCTCTCTGATTGAAACCCTCCCTCTCTCAATTAGCGACTGAAAGATTAAACTTTGATTTGCATGAAATATTTCTCTGGATATCTTTTTGTTCTTTCTTATTTCTCTCTCCCAGCTTTCTCTATCTGTTTCCTCTCATGCTCTTTTTAACCTCCCCGTTCTTTCCTTGAAATAAGACGGTTTGTCCATCGTCCATGTTGAGTTGCTTCTAATTCTATATTCTCTCCATCTCACTTCTCCGTTCTAAACCCAAATTTCCACAAACATTGTGCACGCCACGGTCCGTAAGCGCCATGGCTTTGCTCCGTTGGACAGCATGCGCCCTGCCCCACTGGGTCCGTGAACGCAGCTTCACACATCACCAGAGAACTACAAGATCACTGGAGAACTACAAGATCACTGGAGAACTACAAGATCACTGGAGAACTACAAGATCACTGGAGAACTACAAGATCACTGGAGAACTACAAGATCACTGGAGAACTACAAGACACTGTGCGTTTCTTTGTCTGACTTCCTCTCTGGGTAGTTCTATTCTGTCCAGCTTGATATGAGCCTGCAGCGTACTCCGTTGAAAATAGACTCGCAGCGTACTTGAAATGGAGTAGAGCGCAGTGGCGCTGCTGGCTCGGTCCGGCGCAAACACACACACACACATGCACACGCACACACACACACACGAAACGCACATACACGCACACGCTGTACGGTGCAGAATAACAGTGCGAGCTCAGCCGCCTCCTTCCTGTTGTTGCTGTATTGAACCAGAGAGAGACGTCATGGTATTGATGGAGAGACTTAACTGGTAATGTTGTCTGATGTTTTCTCTGTCAGTTCCTGGAAGCTTTTTCCTCACTCTCTTACAGAACCATTTATATCACTCTCGGAGCAATCTGATGGATGCTTTTATCCAGACTGCATCAGTGTGCGTTTGGTAAGAGGAGACCTTAACCCTTACAGCGTTAAGTAGAAAATGTTTTGTTAGAGGTCACATGGTGTGCAAAATACTCGAGTCCATCTACAAACCCCCCAATGATGAGAAAAGTCCATCCTCTCCGTCTTTTGCCGGCTCCACTTTTCAGAAAATGTGTGCTCAAACAGGCCGTTTGGATGACATCACAAAGGCGGGCTGCATGGTGCTGCAGTGGTTCGCGCTGTTGACTCACAGCGAGTAGGTTCCTGGTTCAAATCCCCGTCGGACAGAGTTTGCATGCTCTCCTCTTGTCCAATAACACAAAGACGTGAACTGAATTCGCTCCACCAAAAGTAACGTCACAGTAACATGTCCGGACAGGCCTGAGGAGTCTGTGAGGAGCGGCGTCTCCATCGCATCAGATGTGATTTTTTCCAGAGAGGACGAGCGTGACAGCGAGCTGGAGGATATGAGTTAACAGATGGTTGGCATGGCAACAAGACATCTTCAGAGCCCGGGGAGACTGAGCATCCTACTCCTGACAGACGAGGCCTCTGGGCCGACTGCCTGGCAGAATGAGAGGCAGATGATAATAATGTTGATGTAGGGTTGATCGTCCTGCTTTGCTTTGTGTCTGTGATCCTCAGTGTGGGAAAACAAATCCTTACTTCCATTCAATCTGTCGGCAATCATTTCCATACCCTGCCATAAGTATTTGTGTACACCGACTAATATTGTCTGCTTGCATTTTTTGCTAGTATTGGTTTTATGCTCTTTGATGTCTTCTCTTAACTCCATTCTTGCTTCTCAGGTTTCTAGTTGGTCTATAAACGACTTCAATGCATGGAAAAGCAACGACCAAATTCCACCAGATGCGTGTTCGGTCCGTCTCCGTAGCTTTTCACTTTATTCAATGTGTGTCAATAGAGACCACTTCATAGTCAGACATTAGCCGATGGGTTTTTAATTTGCAAAGCTTCCTCGTTCTGGACTTGGACAAATCTATAAAATCATGGAACAACAAAAGCAGTCAACACACATCTTCAACTTTCTATTTTGTGCGCAAAAACAAGGCAGGTGAGTTAACTTGATGAAAGAGATGATGTCTGCTGTCAGGTGAAGAGAGAGAAGCCTCAGTCAGCTGGTCTTCTTTTTAATAGCACTGTTGCTAATAGTTAAAGCAACATCTGTGGAAAATTCAGAATGTGATGCTGTTTGATTTTCTGATCTGAACGTGGACATTACGGGCACAGTCTTGTCATACAAGCACGCCGTTTATATCTGTGCTAAGGTCCACTTGTTTTGGGGCACCAGTAGCCTAGTGGTTAGTGGTCCATGTACAGATTTTAAGGTCTTCCAAAACGGGTGGCCTGGGTTCGAATCCACCATTTCCTGCATCTCAGTCTGCACTCTTTCTCTCCCCTGTCGCTCTATCAAAGGCATCAAAATCCCCCAAAAAAGATCCACTTGTTTTCAAGTCATAGCATATTGCGTCGTGTTTTACTGGGTGCAGTCTGGACTCAGATAAAAGGGACAATTGTTTCACTGCTTTATGATCATCTGTGACGGCTTTATTTAAATCTTATTTGTGGATCTGTGCAGGCTCGCTCTCATCAGACATAACGCCACACTCATCCTGATCAGACATTCATACTCAGTGATTCAGGAGGACATTTACATAATCATCATTGACTTCCTCAGAAACAAAGAGAAGAGCGAGGTTTCCTGAAAGTCATACCACGCTGGTTCATCACATTATTTTGCAGTGACCACTCTTGCATCATGTGATGTTTTTCCCCAAATGCAGCTGACACCGAATCACATTTTGTTATTGCTCATCATTTCAAGAAAGAAGGAATAGCAGAGGAGGGCAAGGGGAGTGGAAAGGAGAAAAGAAAGTGACTTTCAGGGTGATGGTAGGACATGTGAGCTGAAGAAACTGGGGCAGACAGGAAGGAAAGGAAAGAAGGGAAGGAAATTCTTAAGGGTGTTATTTGGATATTTGGGTGGGGTTGGATGAAAGTGTTGAAAGAAGGGAGGGAATATGACAGCAGAGAAAGCAGTGTAAAGGGGAGATAACATTTCTGATCGCTGAGTCCAGCAGAAGTTAAAAAAAGTTTTGTTTTCACTTTGAGTCGAGGTCATGGGACTCAGGTTTTGTTCTGCAGGAAAGACGGAGGACAGCGCTGAAGTGAAAAAGACAAACAGAACATTAAAGAAGTTTCTGTTTTAACAGAGTGCTCACGATCTTACATTTATAAAAACAGGTGAATTTATCGGACAGTGTTGTTGAATACTCAAGCTCAGTTTCATGTCACCATCATGAACGAGGAGCCCGGCGTCAGCTGATCGTCTTCTTTTACAAACTCCGAGCAGGGTGTGATAGAAATAAAAATATGAAGAAGTTAAAAACAGAATGCCGATAAAAATCATAAAGCTGCAGCGACAAACGCAGGAAGAACAAATGGCAGAAAAAAACAACGACATAAAAGGAGTCAATGTCAGGTCCCGCAGATCCTGTAACCCTACAGGGGCAGAAGCTCAGTCTGTAGAGACTCGGGTAGGGGACCAGAGAGTCGCCAGTTCAAGTCCTGGTGCGGACCTAAGTATGGAAGTTGTTCCCTGTTACCCAGGGTGCACTCATACAATGAAGGGATTAGTTTTCATGCAAACATCCTTCACATCAGTTTGACGAGTGTGTCATCTTCTGCTCTGATCTGATTGCTCGTATCCAGCCTGGACTCTGAATCCAGACCTAAACAAGACCAAGACCTTGAAGAATCGAGACTCTGTGGTCTAGGTCAGGGGTCGGTCTAGGTTTAAGAGGTCTGCAGTGGTATCAGTCCATATATGAAACTCTGAGGAAACTTTAAAGACACAGAAGAACATGATGGAGTTACACGTACTCATCTTTGACTTTAGTTCATACAGAATATAAACCGCTCTGCGCCCCGTTTGTGTGACGTCCCGTGTTTGTTTGACCCACATTTCTGATCCTACTTTAGTCTTTATCGAGCTTTTCATGATCTCACCTGGCCGCCTCCTCCTGTGATGCACCCCCATCATGATTACAACAGTTACTAAGGTTTGATTCAAAATAAATATGGGTCAATCCACAGCAATAAAACATTAGATAACAACAACCTCAGCCAATTAGAGCATTACGGTCCTAATGTCTTATATCAGTGCTCCGGATAACGACTGATAAGTGTCTTTAATGCACTGATGAATCTGAATCAGTGAACACATGGACAAAGATCAGTGTCCCAGCTTTGACCTAAATTTAAAGGAAGAATGATCGACATGTTCCACATAAATATATCATAAATCCAGTCTCTCCTGTGTGAATGTCTCTCTGAGTCATGACTGTCTACAATGAGAGAGAAGCTGTGTTGTTGTCAGAGCCGTGTTTACATGGACGGTTTTAGTCAAGGACAAGAGAACAGAAGAAGAACACTGCTTATTTGGATGTCACGCGGCTATGAGCAGCTGTACACACATCACAGGAGAACTACAAGATCACGCAGGAATAAAGAGAACAACGTGCAAACAACATGTTGCTCGCAGTGTATTTGAAACAGAGCAGGGCGTAGTGGCGCCGCTGGTACGCTCTGGTGACGGACCTCGGCGCTCGCTGTGGAAACAGAATGATTGACCAGAGGGGCAGCGAATGTCGGCGTAGTGCGTGGCGCTGATGGACCACAGCGCGCAGGGAGTATGTGAAAATTGGGGGTAAGACGATGACTTGAAGTGACGCATGTTTTGCAAAATAAATCTGTGTTGCGAGCTCGTGTTATGTGCAGTGTTGCTGTAACGTACAACGTGTTGGTTTGAGGTTTGCTGGAGTGAGGATGAGGATGAGGAAGGGGTAACTCTGGGCCCAGACCACATATCGCACCCCCACTCCTCCTTCTCCAGCCCACCTGCCGCTCCCCTCTGTGTGGGTCGGATGCCTGTCATGCTCTCTGCATGGTGCCGGAGACAAATGTAGCCGAGAATGCCGGCGTGTCTTGGATTCAACAGCAGCTCTGGATCATTTTTCTTCCCTGCATTCCTCCGAGCAATGCTGGGAAGTTTTACTCCCGGCTGCTGTCACGGAGAGTGTGCTCGACACACAATGACATTCAGACGAAGTGAGCGATACACTCATGACAATGCGCGGTGTTGACTTGAGATTTTATTCATGGATGTTAAGATTTCAAAGTATAAAGCTGTCAATTAAATGTCAGGGAAATAATGTAACATCAGATCATTTAAAAGAACATATCTTAACTACGCTGGCCAACAGGTGCAAGCGCCCGGCAAAGGCTGACGTGACTAACAATTAGAAAATCACGCAGCAAAGTCAGAAACACAGCTGATATGCATCAGACAAACACAAAGCTGGCGTGTGTTGTGTGAAATGCTGCATTTATTTCCATCACTCCTCTACAGCGTAGAGTCGTCAGCACTCACATTAAAGGAAGAATGTGCGACATGTTCCACATAAATAAATCATAAATCCAGTCTCTCCTGTGTAAATGTGTCTCTGAGTCATGACTGTCTACAATGAGGGAGAAGCTCGAGTCCCGCTGGCTGTGTTGTTGTCAGAGTCGTGTTTACATGGACGGGACGGCCGGCTCCTCCCCTTGTGTATAAAAGCTGTTTTAGTCAAGGACTAGAGAGAAGAAGAAGAACATACTCACTGATTATTTGGATGTCACGTAAGAGTTTTTAGATCACGCTCATTCAGTGTCAGTTTACATGCAATGTGAAGCTACGAGCTAACTAAAGAGCGCTAACATTAGCCTGCTAACACAACAATGCAGGACACAGGCAGCAGCTTTGAGTGGAGGGGGATTGAAGGTGTGTCAATGGAGGAGAGTGGAGTTGTTTTGGTTTCATGCTGGTGCTCAAGGGCGACATCTACTGGATCAAGAAGTCACACATTCTCCCTGTAAAGTTCCATTCTTTCACACGTGTTCTCCAGTCTGTTTCCCAGAGAGCAGAGTATCTTTGACTGATCCTGCAGTCTGAGCTCTGTGAGACAGAGGTCACCTGATTTTCCATTTTCTCCCACTTTTAATCGGCCTCCTCCTGGAGGAATGTTAATCTGGCTTCAGCGAATGTCAAGTCTGCAAATACTAAGTTTGAAGGCATAATTGAAAACTAATTGGAATGCTTGAAATATTTAAAGTCGCAGCAGAGAGGGCAGAGACGTGCACGGACATTTAAACAGTGAATGGGAGCAAGAATAAAAGACGTGTGTGATCTGTCATCACTCAAAGAATCCATTCATCTAGTTTGACTGAACTTTTATAAACTACTAAAAGCAGTTCATCAACGTTATGAACACGTCACATTTTTGGTTTGTTGAAGAAAATAAAAATTGCACACACTTCTCTTGCTTTGGCATCACCGAATTATTCGAAACAAATCCCAACATTTCGGTCCCTCTGAACCTTTGTCAACTTGACAAAACGGACCCAGTGGGGTAGGACGCAGGTGAAGCATTGCCGTCGGTTAACACAACGCCATGCAAAGAAACGGCTGGCAAGAACTTTTTTGGGATAGAGTCAGGCTGAAAATCATGCATTTACGTTCACTCGTGCAACTCATTCTAGGTGTGAAAACACCACGTGAAGTGATATTGTTTTGGTTTTGGTCTCTTTCTCTGTATCAGATCAAAATGCGCCTGACAGTTTATCTGATGACTGATAACTCACTGTGATGTAAATATGACGGTTAAGCTGGAGGAAAGGCGTCTGGTCACCTCACAGCGTTTTCTGTCACAGACAAACAGGTCAGACAGGACTCAGTGACATCATGCAGAACCATGTTTACATTAACCAGCCTGAGCAAGGATTAAAATGAAAAGAGAGAGAGAGAGAGCTGTAAGCTCCAAAGAGCTTACTAACAGACAGTTTGGCTAAAGACACGTTTAAGATCAGCTATGAGAAGGTGCATTATAGACAAAACTAAGCCAATTAAATAGGCCAAGGTGAGGGTGCTTGCTGTGCCACAATTCACTGTCATTGTAAACCTTGACACTCACACCGACACAAATAAGAGGTGGAGCCGTTGGATCAGTGAGCGTGTGGGACTGAGTGTCAGAGCGAGACATGCAAAAGACCAGAGGACTCGATCTGAGCCGCTGTCTGTAACAAATCTCTATTTAACACTACTTTGATTCATCCGCCACTGTAGCTGAGCAATCAGTGTTGCCTCACTGCTAAATTCCACCACATGCGTATTCGGTCCGTCTCCGCTCATCACGTTAGAAGAGCCAATAGGTTTTTACTTTAGACAATGTGTGTGCTTCCACTGGCTCCACTGCGCTGCGACTCATTTTGTTTTCAGCATGTAGTGTTACAGAGTGTTTCTGTGTGTGTGTTTCACAGCTGCTCTAACACTCGGAGAGACGGAGCCGTAAACAAAAGCGCTAAAGAGACAAAAACAACATGACCTCGACCTCACTGAAGTTCACTAGCAGCACGCACACTTACACCGTTACTGAAATAAAATCTCGGTTCTATATGGCGGTGACACTTTGTCCATACAGGAGTCCGAGAGGCTGCAGTGAACAGAAACAGGAACTAAAACAGGGACCTGAAATTTAAGAATAGTTCAAACAGGAAACAAAGCTGATCTGCTGATGCGCTCGACTCGTGTTGTTTTTAAATCACGTGTGGAAACAGGAGAGAGAGAGTCGGAGTGTTTTTGTGGACGTCAGGTGTCAACGCAGGGAGGCAGAGGAGCAGAGCACCATGAGCTGTCCACATGAGCGTCCACACACATTCAAACACGTACACATTACATAATGTTCTGACCTTCCATGCTACGTTACAACTTGAATCAACATGCATGGAGGGCCAGAAGCTCTGCAGCTTATTTATGGAGATACAGCGTGTTAACAGAAAGTCATTGCTCATTAAACCCGAGGCGTCGGACACAACAAACTCAAAATGACTCATTTAGATTACCGGAAAGCTCACGGCTTTGATGCATCATCCAGATTTTGCAGAAGTGTCTTGTTGTGGATGTGTTTTCCTGTGTTGCGTAGTTCTTACAAAAGAGCGGGAGATCTGGGCTGAGGGTTTGTCGTAGGCCAGAGATGTTCAGTACTTGTTTTTTAAACCTGCGTTCATGTAGCTTCGTCATGCACATAATCGTTCTTGTACTTGGCTTTGTGCTAAGTGTGTTACTGAAGGATACCTCTAGAGGGCACACCAGAGAGATCAGGATGTACCCGACTACCAGATGTGCAGGATTTAAAGGTCACGTATTATGAAAAATACAGTTCACCATGTTCCTCTAACACTAACATGTGTCTCTAGTCTGTCTACAAACCCCCCAATGATGAGAAAAGTCCATCCTCTCCGTCTTTTGCCTGCTCCACTTTTCAGAAAATGTGTGCTCAAACAGGCCGTTTGGAGATTTTCCCTTCATGACATCACAAAGGGCAGTAACTCCTCCCCCAGGTGGGTGACACTCCCACAGCGAGGTGTTTGTTCTGCCCTCTGAGCCTGCCTTCTCACCGTAAACAATAGGACATGGAGCGAGAAAGCCCGAGCCACCCAAGCCCTTCCAGAGAGGGGCGTGGTCAGACACAGCTCATTTACATTTAAAGCTACAGACACAGAAACAGCCTGTTCTGAGCAGGGCTGAAATAGAGGGGTTTATAGGCATGATCAAATACAGGATCAGAGTGGATTTAGAACAAGACACTTCACACACATGTTTTGAGGAGCTCTGAGACTTATTTACACTGAAGAGGAGGAGGATATGTGACCTTTAACCTACAGAGATGTAGTACAGTACACTCATTAGTCTAGCAGGTTTCCACATTTACTTCTAAAGCAGATCTTATCTGTTCCAGCTATTTGGGGGGCATGTTTTGGCATTATTGTCAGAGGCGTGATAAACACATGTATCTTTTCATCTATAAGACCCTTATTGGATGTACACCATCTTATATAACATCTATGCTGAACTTTAATGCATATCTCAAATAAATGTCTTTGGGAGCCATAGTGTTGCGAGTCTTTGTGCATCATATCTAGTGGGAGTTTTTGTACGACTCAGCACCTGAATGAGTGATGTACGTGTGGTGCTGACTTTCTCTTTTGTGTCTCCACATCATTGTTAATCAGAGGAGTATCTCTGTGTCTGTCTGTCTGTGTGTGTGTCTGTCTGTGTGTATGAGGAGTGGGCGTTGTGTTCACGGTCCAGTACACCCTTATAGCTGCCGTTTTGCACCTGTAATCATCCACAACTGTCATCCAACGGTTCCATCATGTCTTCTCTCAGTCATCACAAGATTATTACCTGAGCTACGGTGGCTAGCTTTCCTGCGGACTCTTATTTGCATGCCCTCTGAATTTCCATGCACCCACCATCCAGCCTCTGATCCTGCTTATCCCAACTTGGCCAAATCCAAGTACCTGTCTGCCCTTCACCCCTGCAAGCCATCATCTGCTATCCTTACCCAAGAGCTTGTGTCAGTTGTCCTGTGCTTGGCTGCATCCTCTTCAAAGAAAAAACTTTGAAATGTATGACGTTTGCAAGCTCCAAAATCACCACATTATGATTTAGGCCTTGACTCAGGGCCTAAACTCTGGATTATCGTTGTGTAATTTGTGTTTGTGTGTGTCGTGACATGGCATACAAAGCCTACAGGGCTAACACGGACTGTTACATAATCGCACACACACAGTCCATTTCCACACATGCACAGTTATGACATATTATTCTCGATGGCCTGCAGACACACCAGTTCTACATCTATATCTCTGATGTTTCACCAGTGAGCTCGAGTCCCGGAGCCAGCCGTGAAACCTCCAGAGGTGCGATGCACAAAAACAGAAACATACAAACACATTCAATATGTTGCTATTTCATTATTCTCACAGAACTGCAAAAGTTGCTCAATCTGCACCGAGTTGCACAAGCAAGATTTATTTTCAACACTATTTCTACACAACCACTCGCTGACTGTACTTCTGCCTGCTCCGACTATAGAAACGAAGGGCAAAGAAGCTATTAAAGAAAATGTGTTGCATTGGCGTGTTTCAATTAGTGCCGGAGCAGCGGTCATTAGTGCGACCATTACGCACGGCTGCAGCTATTTATAGAGCCTATATCAATTACTCAATGTATTTCTCTTTTTACTCCTAATTGTCCTTGATACGTTAACCTAAAGAAGCAATCATTCATCCTAATGTTAGCTCTTTAATCTCATATTTATTCTTCATGTTAACATTTCCCTCACATCTGACTCTAGAGTCCAAAAGGCTTCATATATATTCGAAGAGTGGCCATCTTTAAATAGAGGATGTCAACCATAAAACCTTAAATGCGGCTTGTGGTAGAAAGGGGAATAAATAGAGGAAACAGTTGTCTTGTTTAATTAGCAGCTTAAAGGAAGTTTCAGTTGATCTTCGCTTTAGTTTGATGGGATTTTGGGATCTTCCGTTTCAGTTTGGGAAATAAAACCTGCAGACGAAAGGACGTATTGTTGAGTCTCATCTAACGACCGTTTATGGTGAGTCTTTCCTGTGTACAGAACAACACACACGGGATGAAGCAGCGCTCTGTATCATCACTGTTTCATTTGTCAGAGATCTCTGAGCTGTGCAAACATACTGCTAAACAGAGGAACCACAAATCTGCAGCTTCCTCTAAAGGGTAACTGGATCCAGCCATGATGATCTTCTACCTGAACCCTGTCAGAGTGAAACTGCTTCAATTCAACACAATGGTATTTGTCACAAGGGGTCTGTAAACAGTCGAGGAGGAGGTTTTTCCAGTCTGAACAAAGAGCCCCTGATTATGTCATCAGGACTAAAAAAAATGGAAGTCATTTTAAACAACCATTTCTTCTTTTACTTTAAGGTCATTTTAGGGAACTTCTAACACGTTGGCCCTCTGGAAAGTTACCCCAGAGGGCGGGCCTCCGAGTGAGACCTCCACCAACATACATCTCTAAAGGACACTTTCAATCAATCAATCAATCAATCAATCAATCAATCAATCAATCAATCAATCTTTATTTCTATAGCACATTTCAAACAACCTTGGTTGACCAAAGTGCTGTACAAGCGTAAAAAAACACTTTATCATGTTTCCTCTCTAGAAGATAAACCTTTATTTCATCAGGACTACAAATCGTACACATTTAGAAAAGTAAAAATGGAATTTAATTTTACCAATTTTTCTGACACTGAAGGTCATTTTCTCAAGTGAGATCCAACATGGAGTCCACTTATCATATGTTCTGCACTGGAAGGACTATCTGAGGGGTATTTATTAACATGTTGTTCATCTGAAAGGCCTCCGAGTGAGACCATTGGGTTTGACCTCCACCAACGAACATCTCTAAAGTGAACTTCAAACACGCTTTCCCTCTGGAAGGTTACCCCAGAGGTCACTTTATCATGTTTCCCCAATGAAAGGTCAACATTTGGGTCCACATTGCCCCAGATTATGTCATCAGGACTACAAATTGGTTTTCTTCACCTGGAAGGCACCCTTGGGGGCACTTAAATCAATTTCTCCAAGGTCACCCTGGTTGGCATGTTATAACCTTCTCTTTATTGGAATGCCCTCTTGGTATGTAATCCATTTTCTCCACCTAATGGCTCATTAAACAAGACTTTTAACACATGCCCCCTCTGGAGGGGCAGCCTGGAGGACACGTTGGTGCAAACGACCTCATAATAACTGTTAATGGTGGCCTTCTAGTTGAGAAAGATGACAGAGAGGCACCCTCATGGGCACCCTCGTTGACATTTTATTACATTTTCACCACTGAAATGCCCCGTCTGCACACCTCCCCCATGTATGGCATGTCGTCTGTTTTCTCCACCAAAGTCTCTAGAGGACACTTGTTCACATGTTCTCGATGGGATGGTTGCCTTAGTGTCAGTTCATTGTGTTTCCTCCACTGGAGGGCCAATGTGGAGGGCAGTGAATACTTGATGTGGGCGTTAGGGGGCTCCACCAGTGTCCTTAAGTGTGTCCAGCATGGCGACAGGTAAGTAAAAAAAAAGCACTTCCTTCACATGAAATTATTTTGTTTAATCTGAAACAGCTGGAATAAGGTGAAGGCAAGAGCACTGATTATACTCTAATTTAGAACGAAGCCCCACAGAGCTGAAAGTCAAAGACAAACTTAACACCTCAACAATAAGTTGTTTGTGACTGTTACAACCTGACGGCTGAATTCACAAACAAGGACTGAAATATTTGGTATTTGCAACAAACCAGAAATCGAGGAAGCACAAAGGTCAAAGCCACGGTTTATAGCCATTATTTGATAAGTGAGGTGCGGTAAACAGAGTCATTGTGGCGTTATCTGTCCATGACTCAATACTAGAATGAATGCAGATAAACAATGAATTCCTCTCTGATTACTGACCAGCTGGTTTCTGTAAGATCAGTCTCAGTAGAAAGAGAGGGGAGACATATATTGGTGGAAAAACACTCGGATCTGTACATGAACATACACAAAAACTAAAACTCTCACACTGACCTTGTGTCTGTCACTCCTCGTCCACAACAACACCGTGTGTAGAGCTTATCTAGCACAGGGCTTCTGCTAATGTTCTTCTTTAGGCTCAACTTTATCGCCCTCAGTACGTTCATTTTAACACCATCGCTTACAATCACAGATGTGATGCTTCTGTGACACACACACAAACCAAAACTTTCACATCCACACCTCTGAGTGGCCCCCACCTTTAACATCGCCCTCTAGAGTCAGCTTTGCTCCAAGTTACAGTTTCCTATGATGAATGTGTGTCGGCATTATGAATGTTCCTGACGAGTAATTTAGCTGTTGATTAAACTCATGTTTAAATTCAGACAAAAGCCGAACATTTCTAATAATGCACCTCACAGCAGGAGACTGTCCCTGTCAGAGGGGAGGGGGGTCATGACGTAAAAAACAACAACATGGAAGTGTCGGACGAAGCAGCAGAGTCCTCTATACGACGCTATAATGAGAATATCTGTCTTTCTATCAGTGCTACGTGTCGTTCAGCAGAATCACAATCTGAACTAAAGAGTGGAGAAGAACATACTGGAGAACAGGAAACAGAATGCAGCAGGTTCATTAGAGCACGGAGATCGTAGAGGTGGCGTGCAGACAGTCTATGGTCGTGGACCGATCACAGGGAATAAACGTCACCACCCCCTCCCACTCGCTCCAGGTGAATTCTCCTGATTATATCCTGCTGCGTTCTCACATCAGCTCACTCTGACTTTCTGCAGAATAAATACGAGGAGGCTGGAGGAGACACTCCGGGTGAAGAGAGAAACATTCAGCTGTTTGAGTTCACACATGCAGCTCCTCCTGCAAAAATCTGTTTTTTATGAGTTTTCTGCAGGGGTGAAAGCGCTATAGTTCACTAGTCTAAAGTTAAGAAAACACTCAGAAAACAGTCATCATTGAGTACAATTTAATGCAAGAATTGCGAGCACCACCAGCCTTCGATCCTCCTCGCAGGTCATGACTTCGATTGGGTGGTTATACGTCAGTTTCACGTGATGCAGCCTACATACCGCCTTGTACCCATTTCCTTGTTTAACAAACTGCCAACGCGCCACAGTGTGCCATCAGCCCACTGTGCTTGTTTACATCCATGTAGTAGAGAGAGCAGCATGCAGATCGGAAGTGCCTTTGTGCACATTTCTGTAAGAACGATACAGTTTTTTTTTGTTAATGATTTTAAAACATTCAAAGATGTCAGAGAGGAGCTCGATCAAAGAGATCATATGTACCAGTTTGAACACGGGGGGGGAAGGGGGCTCTGACTCAGGACTCAGCCAGGACTCGACATGATCATTGTTTTATTTCTCTCTAAGCCCTGGTGGAACAATGATTCTCAGATGACACATTCAAAGAAGTGAAAGCGTCTCTGAGAGCCTGAGCGGCATGGAAAACTACCAGAGGTGTGAAGGTACATGTGTCACTCCTACACACACACACACACACACACACACACACACACACACACACACACACACACACACACGTCCATCAGGTGTTGCTGACGTCAGAGGGGGCGTGTGTTTGTCCATAGAAGCTGTCATCACAGAGCTGGCAGGAGACACATTCCTGCCATTGTGACTGCAGACCGCCGACCCTGACGACCTTATAAGGTCATAAATCAGAGCCCTTCCTGCCGGTCTGCACAGCAACACTCAGACCCCGACAACAACAGGAGCAGGGTTAAAGTTTCTATTGGTTAAATGATCAGGAGTGACTGCAGACATGTTTCACAGCATGTGGTTGTTGGAGGTCCGGTAAAAGTCTCAGCAGTGTGGTTCATGGAAACACCTCGCATGAAATGGGGCTAAGAATGACTGGTTGACCTTATATTTCCATTGACCATCGTGGCCATGAAGTGACCTCTCCTCTCAGGTCCATTAAAAAGGGATCAAATGTAACCGTTATTCCCTTGTAAGAATGCATGGACAAGTTAAAGCTATGAGCCTGAGTTATACTATTTCAATCAACGCCATGGCATCTGCCTTAGGTTCACGTAGCCCTGTACTGTACCTACGCAGCAACCAACGTATGTAGTGCACCTCCTTAAAATTGTAACAACACGTGGAAAGGATGCAGACTGTAAGCCCTGTGATAGGTCGACAACGCCTTACATTGACAACATTTTGCAGAAGGGAGAACGCTATAAACAAGAGACTCGGCAAGGAAATCAGGAAGTATCCACATTGACATGCAACAATATCAGAAGTCTAAAATCTCTGAGAAGACCAACCTCCATTTGTGGAGCGGCTGAAGTTTTTCCTTCTACTTTGTAAATAACAGAGGTCTATTTGCAAATCCATGTCTCTCAGAGTCTGTGGCTGCTGAGGTCTGTGTCACTGCAGGAGGTGTGACTGCCTGGCCTGCTGGCAGGCTGCTGCAGGTTGAGCTTGTGGAGCTCGTTTACTTGGAAAACAGCGGGGAACATTTTTGATTTGATGTTAATTTTCATAAAACTGTAAATATGCTTCAACGTCTCGCCCCCTCAAAAACATCCAGAAGTGAATTCAGTGATGAAATCGTAACACAGTCTTTAGAATCACTCCGTAGCTCGCCTCCTCGTCCTCATTCTGTGCAGACATTAAAGGTCGAGAGTCGAGCAGTTCGATGGATGGGCCAGTGTGTGTCTTTAAGGCAGAAGTAATACAAATTGCGTGCTGTAAACACAGAATGTAAATATGAATGTAAGAAGCCTGAGTGATGTCACCCATCTGTTCCTGCAGCGGGCTTTGGAGTCCCATCGATGGCGGTCTCCGTGCTGGAAATGGAAAACTTTCAGCCAACCTAACGACAGGCTGAGAGCTGGAGCTGAGGCGGGTTTGAAGCCTCCTAAAAAACAGTCTCTGTGTTGTTACAGACTGTGCACTCCTTGTTTCTCTCTTTTATCGTTGTTTTTATGGCTGTTTGTAAGTCTGTGAAATCTCCCACATGGAACATAAAATCATAAACGCACAGTAAAACAAACGGTGTATAGTTGAAGTGAGGTTGTTATTTGAGCTGCTGGTTGTTCAGCTCTCAGGGTGACGACTGTTATCTTGATGTTTGTGCCTCTTTGCTTTTATAAGAGACATTAAAGCTGCAGCATGTTAGAAAGCTGCTTCAACAGAAGTCTTTGTTTTGTCACAGCTTTAGATCACACAACACAAACGACAGTTCAGGGTAGAGGTCTGCAACCCGACCCGAGCCCTACAGAACCCGAAGCCCGACCTCGGGCTCAGGCCGGTTAAGGCTTTGTTTTTAATGACATAATTCGGGGTCGCATCAGGCCCGGCTCTAAAGTCTATATTGCTCCTTTCTGAAGCGCCGACACACGCTCATCACTCCTGAGCTGTCAATCAGGCCGCACACACAAACAGTGAGAAGGCAGACTCAGAGCGCAGAACAAACACCTAGCTGTGGGAGTGTCACCCACCTGGGGGAGGGGTTACTGCCCTTTGTGATGTCATGAAGGGAAAATCTCCAAACGGCCTGTTTGAGCACACATTTTCTGAAAAGTGGAGCAGGCAAAAGACGGAGAGGATGGACTTTTCTCATCATTGGGGGGTTTGAAGACAGACTAGAGACACATAGAGAAACATGGTGAAGTGGATTTTGAAGAAAATGTGACCTTTAAAAAAACTATTTTTTTCACAGTGCATCATAAACTAAGTTTTATTTTAATGTAACATCCAAAAATAAATAATAAACCTGCAGTTTGCTTACTTTAGTTTAAATATCTCCTCGTGTAAAAATAAATAAAACTGGCTAAACAATCACTTAAATCTCAGTTTCATGAAGTGTTTTCTTTCTAGGAATGTAAAAAAAGATTTGAAAAGCTTTCTTCTGAAATGTCGCAGAGATCAGAAACAGGGTCAAATGTCGTAGCTTCTTTTCCGTGTGTGTCTGCAGAACACATGCTGCCATCTGTCATCACGGCGTTCCACACTAGATTTGCAGCAGGAGGAGGATCAGCAGGCGTTGGGCCCACCGCCCACATGCTTCAGATCTCCCGCAACCTAACGGAGTCCAGATACAACTCTGAGTCCGAACTCTGGAGTCGAGTTTCTCTGACCTGCAGAAACCCGGACAATCTAATAATACCTGGAATACCCTCCCAGCAAACGTCCAGCTTGGAATGTTTATTTAATAGAAAAACTTTTTTGGTTTGTGCAGCTTTGTTCTCAGGCTTGTCATCATGGTGGGGTCACCTTTGATTGATGACTAGATGTTTACTTCTGATCTGTGTGGAGCCCCTGAAGAGACTTGGACTAAAGAAATACAAATCTGGTGCACGCCAGAAACTAACTTGTCCTCATTACAAAGAGTTGCAAGTGCACATGAAACTCGTTGCGAGAACTCGGGCTCACAGAGACTGCAAAAGCCAATCAAGCTGTGAGACAGAATGGCCAAAACTTTCTGATGCACACCAACAATTTTTCTAGTGATCAAGAGAAACTATTGTGTGCGCTTTAAAAACCTTTCTCCTGAGCACAGGGTCGTTTCTGTGTGCATGAGATAGTTTTTCTTGCACACCTGAAAATTCATTTTTTATTTTATAAAATATGGTATACATATACACGGGGAGGCTGTGGCTCAGTGATAGAGTCGGCCGTCTTTCAACAAGAAGGTTGGGGGTTCGATCCCCAGCTCCTGCAGCAACATGTTCGATATGTCCTTGGGCAAGACACTTAACCCCAAGTTGCTCCCACTGCTTCGTGAGTCCACCTGACTAAGCAACATACATCCACTTTACCTTCCCTTCGGCCTATTAATAGTATGAAGATCAAGAAGCAACCTCAGGTGTTGAAAAATGAAGTTGATGAAGAATTGCAAAATCCTGCAGTTCCTCCAGTGTCCACTAGAGGCTGGCTGCAGAAGCACAGGAAGTCACATACACACCCATTCTAAAAAGCCTGTTTTTACAGCAGACATTAACATGTTTACAGCCTGGTTCAAAAAAACAAATAGGTCTTATTAGCTCATGTCTCGATCAGCACACACTGTACGGGGGGTGAATGTTTTGATGACTCATCAGTTTTGATTTGATGAAGGATAAGAGTTATTCACAATAAGGCGTGTAGCTGACCTGATTGACAGGTGGGCGCGGTGTAACGGTTTGGCAGGAGGCTTAAAACCCACCTCAGCTCCAGCTCTCAGCCTGTCGTTAGGTTGACTGAAAGTTAGGCTGAGACAGCATTTCCAGCACGGAGACCGCCATCGATGGGACTCCAGCGCCCCCTGCAGGAACAGACGGGTGACGTCACTCAGGCTTCAAAGAGAAAATTACCAACAAAAAAACGTATAAAAGGAAATAAACGTATTAAACCAAGACTAGCCAAAAGATCAAAGAACATTGATCGTGCTAATGCTAAAGTATTCTGTCTTCATCATGCAATCAGCCGTGATCCTCAGAGGGAATATAAATCATTTTTTTCAGTTCTCAGTGGTGTGACTGGATCATGTGAACAACAAGGACACTTAATGGTTATGCAGCCTCTTTGTTTTTATTTAGAAAAGGTTCTTCATCCTGACCAGCAAAGCATACCCTCTGTACATTATCATTAGCACCTCAGTACTTTTACTTGTGCAATGACAACAAAGTTGAATCTAATCTAAATTTAGCTGCATCGAGTTGCTTGTTGTCCTCTTGGAAAGATTAATCCATTCTAACAACTCTGCAGGAACAAAAGCTGCAAACATGACATCCTCTCTAAAGTGCCCACATGTTGCTGTATGTTGGAATCTATTAGCCTCCTGCTGCGGGATAACACGGTTTAATACGTGTATACAGTATGTACACAGAGCGCTATAAGAATCAGCTTACAGTTACATAAGACTCAAGAGTTCTTTACAGTAAAGCTCCCCTGCAGAGGAGGATTATGTTCTTTACAGTGAATCAGCACAAGGATCGGCCGCCCTTCGCTGTTAGCAACGCGCTTTAATTAAAGTTCAGACGTGTGTCATGTTGTCACAAACAGCTGCATAGTTTCATAAAGCCACATGACCTCTGAGTGACACCGTACTCTCCTGCAAGACGGCAATAAAGCCGCTCTGCAGTCAGCTGTCGACGTACACACAACGTACACACAACGTACACACAACGTACACACAACGTACCAGTCTGTCGTCAAACATTTGAAACTCTCAGTAACTCGAAATTGATTTAAATAATTGATTTATTTAAATTGATTATCAGAGAGTTCGACGAGTAATTACAGCAGAGACTGGGGTTTAATATGACATTTGATGTGTCAGCAATAAACAGAGGGGCTTTGGCTCAGAGCAACAACTTCAAGTGTGTGTGTGTGTGTGTCTGTGTGTGCGTGTGTGCGTGTGTGTGTGCGTGTGTGTGTATTGACAGTGTCTGTATTGAATACAAGACGGCATCATGACAGCCGGTTTGCTCACTCAGACATCAATCCACACACTTTTATTTCTCCGTGGATCTCTGCCTTTTCTGTTCACACTCTCTGTTTCTTTCACCCCCCCCCCCCCCCCCCCCCCCCCCCCCCCCCCCCCCCCCCCCCCCCCAACACCCCCCCCCCCCCCCCCCCCCCCCCCCCCGAACGCACGCACACACACACACACGTATAATTTAACACCCACTGAAGCCAGATCATGTTTTCAGCTCTTCAGGCTGCGCACACTGTGTCCCTGTGTGCCTCAGGAGCCTTGATACAGCATCACTGTGTGACCGTGATGACAATCGACTCAACCGTCAACCTGTTCTCTTCTACTGTCTGTATTTGGTGCAGCTTCTAAAAACAAGCTGAGACAACAACATGATCTGATTCTGGCGTTCACATATCTGGATTATTAAATAGCCATATAAAGTAAGCTTCAAGCAGGAGAGCTTCGCTTTCACTGGGTTCACGACTGGGAAATGTCGAATAACATGATGATATACAGACGATTTAGCAAGGAGTGTGAGCAGTTGAGCTCAACATCTGATTCATGGTAATACACCTGCATGATAACACTGATGTCTTTAAGCTTAGGTGTGCATTCTGTAGGAGGCAAAGATACTGTCCAAAGAAATCTTAAAGGAGCAATATGTAACTTGTGTGCGTGGGGGGGGTTGTCCTGTAATATGCAGGAAAGCTGCTGTATTTTTCCACTTTCGATACCTTAAAGGAAACGAGCATTGCTTGGCTCTTGCTGAGAATAATTAAGACAGGCCTCTCAGAGAGGGAACATTAATCTAAATCTTGGAGACCAACAACAGAGGAACCTTTCATCCAAAACCTGACAGGGGGTCCACCCTCATGCTCGAAGGAACATACTGTAAGTGACATTCACAGCAACTGACCTCTCAGGAAATGTATTCTGAAGTTAGAATATGTTTCATTGTTATGGACTACAGAATTTGTACAACACAACAGAACAAGTCTTTTGTGAGTGAAGAGACCGTCTAAAAAACATTCGTCTCATCTCAAAGACACTCTGGGCCCGATTCACTGAGAATGGATTGCGGAATAATTTGCTGGAATGTTTTCCTGATCACTGACAGTTTGAGCGTGACATCTCTTGTAAATACTGCGGTGCAGTTACCACCAACCATCAGTTGGTTTGCATAGAAATGTTCCATCTTGTTGCCTAATGACGGTATAGTGTTTCATGGAATATGTGTAAACAGCACGGTGCACAGAGATGCAGTTTGCTCTGCAGCGCAGCTTTTAACCCTTTGCGTATGCTTTGTGAAACAGATGCCGTCTCTTTGTTGCACTTGCAAAAGTTAAGCGGGCGCAAAAGCAGCGCCATCTTCCCATAATCAGGCCCTCTGTGTTTTGCACTGATTTGGCAACAAGCTACTTTACTTGTGAAATATGTAATGTCCTTACAGGTTAGCAGATAAAATAATGTACCTTTTAACTTCTTTGGAAATGTAGCTATGAAACTTTGAATTAATGACGTTTCCAGTACCATCATGAAGCTGAGATAGTGGTCACTCCATGTAAAGTAAAAGTCATTTTTTAACCCCAATGTGAACCAGAAGTTGCTGCATTGCCTGAGGCTAGGTTGCTCATGCCAGCATGATTTGCTGCTGATATGAACAGGATCAAAAAGTCGCACATTCTTCCTTTATAGCATGGCTGTTATCATTTCCACCATATCTGTCTCCAATGGTTACGTTCACTGTTGCCCAAAAACACATTTAACTTCAGTTTGAAGTCGAAAAAATGGGCCTTCTCACCCTTTTGCTGTGTCACTGTTTGGGTTATTCCCCAAATATCATTCTTGTCTCACTGTTGTGACTAATAACAAAGGTGTTACTTTAAGATTCACCTCTCAGACACCCAGCCAGAGGGAAGTCTGATTGTGCTGTGAAAGATGAGCACAGAGCCCCTCAAGCCTGAAACATATCCCTTATCCAAACTATTGTTCTTAGCACTGAGGGGAGGTAGAAGTTGGATAGATGAAAGTTTAGACTGTTTTTTCATCGTTCATTCAACCTCAAGGCGAATGTCAAGACTGAAGTGAGTGAATTTGTTTACTCACTGGTTTCCAAGAAAGAAAAGGAGCAAAGCCTGCGAGGACATTTGGACTGAAACTTGAATTGTTGCTGCAAATTTATGAAACATTTCTGCCAATGATGTTGTTTTAAACATTTCAGAATAAAAGCTGGAGTTCTAGGCTGTCACCTACAGCAGGCAACATACTGGTCTACTGGACCAGGGTAATAAAGCAGGGGGTCTGGTCTATTGGTCCAGGGTTATAAGGCAGGGGGTCTGATCTATTGGACCCGGGTAATAAAGTGGGGGTACTTTTTATTCAAACAAACAGCTT
>CM036538.1:33812393-33912393 GCA_020745685.1 Tautogolabrus adspersus
TGTGTAGATTGTGGCTGCTGTGGTGGTCTGACAGATGTGTAGATTGTGGCTGCTGTGGTGGTCTGACAGATGTGTAGATTGTGGCTGCTGTGGTGGTCTGACAGATGTGTAGATTGTAGCTGCTGTGATGGTCTGACAGATGTGTAGATTGTGGCTGCTGTGGTGGTCTGACAGATGTGTAGATTGTGGCTGCTGTGGTGGTCTGACAGATGTGTAGATTGTAGCTGCTGTGGTGGTCTGACAGATGTGTAGATTGTAGCTGCTGTGGTGGTCTGACAGATGTGTAGATTGTGGCTGCTGTGGTGGTCTGACAGATGTGTAGATTGTGGCTGCTGTGGTGGTCTGACAGATGTGTAGATTGTAGCTGCTGTGGTGGTCTGACAGATGTGTAGATTGTGGCTGCTGTGGTGGTCTGACTCGCACACACAGGCCATCAGTGTGTGTGCCTGCTGTATTGGACATATGTGTAAAATGGTTATAAGGTGAGAAAAACAACAGATGTCCCTTTGTAAAATGTTAAATAGTGAAACAAAATATTATACAACGCCCCCTGGTGGGATAAAACCGTAAACGTCATTTCATGGGCTGATACCAGTGTCATAATCAACATGTCTGAGGATGGTACTGACCATCACAGAGAAAAATAATGGTCTGCATTCAGACCCATCAACTTCCTTTATTAACATACACACACACACTCACACACAGAAGCACACGCACACCTCATTCAGCTTCAGGTCATTTTGTTCTCGGTCGTTCTGTAGCTGTAATGTCCCAGAGCTCTCAAACGTCATGTCTCCATCTCTTCATATAACGCCACTTATAAAGAAAAGAAATCTATTCTGCAATAACAGTCAGCTCACTTGACATTAAAGATTTTCTTCTCTAAGACAGCATGACCCTGAACGCAGCATGAAGTCAAGAGACGGTTAAACACAGCTAGGAAACAAAAAAAAGCTCAGCAACAAGTGAAAGACAAACAGAGTCACGAAGGGGCGAAGTTAAGAATCAGAGTTTAAAATTATCATTTACGTCTGCTTTTCTTTTCTTAGTAAAAGTCTAAATCAAAAGGTTTCGGTTTTAAGGAAAAGTATCGTTTCACCTTTTGTCTGTGTTCTCTCTTTCTCTTGTCTACATATAGGAAGTAAAATATTTGCATATAACCAATCCCTTTATTTTCATTGATTTGCATTGGTCACCACTTTGAACTCTCTCAACATGATCTAATTCAAGACAGAGAGCAACCGAGACACAACCAAACTTTTTCTAAATCCAGAATATAACTGAAGCACCTTCTTCACAGTTACAAAGCTCTTAATTGTCAGACTTCTTCATATATTAAAGAGCACCATGTTGTATTCCCTCTCTAGAACATTTTTCTCCAGAGTTCAGGCCTGTTCATGGTACCTACAGTCTCTAAATGTACTATGGGAGGTAGAGCCTTCAGTTATCAGGCCTGCTCGTGGTACCTACAGTCTCTAAATGTACTATGGGAGGTAGAGCCTTCAGTTATCAGGCCTGCTCGTGGTACCTACAGTCTCTAAATGTACTATGGGAGGTAGAGCCTTCAGTTATCAGGCCTGCTCGTGGTACCTACAGTCTCTAAATGTACTATGGGAGGTAGAGCCTTCAGTTATCAGGCCTGCTCGTGGTACCTACAGTCTCTAAATGTACTATGGGAGGTAGAGCCTTCAGTTATCAGGCCTGCTCGTGGTACCTACAGTCTCTAAATGTACTATGGGAGGTAGAGCCTTCAGTTATCAGGCCCCTCTCCTTTGGAATCATCTACCAGTCAGGGTCCTGGAGGTGGACACCCTCTGTAGGCTTAAAACGTTCCTTTTAGATTTAGCTTATAGTTAGGGCTGGCTCCTAGTTATAGATAGATAGAAAGATAGATAGATAGATAGATAGATAGATAGATAGATAGATAGATAGATAGATAGATAGATAGATAGATAGATAGATAGATAGATAGATAGATAGATAGATAGATAGATAGATAGATAGATAGATAGATAGATAGATAGATAGATAGATAGATAGATAGATAGATAGATAGATAGATGTACTTTATTGATCCCAAACTGGGAAATTGTGGCAAAATTATAGTTATGCTGCTATAAGCTAACCCGCTCTTTCCACATAATCTGGAAGTGACCAACTGTAGGATATTGCACTTCAGCATCGGCCTCACTTTTCAACACCGGAGGTTGCTGCTTGGTATATTTACTTTACATGTAGGTGCAACAGCAAAGTAGGCCCAAAGGTCAAAGGTCAAACTCAAATATCACCAGCATGTTTGTTGCAAGGTTAAGTTCTAACAGAGAAAAAGATGCAGGTAATAACAATGTCTAATTGTAAATAAAACGGTACAATGGTGCCTTAAAGCCACCCATTCTTCAGTGGTACAATCAGTTTCAGTTTGGATTCAGCATGGTGCCCTGAAGCTCTGAAAACAAAGCTTGGATGAATAGCAGCATGGTACAAATACATGTGGGAAAGAGCATGCACACGCACCGCAGGGCTCCGACTCGTCAGACTTAATAGTGGAAGAATCAAAGTTATATAAACAGCTGAGCATCTGAAGAGTTTCACTGAAATATAAAACCTCCTTTATCAACAACCGGAGAACAACGGGAACAAGTGCCTCAGCCTTCGAGAGCTATTCAGTTATTTGATACTGCACGTCGGGAGGTCGATGAAATGAGATAACAACCATGTGGAACACAGAGACAGTTACATTTGACAGTGAAACGCTTCTGCATGCAGAGCAGAAGGACACATTTTGAAAAACTTCAGTCTCTCACATGTATTTACTAAGGCTTTAGTCCTCGGTAACAACTTCAAACATTTGTGCCTAACATTGACTTCAGTCTCAGCTCCATCACAAAAACATAATGGATGTAACAAACAGTTAATGAAAGAAAGCTCGACCTGCAGAACAACTTGACCTCAACGCTCCTAAAATTATTTTGTATCCAAAGTGACGAACATCAGAGTACAACACAACCAAGGATCTAGAGAGGAGGAAACAACGTCAGGAAGTGCAAACAAACAGCTTTAAGTCCGATCGGACACACAGGTGCTGACAGGAAGTGACCGGAGGCAGAGCACGACATCGACAGCTGTTCTAGAGAGTTCTGATCAGCATCGAAACCATCCTGAATATCATCATCATCATCATCATCATCAATCAATCTTTATTTGTATAGCGCAGATCATCAAGGTCGTAGGTGTTCATAAAAAGCTGGGTAAAAAAAATACACAAGCTCAAGTCAATTTACCATTACTAATATTTTCTAGTCCTCTGACTGCTCTAAGCATTTCACACCTACACATTCACACACTGATGGTAGAGGCTGCTGAGTAAAGAGTTCATCAGTATTAACTCATCCATTCATACACATTCACTCACTGATGGTAGAGGCTGCTGAGTAAAGAGTTCATCAGTATTAACTCATCCATTCATACACATTCACACACTGATGGTAGAGGCTGCTGAGTAAAGAGACCATCAGTATTAACTCATCCATTCATACACATTCACTCACTGATGGTAGAGGCTGCTGAGTAAAGAGACCATCAGTATTAACTCATCCATTCATACACATTCACACACTGATGGTAGAGGCTGCTGAGTAAAGAGACCATCAGTATTAACTCATCCATTCATACACATTCACACACTGATGGTAGAGGCTGCTGAGTAAAGAGTTCATCAGTATTAACTCATCCATTCATACACATTCACACACTGATGGTAGAGGCTGCTGAGTAAAGAGTCCATCAGTATTAACTCATCCATTCATACACATTCACACACTGATGGTAGAGGCTGCTGAGTAAAGAGACCATCAGTATTAACTCATCCATTCATACACATTCACACACTGATGGTAGAGGCTGCTGAGTAAAGAGTCCATCAGTATTAACTCATCCATTCATACACATTCACTCACTGATGGTAGAGGCTGCTGAGTAAAGAGTCCATCAGTATTAACTCATCCATTCATACACATTCACACGCTGCTGAAGAAGCAGTGGGAGCAACTTGGGGTTAAGTGTCTTGCCCAAGGACACATCGGACATGTGACTGAAGGAGCTGGGGATCAAACCCCGACCTTCTGGTTAAAGACCACTGAGCCACAGCTGCCTCTGTCTCTTTATCATTTTAAATGATCTGATATGACTTCTAGTTTTTAAACAACACAAAGTCGACGTGTTGGCGTCTTTAAAGACGTTTGTCTACAGGTCTTTTTTTTATCTCCCAAAAGGCAGAGCTAAATTTGACCCTGAATTATTTGTAACTGATCAGCGTGGTTTTACACGTTCACACATTCTTAATGTCTACTTAAGGTTAGTGATGACAAAGGGGGAGGGGTATGTTGGGACAGACTCAGGCCTGTAGCCCCAAACAGGAGCCTGATTTGAGGACTTCTGGAGGGAAACGAACAAAGGCCCTGCAAAAACACTGATTCCCAGCATGCCCTGCAGCACCTCACACCTAGATCTGAGGCGTGTGGGGAACCTGGACCCAATTCCCTCATTGGAGCAGATCTGGGGGATAACATCAGGGAGTCCCAGGCTACAAAAGCTGTGGTCTCCCATCGTTCCTCGTCTCTAATGTGCCTGCCTGCCTTGCATCTTATAAATGTCCCAACCTCCCTGCTTCTACGACACATTTGTAAGTGTTTTTGCACACAGTCAGTAACCAGCTGGTCGAGCACCAAGAGTTTTCTTCCCTCATATTTTCTTCAACGTTGTTGAACGCAACCGGACAGGAGTGCAGGTTCCTCATGTAATGTACCATTCATGAATTAAAGTTATGTTAATTCCAGTTGAACCAACAGTCTGCTCTGCAAAGGTCACCATCCAGCCTTTTGTACAAACAGAGGCTCCAGTCTGTAACACTGTTTTCATTTGTCACCGCTGTCTTCAGTTACCTGCTGTCCTTTACCTGAAGCTGACGGGCCGGGACGGGAGACAGGAGACAGGAGTGTGCTGGGGAAAGTGATCCGCCGCCTCAGTGTAACTACATGAATAAGAGAAGAGAGGAAAGCAGCAAAAGCCGTCAGTCAGCAGAGAGTAAAATTATACGTGCAGGGCTGCTCGACTGACGGCTGAAGTGAAAGGACATGTTGGGTAAACGTAGACGAACACAGCCACTCTCTGACACCAGAGCTCAGTCTGAGACATTCAACCACCCCAACACTGTCTGCTTTAGGTTGTTTAGGGTTGCCTTAACAGAACCATTGACCCAAATCTGTGTTCTTTTAAATGGCCAGCAGGGGGCGACTCCAATGGTTGCAAAAAGAAGTCTATGAACTTCTGAGCAAACTTCTTACTTGATTTATTCGCTCAGTAAACATTTCCCTGATCAGTTTAATGTCTCAATCTGGAGATTCAAGTCTTCTTCAATACAGCACGATGTTCATTTAGGAGATTAGGGTCCAATTTAGAGTGAAATAGAGCTTCAAACAGGGGAGGATTCAGAGTGTCGCTGTCTTGTGTTTAAAGGTCACATATTGTCTCCTCCTCCTCTTCAGTGTAATTAAGTCTCAGAGCTCCTCAAAACATGTGTGTGAAGTGTCTTGTTCTAAATCCACTCTGATCCTGTATTTGATCATGCCTATAAACCCCTCTATTTCAGCCCTGCTCAGAACAGGCTGTTTCTGTGTCTGTAGCTTTAAATGTAAATGAACTGTGTCTGACCACGCCCCTCTCTGGAAGGGCTTGGGTGGCTCGGGCTTTCTCGCTCCATGCCCTATTGTTTACGGTGAGAAGGCAGACTCAGAGGGCAGAACAAACACCTAGCTGTGGGAGTGTCACCCACCTGGGGGAGGGGTTACTGCCCTTTGTGATGTCATGAAGGGAAAAGACTAGACAGACTAGAGACACATGTTAGAGTTAGAGAAACATGGTGAAGAGGATTTTACGTACAGTAATATTTGACCTTCAAAGCCTGACTACATAAGTGGAAAATTTACCCTAATCATCTACATGGCCAGATATCACAAGAAGGGGCTGGAACCTGACTTCTTTCTTTGCTTTTCTGTAATTTAGTTGGACTTAACCTTTTTGAAGAAAATGCATTGTGTTGTTGAAGTTCCTGAAAGACTGTGATAGATGTAAACTTAAATAAATGACTAAAAAATGAAGTTACACATGTAGAAAAAGCCTGAACAAGAGGAATCAGATATTCTCCCAGAATAAATAATCCCCGCTGTCAAATCTTTTAACCCTGGACTTCATTCCTCTGCCTGCTGAGAGCCTCATATGAGAGGATATTAAGTTATCAGTTTAAATATGAACATGACAGGATGAAGAGGTTAGATCCACACAGAGCTCTGCAGGGAAGTCACGTTTAACCGGCTGCGTGTGTGCGCGTGTGCATGTGTGTGTGTGTTTGTGTGTGTGTGTGTGTGTGCATGTGTGTGTGTGTGCCTGCGTTCATGAGTGCATGCATGCAAGAGAGAGAGAGAAACAATAAGGGAGTGACACATTGGGTACATTGTGGTGATAATGGTTGATCTGTGTCTCTGCGTGAGCTGTATGAGAAGTGATTTGAAGCCACTTTTAGTGCTTTTTATTTTAAATATTCATGTTGATAACATTTTTGGTCATATAATGTGTATCACAAGTTTTAAAAATAGCCACCATGACCACTCGTTGGTTTGTGGGCTGTAGTTTTAAGCATGCAGTGTGTCACAGTCACAACTAAACAAAAGATAGAAAGAGCCACGTACAGAACCAGAAAGGATTTATTAAAGGTCACATATTATTCAAAATCCTCTTCCCCATGTTTCTCTAACACTAATATGTGTCTCTAGTCTGTCTACAAACCCTCCAATGATGAGAAAAGTCCATCCTCTCCGTCTTTTGCCTTCTCCACTTTTCAGAAAATGTGTGCTCAAACAGGCCGTTTGGAGATTTTCCCTTCATGACATCACAAAGGGCAGTAACCCCTCCCCCAGGTGGGTGACACTCCCACAGCTAGGTGTTTGTTCTGCCCTCTGAGTCTGCCTTCTCACCGTAAACAATAGGGCATGGAGCGAGAAAGCCCGAGCCACCCAAGCCCTTCCAGAGAGGGGCGTGGTCAGACAAAGCTCATTTGCATTTGGGTAAAAGAAGCCAACAAGAAGCCATAATATCACAAGAAATATAGCTTCAAATTTAGACAAAAAACAATCTACTGCCAGAAAAAAGCATTTCTGGTCAGGTCTAATCCCGGGATATGTTGGGCAAGGGAGGACGCACCTGATGCATCCTTTGTGGCCCAAAAACGTAAGACACATTTGAAGGAGCCTTCAGAATGAGGCAGACAAACCACTGTGATGTAACCAATCTCCGTAAGCGCCTTTCGAAGGATGCAGCCCCTGAATTGAGACCAAGCGGCAAACTCAGATGTTGAAAATGAAGCCGAGTGCAACCTCCTGCAGTTCCTCGAGTGTCCACTAGAGGCTGGCTGCAGAAGCACAGGAAGTCATTTAATGTTGTTACACTGTCTGACTTCCTGTCCCGCTCGATCTGCTTTCTGGTTTTGATGCTCCGTGCCCCGGCATCTGGCGAAAATATGATTGAGACACAGCTAGCTCTAGTGTTTTTGTGTGTGTGTGTGTGTGTGTGTGTGTGTGTGTGTGTGTGTGTGTGTGTGTGTGTGTGTGTGTGTGTGTGTGTGTGTGTGTGTGTGTGTGTGTGTGTGTGTGTGTGTGTGTGTGTGTGAGTGTCACTGTAGCTTTAAATACATTAAGAAATGAATGGGTACCCTTTCAAAGAAGTTAAGGATTCAAAACAATCAAAAATCCTTTTTATGGCTTGTTTTGTCTTCCAAGCAGTCTGAGGTCAAAGGTCAAATCACTATGAAAGTCTCTATCTGTGCAGAAGAAGTGAGTCATCAACTGTTTTCACACATGTAGTCCTCCAAGCAGGCGGTCTAGATTCAGCTCCGGCCTGTGGCTCCTTTCCCGCGTGTCCTTCCCCACTCTCTCTCTCCCCGGTTTCTGACTCTGTCGACTGTCCTGCGTCTCTAAATAAAGACATAAAAGCCTGAAAATAAATCTTTAAAAAAAGACCGCACAGAGGATTTGATTTGATCCTTGATATAAAAAAACAAACGGGGTTAAAAAAAGGCGACTGAGCTGTGATTAAACACTCGGACTCCCAGAGGAGGGATGTAGGTCACCTGTAATCAGACCACACATCAGTCTGTGTGTGTAAGGGGGGCTGGACAAACACACACACACACACACACACACACACACACACACACACACTGGCGAGGGGAGCACTCAGCCGTGATGAATGTTCTGACCTGTTAACCTGTGGAGGGGGAAGAGGATCAGCACGCTGCAGGGGGTTATGGGTAACAAAAGACAAAAAGAAAGAGCAGAACGATAGAAAGTTTACTGGAGCGTAAAGGTGTGCTGTCAGGAGCATTCCAGACAACGTGCTGACGAGCAGGGACCCTCTTCTTCATCGATGATCTCTTAATAAATCTGAAATCATTCACGCAGATCTAAAAGATCGTTCATTTCAAAGTGTGTCATGATGATTTCAGAGCTTTGAAACATATAGATTAGTTGACTTAAAACCCGACTGATAGTTCTTTTAGTTCACAATGTTTATTTAGAAATATTGTCAGCGTGTGAGCGTTAACTTCTCATGATGACTTCTCAGAGGAGGTAGGCGGTTTTAAGGCACCCCCACACGGCCGTTTTGGACGCCCCTCGGTTTGCCAGATATGAGAGCAGTTATCAGGTCAAACCAACAGGTGTTGCAGCGATGGAAGCGGGCAAGAGAACTGGTTCAGATAGAAGTGATTGTACCCGACCTAAAAAGCCTCTGCATGTTTCTAATAAGCTCCACGAGCAGAAACGTGCTCAAACTAGGATCAATATTGGAGATGCTTTTGAAAAATGGAGAGAGGTTAGAACGCAGAAAGGTTTACAGACCGATGCAGAGCTGGATAAACACTGAAGCTTCAGTGTCCACCACATGGTGACCTGCGTGAGCATCCACTCTAGAGAGGAGGGGGGGGGGAGACAGCTCTCTATAATGTTTAGAATTTGGACTGCAGTACCCATTTTAAACACTAGGGGTCAGAGTTACATACTGCTCCTTTAAACATTTACTTTGTTAACCTCCTTCTACTGCATGAACAAATGAAATACATCATTTAGGTGAAAACTGCCCTCATCAGAACATTATTAGTATGTTGTAGAACATTTGAGTTATTCATGTTCAATTAAATGTTTGCAATAATCCAAAGGATCTTTAGATGTTGAAGTGGATGAGAGACATATCGTTGTCTTTTTTTAGCGATATACCTTAAACGTTTTTAAGATTTCAAAGCAGTGGCTGAAACAGACGGACTTTTGTTCTCCTAACTTGAACTGATATCAGAAAACGTGTTGTCAAAATGTGATGCATTAGGGCCTATTTTCAGGAATGTTTTCTTATATCTCGCAGCAAAACCAGTGCAGTTCATTGCTTTCAGCGCTGAGTGTCCTGAGCGCAGAAACGCTCTCAGCGTCCGGCTTGTTTTGGCCGGCGGGTTCCTGGTGGTGCGGTGGGGCCCAGAAGACTTGTTGTTTTCGTCTCTCTTTGGCGAGGATTTCAGCGGTGCTGCCTAGAAAGCAGTAAGTCCTGTGGTGAAGAGTTGTATAACTCACTGCAGTCTCGTGCATAAAGCTCATTACCGACCCTGACCCAGACATTTTGTCAGCACCATCACACTGGAACCAAAAACAGAGAATAAAAAATGTTCCCAGAGGAAAAAACCAAAGCTGCCACAAGCATGCAGAGCTGCTAACTGTGAGGACGGCTAAAGATAGACTGAATGCCTGAAACAGACCCCAACCAGCCTCGTAACTCACACAGACCAAAACTCTCATCACCCGTTTAAGCTTCTGCTGACTGTTGTCACTCAGTGCGGATCATAAACATCATCGGATGAAAAGCAGACGACACACACACAAACACCAACACGATGGCTCAGACTCTATGCAGACGACTCTCACGTTATCTGACTCAGCCTCGTTTGCGTACGAGTATTGACTTAAACCCAAACCATCTTTTAGTCGATAATTTGTTTGTCTTTTTGGGCTGTGGTCGTATTACTCGCAGAAAAACATCGAGAGCTTCCAAACCAAACCGCTAACATTTCAGGTTTCTTTCTTACACGGCCTGAAGATAAAAACATGTCTGATCTTTGGATTTCACATTCACTTAATACGCTGTTGTTGTTTTGGTTGCATCGTGTCATTGCCAGTAAAACAGGCGACTGCTCCAAACCAAAATCCACAAACATCTAAATTTCCTTTTCACATGCAAGCTGCCGTTTGGTAACCAACTTATTAGTGGTCGGATGAATCCTCTCGAGGCACAAAGTCCAAACTATAACTTTTAAAACAGCTCAAACTTTGAAAAACAAAACCTAATCAATGCCAAACCATGCACCTGTTTTTCCTCTCATGCTTATCAAACTACTGTATGTGAACCTGATGTTTTTACTCATATGCTCGGTGGTTGTGGGGACGACACAGTCTGATGGTGGTGGCTGGGCGTCAGGGACGTCGGGTGGTGGTAGTGCCAGATCACCTCACTGAAGGTTTGGGGAGCTCCGTCTACTCTAGAGCCCGGCTACTTCTAACAAAGTATAATCCTCCCTTTCCCTTTTCATCTCATTTATTCCTTTTCTCTCTCTCTTCTCTTCTTTATTATCTCTTATCACTGTGTAATGTCTTTGTTTGTTAAAGGCTATAGTAGTCGATGTCTCAGTATCTTTTCTCTTGACTGTCCTCCTACTGTATGTTTTGTATCATCTAGCACTTGTACTGTTTCCACACGCTCGTTCACTTCTCCCCTCATGGAAGGTTCTCTGTAGTGGACTACAGCACAATAAAAGCTCCACTGTGGGACACCACTCGCCATCTTTCTGCACGCCATGAATGACGTCACTGGAGGTAGCTGCTTGGTTAGAACATGCATATGTTAAGACACCTTCTGTTCAGCCTTAAAGACAACAAAGTCCAACCTTTTGCAAAACGTGCATATTGTTTCCTAGTTTTGTGTTCAACCCTTAAATCATCAACATCAAGGTTTGTGCAGCTTGTGATTGGCAAACCTGCTGCCTTAGAGTTTGTTGCATCAAACTATCAAAGGAGAGCATCTGCAAATACAGATCTTTGGTTTGCTGTGTGATCACATTCTGTGCTCACTGTTACGTAAAGCATGTTGTTTGTCTCAAATTAAAAAGGCAACGCAAATGAGACCACTGCAGAGACTAAACTCTGACAGACGTGGCTCAGCTGGTCACTTCAACCAAATCAGGTCAGTGCAAATGTTTCTCTCCCGCTCGCTCAGGACGGTCAGGTGATTTTTGCTTAAAGGTAAACAGCTGCACAAACTCCAGATGTCACTCTGCAGAACGGTCCAATGAGCAGCATCCATCTGTCTATCCACTTTACACCTCAGTGGTTCTAGGAGAATTTCTGTCGGGCACACACATTTTATTTCTGACTGCATTTGAGCAACTTTTAGTTTATCGTCTCTTCTCCTCAAAATATGCCTCTCTCTCCTCCTCACCTCTCTCTCTGTTTTCTCTAACAATCAATCATGAGAGAAAAACGAGAAGCTGATGGATGAACGAGAAAGATAAAGAGAAGTGACATTCCTAGAGCTTTGCATCCACACTCCTTTCTCTCTTCCCTCCCTGAAGCTCTCCTCCTCGCCTCCTCCTTCGCCGGTCTCTGAGGTGAACCACGTCGTTAACTGCGGTCCAAACCTCGAAGGCTGTTTCTCGTAGACCTCGTGGCGGCACAATGACAGCCTGGGAGGACGATTGCCACAAAGCTTCACAGTGAAAACAGCTCCCTCAAGCAGCAGCTCAAACCTCCAGAAGGTTCTGTGACCACTTTAGGTTACAGTTAATCAGAGCGTTTAAAAAGAAAAATGATTGTTACCACAGAGCGAAGCGGTTGAATCCCTGAAGAAGAAAACATGATCCTGTTTAAGAATCAGTTCCATCAAAAACAATCCGCTTCCTTTCATGTCGATCATGAGTGTAAAAAAATCAATAGTTCATGAAATGTAAAAAGAAAGAAGAGGCAACCTTCATACTGATCTTAAAGGAGCAATATGGAACTCTGACACCTAATGAACTACACTGACTGCTTCTTTCCTCCAAATGATTCATCAATAATCTCTTCACTGTAAAATATCTCTGCTGAGAATGTCTTATAATCTGTAAAACTTCCACTCGTGTTTGTGAGTTTGTCTGAAATGAAATGTCACTTATATAACTCCTCTGTTCTCGAACGCTCAGAGCGCCTCATACTGTGTGCCATTCACTGCATTAACACACACATATACATTCATGCACTGAAGGCGGAGCTGTCAGCCTCCATCTATTCTCATCCTCACTCACAGACACACAGACACACAGACACACACACACACACACACACACACACACACACACACACACACACACACACACACACACACACACACACACACACACACACACACAATTAAAGCACAGCCTTCACAGTTCCTTGGAGGTTTCTGTGTCTTCCTCAAACACACTTGAACGTGCAGACTGCAGCAGCAGAGGTTTAAAACGTTGTTTTTTATTATTGGATGAATATTTATTCCTCTCGAGCCACTTCCAGCCTCAAACAACTGGAAACATCAGCTGTGCCTACCGCTGAGAGTCTGTTTAGTTTAGATTAATGCTCTTGGAGTTGCCTAACAATTTAAAGCTCCAAACTACAGCAACAAATGATTTTACACACACGCAGCTGATGGTGGGATAGAGCGTCTTTCATCAGCTGGATCAACTTAGATTGAAATGTGGATACACAATCTGTGACGTATCTGTCAGGCAGTAGAGTGTGTGTTTAGTCTAAGTCCTGCTGTTCTCCTCATCGGCTCATTAAAACTTGTCAGTCGTCTCCCCTGAGGCGGAGCTGCTGTCCATAATAACTCCTCCACAGGTGTGACAGGAGCAGATGGTGATCATACAGCTGAACTCGCACTGATGTTCACCATAATTCTGAACATTTACTGACAATGTTTTTCTGCTTTTCTTTCCCCTTCCAGCTAGCCTCTGCAATCTGCGGTTGCTGGCAAGGCAGCTGCACGTCAACAATCCCAAAAAATTCCATGAGAAGAAACTGGCAGCAAGACTTAAAGGAGCAGTATGTAACTCTGACACCTAGTGTTTAAAATGGGTACTGCAGTCCAAATTCAAAACATCGCAGAGAGCTGTCTCCCCCCCCCCCCCCCTCTCTAGAGTGGATGCTCACGCAGGTCACCATGTGGTGGACACTGAAGCTTCAGTGTTTATCCAGCTCTGCATCGGTCTGTAAACCTTTCTGCGTTCTAACCTCTCTCCATTTTTCAAAAGCATCTCCAATATTGATCCTAGTTTGAGCACGTTTCTGCTCGTGGAGCTTATTAGAAACATGCAGAGGCTTTTTAGGTCGGGTACAATCACTTCTATCTGAACCAGTTCTCTTGCCCGCTTCCATCGCTGCAACACCTGTTGGTTTGACCTGATAACTGCTCTCATATCTGGCAAACCGAGGGGCGTCCAAAACGGCCGTGTGGGGGTGCCTTAAAACCTCCTACCTTCTCTGGTCCAAACAAATCCAGACCATTCAGGACCAGAATCTAAAGTTAGAAGGAGGACATACTGGCTGCTGCATTGTTGTCAGAGAAGCCAGCACTTCAACATAGCATGTTTCCTTAATGTCTGATCATAGAGTAAGCTCACTTTATCATTTCACTCTCTACACATCTCACTAAATTGGACCTTTAACTACACTGGCTGCTGGGCGTAAGGCTCGGTCTGCTTATTGGTCTCCGGGCATTGGGGGATTTAGGGGTCATCTGAAGCGACTTTATTCCTTAAAGTGATTTATATTGTTGCAAACAATCAAAACAGCTTCTGCAGAAGTCTGGTGTTTTGAAACGTCCGTCCTCATGTGGGTGGTTTCAGGAAGCTCCGACCACTGAGTGACCAGCTAACAAAAACATGTTTTTTATTTTTCCAAGCTGAAATAACTGCTGTCCACTCGTCCCTGATAATCTTAGCCTTCGTGACATTATCCCGAGCTTTGTCCTGTAACCGACTGTGACAAAAAGCCTTCAGCAGTCAGACAAAGGATCCGGTGGGAAGCCAGCAGTGTGAAACTAACTTCTTCAGACACATACAGTATTGTTGTCGTGGTCATAACAAGCTGACAGCGGTGTGAAGTAACAGGCCGGGACATGCTGCTGCTGCTGCGTCTTCCTGTTGTCATGGAAAAAAAACCTTCGCTTAACACACCTGGGCTTTTTAAAAGTTTCATCCCAAACTGTGATCACATTTGTTGTTAGTGGCCGGGTGTCGCCATGTTGAATCTCGCAGCCTCGGTGATCACCTGAAACAAACACTAGTTCAGAAACGCTCGAACAGTAAAGGTCAAAAAGGTAAGACACACGATGAAATCAAAACATCGACGTCGATTTCTGCCTTTTCTCTGACGCTCATCCATGATAGCAGCAGGTGAGCGCTCTAAGAAATCAGTGATGGGACAACAAAACATCGCCCGCCTGCAGAGCCAGTGATTTTTACATTCATGTGTTTCCACGTGTGCACGCTCTGCTGACATGTGACCTTCTGTCATTTTCATTTCTCTGAGGCCTCACACTGCCTGCTGATACCGCTTCAACACGGACACAGGTGCACGCACGCACACACACACACACACACACACAGGTGTGTGTGATGTAATTAAAGAGTGTGCGTATAAAAGCAGCTTCATCATTATTGCATTAAACTGGATACACCTGTTCAACTTTCTAATCCTACAAAATTAAGCACTAGCAACCTTTAAATGTTACAAACATATGATAAGAGTTTACCATAAAATCAGGAATAGAAGTGCACCGCTAATAAGACACAGTCTCTTCTTTTTTTTTTTTTTTTTTTTTCGGGGGGGGGGGGGGGGGGGGGTCTCCCAGAGAGAACAAAGGTACAAAAGGTACGCGGTCGAGTCGATGTTGTTGATGATGTGAATTGTTGTTTGATGGGAACCCAGAAGCTCAGATGAAGAGGGAAGGTGTGAAGGAGATTTATTTCAGGGCAGAAGACTGACTGACTGACCGACCGACTGACTGACTGACTGACCGACCGACTGACTGACTGACTGACTAACTGACCGACTGACTGACAAACCGACCGACCGACTGACTAACCGACTGACTGACTGACTGACCGACCGACTGACTGACTGACTGACTAACTGACCGACTGACTGACAAACCGACCGACTGACTGACTGACTGACCGACTGACCGACTGACTGACAAACCGACCGACTGACTAACCGACCGACCGACCGACCGACTGACTAACTGACCGACCTACCGACTGACTGACCGACTGACTGACTGACTAACCGACCGACTGACTAACCGACCGACCGACCGACCGACTGACTAACTGACCGACCTACCGACTGACTGACCGACTGACTAACCGACCGACCGACCGACTGATTAACCGACCGACCGACCGACTGACTGACTGACTAACCGACCGACTGACAAACCGACCGACTGACTGACTAACCGACCGACTGACTGACTAACCAACCGACTGACTGACTAACCGACCGACTGACAAACCGACCGACCGACTGACAAACCGACCGACTGACTGACTAACCAACCGACTGACTGACTAACCGACCGACTGACTGACAAACCGACCGACTGACTGACTGACTGACAAACCGACCGACCGACTGACTGACAAACCGACCGACTGACTGACTGACAAACCGACCGACTGACTGAAAAACCGACCGACCGACTGACTGACTAACCGACCGACTGACTGACTAACCGACCGACTGACTGACAAACCGACCGACTGACTGACTAACCGACCGACTGACTGACTAACCGACCGACTGACTGACTGACAAACCGACCGACTGACTGACAAACCGACCGACTGACTAACCGACCGACTGACTGACTAACCGACCGACTGACTGACTAACCAACCGACTGACTGACTAACCGACCGACTGACTGACTGACAAACCGACCGACTGACTGACAAACCGACCGACTGACAAACCGACCGACTGACTGACAAACCGACCGACTGACTAACCGACCGACTGACTGACTAACCAACCGACTGACTGACTAACCGACCGACTGACTGACTGACAAACCGACCGACTGACTGACAAACCGACCGACTGACTAACCGACCGACTGACTGACAAACCGACCGACTGACTGACAAACCGACCGACTGACTGACTAACCAACCGACTGACTGACTAACCGACCGACTGACTGACTGACAAACCGACCGACTGACTGACTAACCAACCGACTGACTGACTAACCGACCGACTGACTGACTGACAAACCGACCAACTGACTGACTAACCAACCGACTGACTGACTAACCAACCGACTGACTGACTGACTGACTAACCGACCGACTGACTGACTGACAAACCGACCGACTGACTGACTAACCAACCGACTGACTGACTAACCAACCGACCGACTGACTGACTAACCAACCGACTGACTGACTAACCAACCGACTGACTAACCGACCGACTGACTGACTGACTAACAGACCGACTGACTGACTGACAAACCGACCGACTGACTGACTAACCGACCGACTGACTGACTGACTGACTAACCGACCGACTGACTGACTGACAAACCGACCGACTGACTGACTAACCGACCGACTGACTGACTAACCGACCGACTGACTGACTGACTGACAAACCGACCGACTGACTGACTAACCGACCGACTGACTGACTGACTGACAAACCGACCGACCGACTGACTGACTAACCGACCGACTGACTGACTGACTAACCGACCGACTGACTGACTAACCAACCGACTGACTGACAAACCGACCGACTGACTGACTAACCGACCGACTGACTGACAAACCGACCGACTGACTGACTGACTGACTAACCGACCGACTGACTGACTGACAAACCGACCGACTGACTGACTAACCGACCGACTGACTGACTAACCGACCGACTGACTGACTAACCGACCGACTGACTGACTGACTGACTAACCGACCGACTGACTGACTAACCGACCGACTGACTGACTAACCGACCGACTGACTGACTGACTGACTAACCGACTGACTGACTGACAAACCGACCGACTGACTGACTAACCGACCGACTGACTGACTAACCGACCGACTGACTGACTGACTGACTAACCGACCGACTGACTGACTAACCGACCGACTGACTGACTGACTGACAAACCGACCGACCGACCGACTGACTGACTAACCGACCGACTGACTGACTAACCGACCGACTGACTGACTGACAAACCGACCGACTGACTGACTAACCAACCGACTGACTGACTAACCGACCGACTGACTGACCGACCGACCGACCGGTTTGGGCTGAGTGGAAGAGTCTGAACGATTTTGACACTGATGTTGTTCCGTTGGCTGACTTGGTGATCTTCAGAGTTGAGTTGTTTGCAGGTGGAATTGAACCTGAGCACAGGAGGAAAATATGTTCGAAAACAGCAGCACATAAACTCTGACTAAAATACACAGAGCGGATGATAAACATACCTCTGAGTAGCTGTGAGTGGAGCAGAAACCAGGGTTCTTATACTGAAGCAGATGAGTTGATGAGTAGCAGGTGTGTGATCAAGCCAGGTGCTTGATTGGAAAAAACCTGCAAATAACAACTTCTCATATAGATTAGTGTTGCATCATAACTCACATGAACATACACTCACATATAGGAACACGAGTCGAGGGTTTGACCGCAACATTTTCAGAACATTTGGTCTGCGATGAGTCATCGCTGCCCCTCAGCTGAATGAGAGAACATCTCACTGACGGCATGAAAATAAACACAGTCACGTTCTGGACACACATGGAAACCAGGGGGGCTGACTCATGTTCTCAGTCACATTCAAAACCTGAAAAACTATCTGAGGAGTAAAATCAAGAAGGTTTCTCGCTCTTATTATGACGTCAAAGCAAACTCTCAAGGCATTCAAAAAACCCTGGGAGTATTGGAGGAGATGTAGATGAATTTGTGCTGGAGATGCATGAGTGCAAACAGATAAACATGCTCATGAGTGCAAACAGATAAACATGCTCAGAGTTAGAAAAATGAGATGTTATGTTCTTTATTCAACGTGTGTTTTCTCAGAAGGGAAAGTTTAACAACTTAATGACAGCTTGAAGCTTCGTTAAACGGCTGAGACTTGATGAGTAAACGATCTGAGAGCGTGTCTGCGTCCTGCCGACTGAGCCGCAAGTCAATTTCAGAGGAATTTTTCTCTCATTAGCCTCCAAACAAAATCTTTCCTGTACGAGAGAGAGAGAGAGAGAGAGAGAGAGAGAGAGAGAGAGAGAGAGAGAGAGAGAGAGAGAGAGAGAGAGAGGTGGAAGTGACCTAAAAGCGCGAGCGAGATGTTCAAACTTGTTGGTATAAATCCCCTGAGGTTTTGAGAGCCCCTGTTCTGGAAAATGGCCGACGATGAGTTCATTATCAGGAATTAATGGACGACTTTGAGGCCTGAACCATCCGGCGCGCAGCCGGATGATTTCTAACATCGGGCGCAGCCTGAAGTGGAGGGCTGAACGGTGAAACTGTCGCTTGATTTCAGCTCGGATGGACAGTGAAAAGGGTTGTAGCTGCTGACGAGCTTCATCTTGTGGCTCTCAGAGGATGATGCATCGAAGGACCACATTCAAGATATTATTTCTAAAGTCGTGGAGTTTGCGGCCAGCTGATGCCAAAGTCAGCCGAGTTTTATGGGCCAGAAAAGTCAAGTGTTATGTTGCTATGGTTACTTATCTTATAGGGCTTTCACACATGCAGAAAACTCCTGAAAAACTCCTGAAGTGTTCGTGCTGAGCTGCACGTGTGAACGCAAACAGCTGAATGTTTCTCTCTTCACCCGGAGTTTCTCCTCCAGCCTCCTCGTATTTCTTCTGCAGAAAGTCAGAGTGAGCTGATGTGAGAACGCAGCAGGATATAATCAGGAGAATTCACCTCGAGCGAGTGGGAGGGGGTGGTGACGTTTATTCCCTGTGATCGCGGCACGACCATAGACTGTCTGCACGCCACCTCTACGATCTCCGTGCTCTAATGAACCTGCTGCATTCTGTTTCCTGTTCTCCAGTATGTTCTTCTCCACTCTTTAGTTCAGATTGTGATTCTGTTCAACTACACGTAGCATTGATAGAAAGACAGATATTCTCTTTATAGCGTCGTATAGAGGACTCTGCTGCTTTGACCGCTACTTCCGCTATCACGTTTTATGACGTCACGTCTTACTTCAGGAGACCTCCCGCCCCCCCTCCTGTCTGACAGGGATAGTCTCCCGCTGTGAGCATGTGTGAACAGCCAGGTCAGGAGAATATCCGGAGCAGTCCTCCTACGTGCATATGTAAAAGAGGCTTCAGATACCATCCGCATTGATTTGGAACAGACCATATATCGAAAGTTAATGCAGACCCACGTGACACCTTTCAGTCAACAGAATCGAGTATTCACTCAGACCGTGGTATAAGTGAAGATCTTGAACAGCTCACTGGCCCAGTTGAAGCTGCAGCAGCCGGCTGTGGTCACACTGGGCAGCTCTCAGGTATGGCGGTCCAGAGTCGCCACAAAAAGCCTCTGACTTCTGCAAATGTAGAAAAGCAGGGGGATTTGATTTCTTATGTGATGATTATCACATAAGTCTGTGTGTAATACGCTCCTCTCCTCCTTCATGGGAAAAGAAAATGTGAGTGAAGCCCTCTACAATTACCTTAAGACCGCGTTAGCTCCGTGTGTATTCTGCACACACTCACTGACATTATTCTGCAGATAAGATGTCAAAGCTCTTTGCAGCTTTAGTTTCCTAATACATCCATACAGAGGAAACCACATAATGACAGTTGAGCCTGTTGAAAGACTGAAATCACACTGTGTTCTGTGTGCAGCCGTGCGTTTCATCTGGATAATCAGTCAGAGATTCTGCTCTGTGGAGGGATTTTAGCTGCCTCTTTATTGGTCATACTGGTCTCATGCGGCCTTTTCTCTTTCCCGGCATCAGAACGTTGAGTCCTTTATAAAAACGAAACAAGACATCAGAGTTATTCACAATAAGGCGTGTAGCTGACCTGATTGACAGGTGGGCGCGGTGTAACGGTTTGTCAGGAGGCTTAAAACCCGCCTCAGCTCCAGCTCTCAGCCTGTCGTTAGGTTGACTGAAAGTTAGACTGAGACTGAGTCTGCAGTGAGCGTCTCCCCTCCAAACAAAACGTCGTATTTTTCTGATTTAACAAAGCTTTAAACAATGTATACAGGATTATGCAATCAAACAACATTTCATAATAAACAGAACCATAGAAATTATGTCAAAAAAATATCCTGAATACAACGCGCACTAACTACTAGGCTACCGGCGCCCCCTATAATGTCTTTAACCTCACAATTGAATGTGCAAATGTATCAATCAAGTTCAAACTGACCACTAACTCGTGAATTTTTCCCAAACCAAACTATGACTTCTTGTTCTTTAATGTAACCCCTGTCAGGACAGGTCTTCAAAATAAGAGCATGGTTTCAATAAAACCCTATTTGTTTTTTTGAACCAGGCTGTAAACATGTTAATGTCTGCTGTAAAAACAGGCTTTTTTGGATGGGTGTGTATGTGACTTCCTGTGCTTCTGCAGCCAGCCTCTAGTGGACACTCGAGGAACTGCAGGATTTTACACTTCAGCATTGGCTTCATTTTTCAACACCAGAGGTTGCTGCTTGTAACAAACACACACAGCTCAGGGATTTCTGTATTTCTACCTGTTAGAAGGCTGCACTGTGGTGCAGCCTTCTAACGCTTCTAACACTTCTAACGTTAGCGCTGTCGCCTCACAGTGAGGAGGTTCCTGGTTTGAATCCCCGTCTAACAGGAGTCTCTCTGTGTGGAGTTTACATGTTCTCCCCGTGCATGCGTGGGTTCTCTCCGGGTACTCCGGCTTCCTCCCACAGTCCATAGACATGCTGGAGTGTGGCTGGTTGTCTGTCTCTATATGTCAGCCCTGTGATTGACTGGTGAACAGTCCAGGGTGTAACCCCGCCTCTCGCCCAATTACAGCCGGGATCGGCTCCAGCCACGCGACCCCGAACGGGAAAACTGGTGTAGATAATGGATCTGTAACAAACAGCATCAGAAAGTAATGAACCAGAACAGACATACTCTCCCCTGATTCATCATTCACTACAAGAAAAACAACTCAGATGTAACACACACACACACACACACACACACACACACACACACACACACACACACACACACACACACACAGAATCTAAAGAGGCACAACACTCTGCATAATGCCATTTCAGTGGGAACTACCCTGCAAAATCCGAAAACTGCAAAAAAAGAAGAAGCAAATATAGAAATGTTGCACAAACACTCCGTCTCTATGAAGGGGAAATCAGTTTATTGGCAGCCGTGTATAAATCTGATCAGCTGCGTATAAAACTTAATCACCATTTTCTGCTAAATCCAAACCACTGGCGAAAAAGCAAACATCTTTTTTTGGCTCCTGGATTCGTGTTCTTGGCATTAGAAGTTCACTCGGAAAAGTAATTAGGAAACACCAACTCCTAAAACTGTGAACAAAAACTTAAGTTCAGATACAATGCCATCAAAGACAAGTACATGAATGTAACGTTAAAGGGTATGATTCCTGCAGACAGAGAACATGCAAATCTGACAGATACACACACACACACACACACACACACACACACGCGCGCACGCACACACGCGCGCACGCACATGCACACACACACACACGTACACACGCGCACGCACACACACACACGCGCGCACGCACACGCACACACACACGCGCACACACACGCGCACGCACACACACACACACACACACGCGCACGCACGCACACACACACACACACACACACACACACACACACACAAAGTAGGCCACATGTGGAATATACAGTATCCAGTCAAACAGAAAGAAGATAGCAGGGATTTAGAGATGAGATCACGTGTGCGTTCTGCCCAGCAGCCGTGACATGAAGTTATGTAACACACGAGACACACATAACTCGACTCTGTTAAACTGTCCAGCATGTCGGCACACTCGGGGGAACGAGTGACAAACACAATCTGATGAGGACCCCCACTCTCTTCCTCTGCATGTTAACCAGGAGGATGAAGGACGCACAGAAAAGGCTGAACCCGAGTTTTCTCGCAGGAGTCTGCAGAAAAGTTCAAATGTAAACGGTTAATGGACTTGAGCTCGTAGAGTTCTTTTCTCGTCTTCTGACTCCTCAAAGTGCTTTCACACCGCAGGTCACACCTACACATTCACACACTGATGGTAGAGGCTGCTGTGTAGGGAGCAACTTGGGGTTAAAGGCAGGGTTGGTAATTTACTCCAGATACAAAAATTAATAACTCATGTTCTCTGAAAAAGGAACAGTAGTTGTAAGCCTGTAAAAACTTCGACCAGTGTCTGTCACGCGGTACCAATCTGATGAACCAATCACGCCTCCCTGTCTCCCTGCTCGCTCTCTACCTCTTGCGTTCTCTAGCCCACACTCAAAGCTCGTCACCGATGACGGAGTTTATACTGTGAGTTTACTTACCGCTGAATGAGACATGAGACGACGTAGTTTCTACACAATGCAAGAGATGAGCTGAGGTCCGCTTCTGGAGCAACAGCGCTCGTGCATGTAAGTGAGGGGCGTGGCTTTAGAGGGAGCACAGAGGGGAGGGGGTGGGTGTAGACGGAGCACTGAGGGAATGCTACTTTCAAAATCTGTCAGCTTGCCCAAGGACACATCAGACATGTGGTTACAGGTGCTGGGGATCGAACCTCAAACCTTCCGGTTAAGAGACGACCGACTCTACCGACTGAGCTACAGCTGTAAAACAAATCTGCCCCAGTACCAATCTTTGGTACTGGGGCTTTTCAGGTGATTTATTAAATGACGAGCCGTGTCGAGTTTCTGTCATTTAAAAACACGTGAGAAATGACAACCTTTGGGACGCCTCGCTTCACTCGGCAAACACAGCCCACGTGGATTATTTCACTTTGTTTTTCCAAAAGCGAGTTCTGATCTCACATAATCTACAAGTGGATTTTTTAACGCCCACATGGAGAATTAAAGCATTAATAACTCGAGCATGGCTGTGGGGTGACTGGCACTTTGATGCACTGACTTTGGCACTGCACAGACGTAAGAAGATTTGGGCTAAATGTGTGTGCAAAACCTTTGGATCTGAATCTGTCAGTGGGCCTGCTGGGACATGAGATAGAGGGGGTAACCTGAAAAGCATTACGTCAGTCGAGCCTCTCTCTCTCAGGGACAATATCCACGGTACAGTATTCATTTCGAGGTGAGAGAATAGAGTCGATCAAGATAGATCTGGTTTAGAGTTTATTCAAATCATGTTAGCAAGCAGTGTTTGTTCTTCAGGATCTGGGGGATCCGCTGTGTGGGCTCTTTGAGTCTAAGGGTGTTTTCACAACTAACCTGTTTGGTACGTTTGACAACGAACTCTGGTGCACTTTGTCGGATAGTTCGTTTGGTTTGGGGTGGTGTGAACGCTCATACGTACTCTGGTTTGGAGCAAAGAACCAAACTCTGGTCCGCAGCTCACTTTCAAGTGCACTAAGTGACAGCGTTCCTGACCAAACAAGGGAACGGAACGTTTTTTGAATGGGTGTGGACACTCAATGAACTGCAGGATTTTGCACTTCTGCATTGGCTACATTTTCCAGGTGTGGACGGTGTTACCTTCTTGTCAGCTTCGTCGTCCCTAACCGTGGTTCAGGACAGCTGTTTGGCTCGTTGAGGCTGGTAACGAGCAGTCCGGGTTTATTCTGCGTACAAAGTAGGAGGAGAGACGGACTACATTTTCTGCTCCGGGTCACTTTATTTTCAGACACCTTAGACTTCTACACGTACTCATACCGTAGCGAGAGACTCAATCACACCTTCTCATCGCCTACATTACCCATAAGCCACCTGCTTAAAGGGACAGGCTCAGGCCGGTAACAACAGGATTATGTTTTTAAACAAAGGAAAACCTCCGTTTAAAAAATACCTGCCTACGTGTGGACTCTGCCTTGAAGAGGGGAAAAGGCAGACATTATATAGATTTTTTTTGTGCAGAATTTTAAAGGAACAGTTCAGAACATCGTGCCTGCATCACGCCGCCATGGGGCTGCAGCCTGAGAAACCTGTTAATAAAGTGAAACACTCAAAAACGCGCAAACATGCACAGCCCAGTGAAACAAACAGAAATAGGCAGCAGACAGTCAGAGACCGGTGGTATTTCTGACGCCTACATGAGAGGAGACACAGAGTGTGTGTGTGAATGTGTGTTTGCATGTGTGTGTGTGTGTGTGTGTGTGTGTGTGTGTGTGTGTGTGTGTGTGCGTGTTAACTTTATTTCTTCAAGGACACATTCCTGCAAAGGTTCCAAAGGCCTTGATTCTGTTTATTTTTGTTTATGTGGGTCACATGCTTCTCTCAATGACAGATGCAGAGTGTGTGTGTGTGTGTGTGTGCGTGTGCGTGCGTGTGTGTGTGTGTGTGTGTGTGTGTGTGTGTGTGTGCGTGTGCGTGCGTGTGTGCCTGTATGCAATCAGTGTGTGTACGTGTGCTATGCGTCCTTCAGTGTGCATGTATTTCTGTCCACAATGCTTCATGGTGTGACATTTTTCGGTCCTTCATATCGACGCTGTGATTATTCGTATTTCCTGGCACATAGCTGCGATCAGGCTGCAGATATTTTTATACCAACACTGAACACAATGATCCGTTAATATGTGGAAGAGTTAACACCTGCATCTGTACGGCGCGCTTCATAAAGTTTCAGAAGCTGCTCGACCTACAGAAGGACATGCACCATCGTAGATAAACTACGCTCTAAACTGGACCACTGGACCAAACTTTCCATTAAGTCCCACAGGTTAACTCTAAAGTTCATCAAAGGAAGTAAATATATGAACTTTGGATCGGCCTACACCACACCTCCAATCACCTGACAAGCCGACTTTTACCGAGCCGTCCCACTCCACCCTGTTTGTCTCAGTTCTTCGACGACCCACCCTCCTTCCCTTCCTCTCATCCATCCTCCCTCCTTTCTCATCCCTTCATCTCGTTCGTCTAACTCTAGGCACAGTCTGGGCCAGCTCAGGCAGAATTATGCTTGAGAACCTTGTGTTGGCTTTTACCCGTGGACGTGGAGTTGGTCTGCTTCCTGTTGGACTGGCAGTTGACAAACACTGGCGGTTAGCTTGTGCTAGCGTGCGTTAGCTTGCAGTGTAGGTACAAGCAGTAAACAAAGACACTACGTGTGTTTACAAGCTGCAACCAACACTTCTACTGACTCAACCTTTGAATAAATGTGATTGATTTGATGGTGATTTCTCATGGAGGAGTTGATGATGGGTCCTGAGGCCAACGCTATAAAACATCACCTGTTGGCTTTTAAGATGGCTCCAAAAAGCTGAAATAAAAATGGTGGAAACTGGAAGCTAAAAGTATATCAGAGGATTTTTCAGCCGCTCCTGCAACTCATAAACATCAGGTGCTCCTGCTCGCTGTTTTTTAGTTAGTCCAGATTTTTATTCTACCACAAACTGATTTATTTCCAGCATTAAAAAATATTCTTCTTCTCGTTTTGGTAAATATATGAGAGCATAACTCGTATACACAACCTTCCAGTCACAGGCTGACCTCTCTAATCTTTAAGTGTCGGGATCGGCGGGTGGGTGGTGTCAGTGGAGAGAAGTGACAGATGCAGATTGAAATAAGTTCAGAGACATTGTTCGGCTGAAGCCTCATCACGTGAGCTGCAGTGATTAAAACGCTGAAAATATCTCTGACACGGGCGTAAAGACGCGAGGAGCATGAGGTCATTATTTGTTGACCGCTTTGAGGAATTGGTTGACGTAACGTTTGATGACCGTCAGCGCCTCCGACTGCGGCTGGAATGTGCTGAAAATCACAGAGCGGTGATATCTAAGAGCCAAAGAACAAAGCTGTCCTAGATATACTCTCGATGACGTCTCTGTTTGCCTCCGACTGCAAACCCTCACGGGAGCTGTTTTCATCGAGAGCTTCCAAATATGAGTCCTTTATCTTTGTTAAAATACTTTTAGTGTCTTCTATCCCTCCCTGACAAACACCAGGATGATGTTTCATCTCCTCCATGAAGCAAAGAAAAGAACCTTGAACTGATTGAACCTTCTCTTTTTTAATCTTTGTTTCTGTTTATTCATCTGGAAGTGTTTTTAAAATGTCAGCCACCTCACAAACTTAATGGTAAAGTGAACTGGCTTCTATTTCTGCAAATCTGCAACGAGTGTTTCTCCGAATTATCACGCTCTACCTCATCACGCCATTCCCTCTTTCTCCCCGCATGGCACAGATTGTGGATAATGCCTGGAATCGGGGGGAGCATCAATAAACTCAGATTCTTCACCAGCTTGTTGATAACTCTCAACGTTTGCAGAGTGCTGCTTGAACACAGAAACATTGGTTAAAGCTTGCAGAAATGTAGGTAGCCTAGTGGTTAGTGTGCGCACCCCACTGTCGTTCTCCAAGCAAGCGGCTCAGGTTCAAATCCGACCCGTGTCATTCCCCACTCTCTCTCTCTCTACCTAAAGTCCGACTCTATCCGCAGTTTGCCAAAAATACCCGGATGTCGTACTGATTCAGGAAAAATCTACAGTCTGAATCAAGCCAGTCTCCCTCACGTTCTGTTTCCCACAATGCAAAGCGCCAAGTCAGAGGTTTAAATGATGGAGAGCAGCGTCCATCGTAACAGAGGAAATAATCTCAATCAGACCAAACCACACAAAAAAATTCAAATATGGAACCATATCCCAGATTTAGGGTGCACTCACACTCGCCCCCCCCTCCCCATTCCCCCCCTGGCCTGCACTCACACTGCTCCGGGCCTGAGCACGGTTACCTCTTGTACATGACGTCACAATACAACATATGCATGGCTTTACGTGATCATGAAGTGTGTTTGTTTCAGAGACAGGCTGACTAGAAAAAATAAAGGTAGGAGGTCCTTGCATATATGTTGGAGCTTGTCTTTAATTGTTATACTAGACTGATAATGAAGTCTTATCATCCATCAATAACCGCTGGCTGCACCGACGGCCTCGACAGTCAACGTGAAACCAGTTTAAACAATCGCTCTGTCAGTCGACGGCTGATTAACACGACTGTAGGTCTGACTCCAAGCTCGGAGAATAACTACTCAGTGGAGATTTTTTTTTACCCTGATAGAATAAGATCTATAATAGGCCTCATTAGAAACATTTAGAGGCAGGACGCCGCTCATTAAAGTGCATTAAGGTCTCGTCCCTTTGATGTTACATTACACCAACAGTCCCTCTGAGGCCGCTCCGTGCAGCCGTAATGGGCAGAGATGGTGATGTGGTGAGACGGGGCGGTGCAGCAGAACAGCGCCTGCAACAACAAGACGTTTCATATTCACAGCAAAGACGCTCCTCGAGGTTAAAGCTGCTGCTGGAAACAGAACCAGGAACGTACGGACTTCTGTGTCATCCCAGTTTTTATTTCAAGTCAGCTGTTGTTGAGAGGCTCTGCGACGGCGTGACTCTTTCAGTTCAAGACAAACTTACCGTCTATGATGATGATGATCTGGGTTTAGGGTTAGGGGTTAGAGGATGGGCGGGTACTAAAGACGTCTTTGTTGCAGGCATATTGATATTTCTCTGGACCTCTTGAAGATCTTTGCAATAAAAATGTGGCTTAAGACTTCTTAAAACGTCCCTTTTTATAAAGTATGATCTCCACATTTTAAATCTCTGTTACATATGAGTACACATTGCACTCTCTGCAGAACATGTTGCTCATGTTTGTAGGGCTCGGTAGCAGAAGTTCAGTTTGTGCTGCAGGGGAAACAGCCACAGAGTTGAACTCAAATGTCAGCATGCTAATGTGCTCACAGTGATGATGCTGATGTTTAGCAGGCATGATGTCCACTATCAGTTTATTTTGCTGCATGCAAACATTTGCTAATAAGTATTCGATATATTCGACATTTCAGATTCCTCCTGATGCTCTTCACCACCTCCGTAATTACCATGTTTTCATTCTTCTGCTCTCTTATCGTTTATATATTGCTCTCTTGCACTGCCCTGTACCTGTGCAAATGTAAAAAAATAAACCTCTTATCGTGTTCAGCAGGACGCCTCTGCACGTTTGATTAGAGCTATACTGCCATCTAGTGGTTAAACAAGGCAACACATGAGCTTAACTGCTTTAGTTATTCTGAGGTATTTGTGTTTCACAGAGCTACTTCTCTTTCATGATGTTTGAAAATACATCCATCATCGATACCACTTTCCCGTACAGGGTCGTGGGCGGCTGGAGCCGATCCCGGCTGTCATTGGGTGAGAGGCGGGGTTACACCCTGGACTGGTCACCAGCCAATCACAGGGCTGACATTCACACCTACGGGCAATTTAGAGTCACCAGTTAACCTGACGAGCATGTCTTTGGACTGTGGGAGGAAGCCAGCAAACCGAGGGGCGTCCAAAACGGCCGTGTGGGGGTGCCTTAAAACCGCCTACCTTCTCTGGTCCAAACAAATCCAGACCATTCAGGACCAGAATCTAAAGTTAGAAGGAGGACATACTGGCTGCTGCATTGTTGTCAGAGAAGCCAGCACTTCAACATAGCATGTTTCCTTAATGTCTGATCATGTAGGAAGGTCACTTTATCATTTCACTCACTACACATCTCACTGATTGGACCTTTGAGACTTTAACGTGAATGCTGACTAAACAGTTTTGTTCTTTTTGAGTGAGCACTGATGACCTTTGAGAAGTCTTTGAGCCGAGGATTTCGGTTCTTGGACTTTGTCAACGTTTTGAATATAAAATCAGAGACTCATTCTGAATGTTTTCAAGTCAGGTTTTTTATTCAAGTTACCAAAACAACACGAATGTTTACACATCTGACGGACAAGATCGACTTCCAAGTGCTTCTAAACTTTACAAAACTTAAAAAAATGTCCCAGAGAGATTCAAACAACTTGTCAAACATTCACACATCACGGGTTGAAGTTTCTTTGAGAGACTAAATGAATTCAAAATCAAAAAGTGAGTGTCGTAGCACTCTTCTGCTCTCGTCGAAGTGTGGATGAAATACTCGCCGAAACTGAGAATGAGAGGAAACTAAAACTTGGAGGTGAGTCTTCTTCTCCGTGACGATGAGAACTTAAACTCTGATGGTCTCAGATCATCATGGAATCCATTTTACTGAAATAAAAACAAAGCAAATCGTCCCTCTCAGTCCAAAACTTAAGTCCCCTTCGTTTGTTTGTCTTGAAAATTGAAGGTCGTATCCGACTTCGTGGTCGCAGCAGGACGGTGCTGACAACGGGACCAAAGAGGGATGATGATGATGTTTGAACCCAGCCTCTGATCGTGACAGCACCGCCCTCCTCCTCCCCGTGTCAGTGTTACAAACTCCCATCTGGTACGAACACACAAACACATCATCGCAACAGAAGTGGTGGTCCGGGTTAGCCCACCCTGAGAGGCGGAGCTACGAGGACGACGCCGTCTCCTCTCACAAAAAGCATCGGGATGTTCCTTTTGGTCGACTAAAGAGACAAAAAAAAGACAGAATTAATTTTATTAAGAGCGACGTAGAACTTTAGTAGAACTTAGTTACACGTGTCTGTTATAGATAGATAACGATGTTTTCTCCGCACTTGAACACAAGTTTTTGCTTTTAATCAGGGCAGCACACGGCGTCATTTCTCTGAGCACTCCGCCTTTTTAGTGCGGCCGCTCCTAGCGCTTCAAGTTGAAAATCGTAACTTTTCAGAAAGGCGCTAGACATCACTGGCGCGCTCTTTTCAACTTGCCAATCAAAGTAGATCTGTCGGGTACTCGCTCCGTGTGTGATCGGAGCCGTGATAGCAGGGACGTCATTATTATTCAGCTCATCGTCCCGACAAAGTAGGAGGGCGAGCATTCTCCGTTTGATGCTCATAGAAGGAAAATAAACGATCCCAAATATGAAACATACATTAAAGAGCAACGGGGGCATACAGCCACTGTTGTCATAGAGACAGGACGCTGTGCTTTCATTCTTAGTGCACGAACGCTTCATCAAGCGCTCCTGAGTGCAGCCAGCTCTTTTCTGCCTGACAAAAAAAAAAAAGGAAAGGTGGACACAGGGCCTAGCTGCCAATTTCAACATACTCTGTGCACCGCGCACTACGACGCTCTGCCACTCTAGTCAATGCTCCTGTTTCCACAGCAAGCGCTGCGGTCTGTCTCCAGAGCGTGCCAACAGCGACACTACGCTCTGCTCCGTTTCAAATGCGCTGCGAGTCTATCTTTTTCAACGGAGCCCGCTGCAAGCATGCGTCAAGCTGGACAGAATCGATTGACCCGGACAGGAAGTCAGACAAGGAAATGCACAGAGCGTCCAGTCAATTTCAAAATAAAATTGTGATCTTGTAGTTCTCCTGTGATGTGTGTACAGCTGCTCCGCTGCGCTCACGCTCCAGAAACGGACCCAGTGGGGCAGGGCGCACGTCATACCACAAAGCAAAACCGTGGCGCTGAATGAAAGCAGCGAGCACTGACTACGTAAAAAATTGGCAGAAAGGCTGTGATAGAGAGAAATATATGTCGTACCTTGTAGAGTTCTTCGTAAGTCTCCTCGTCTATTTCTACTGTCGTCACGGTCTCCTCGACATCACCCAAGATCATGTTCAGGTGCTGATCGTAGGCCTTCGGAAAAACAGACAGACCGTATTTATGACCGGGAAGTATTCTCAAGTCTTACAAACACGCTGGTTGAACAAGTTTCCGTGTTTGTGAGCAGGGACGGAAGATTTTTGACTCACATGCAGCCGGCCTCGGAGCTCCCGGTCGTTCCTCATCTTGACGTAGATTCTCTCATCGAGACTGAGTCGGATCAGATCCAGAGGCTCCTCAACCGTGTTGGTGGTCGGTTGCTGCAGCACACAGAAAGGACACGAGTCAGACATTGGTTAGATTTGGAAATTGAATTAATACACAATGCTGCTGATGGTCTTAAAAAAAGGTGTGAAAAACGTGTAATGTTGTCTATCTTTATGTTTTGGTCCTTTGGACTGATAAAGAAAATGTTGATCTGAAACACTTCTTTTGGATTGTGTATATTGTCTGCAACTTTAATGTCTGTTGTCAGTCACACACTTGTGGTTGGTTTTATAGATCATGTTACAGGACTATGAACCTTTAAAGCACCTGTGCGAACAGCCCTGGGCACAAAGCAGAGTGAACACCTGAGCGGGCTTCAAAACAAGCTCATCAGTTCGTGCAACTATTTTTATTTTCAGAAGCTTTTAGCGACACGTATTAGCATCATGGTTTCCCCAAATGAAACACAATGCAGGTGAGAATCAGAGCAAACCTCTGCTTAGTCCTCACAAAGAGCTTAAAGCAATTTAATTAGATTAAGGCTAACTTGTGCTGACTCTGTCACGTTAACAACAAATCATTCATTCTGATGCTAGGTAGCATCACATGCTAACCATGCTACCATAGCTAGCTCCTTTGACAGGCCTCTCCGCGCCGTTAACAGAAAGAAAACACACAAACAAATTACAAAGTGACGCCTTTCAGACTAAAACATGCCTAACGTGTCTGCACCTCCGTTTGAGGTCGATTTTAAACACAGTGTGTGAGAGAAATGACGATAATTCACAGCGCTAACCTGCTCAACTTCGTCCGCCATCGTTTTTGAGTCTGCGTGGTGTGGTTGACGCGTACGTGGGTTGCCAGATCTACAAAAAAAAACACGCGTTATCCTCTGGGTTTTTTATTTTACCGTAAAACTCCAAATAAAAGAAAAAACACAATTTGATGCCCAGTCCCAATACTAGCCTGCTGTTTCCGCACACAAATGAAATCAGATCTCAATTAGAGGCCCCGATGAATTGCAGATCAAGTATATGGAGAAAGAGCAGAAATAAATAAAATATAAAGATCTTGTGCTGATAGAAACACTTGTTATTTCATCGTTTATGCTAAACTTTAACGCCTAAAATTAAGCTTTAATCAGCCAAAGACATTATGTTCCAGCACAGAACTCTTCAGTTGCTATATTGTAATATTATTGTTATAATAGTATTATATTAACGGGTGTCTCCTCTCTCCCCCACAGAGCAGCAGGTTGGTATGGATGGGCTGTCTTGTCTTGTTTGTCAGTATCCTAATTGTGTACACACGTAAAGATTATTTCTGGTGTGGATTTACAATTGTATAGTCTTTTTCTATTTATCTTGGCTGTGCACCAGTTTTCTTCCAACACCCGTAATGGCGGATTAGCTGCAAACCTGGCAACCCTCAGTGTGCCGTTAAGCACCACCGCTCTCCTCTTTCTCTCCCTTTCCAGATCTTTCCGTCCTCCACATCTCCACGGTTCTCTTTGTAAGTGATGATTTAACCGTATAAAACATTAGTATTTAGTGTTTTTGAAGCCTCGTGTTGACTCCTTCGCGCTGCTAACAGTGTCTGAGCTCACTGTGCTGTGTTAGTACGAGCAGCTGTGAAGTATTTACAGCCCGGGTGTCGCGTTGCAAGGTCAGAGGTGTTCAAAGTTCAGGTTAAAATAAGTGTGAGACTTTAAAACACGACATTCAGACGGTTAATAAGTCAAACTATCCTGTAAAATGACATCTTTGACTTTGATATAGTGATTGTTTAACCGTCTAATACTATGTCTTTAATACCCTCTAAATTAGACAGAATCTGCCCTGTTAATAAATAATGCTCCGAGAATGAAGATGATTTATGCTGTAATAATCATCAGTAAGCTGTTAATTAGACATGTAGCTCTCTGCACAGTTATTTCACGTTGCATACTCTCACTGTGCTGATGCCACGTCTGCACATGTGCCTGGTTGTAACATTGAGAGGATGACAAAGTTTGGAGGTAGGTTTTTGTATTCAGGGTTCTGCAGAAGTTCAAAACATTCAGCCTCAGATTTAACGTGAGCGTTTGTGTATTTCTTGTTACTCGTGTGTGGAGTATATTCATGCAGAGAGGTAATGAAGGTGAAGGGATGCAAACTGTCTCTATGCTTTACTTTGAGTTGTTGCTGTTCATTCAATTCATAACTGAGCCAACTTCATACTTTGTCCCTTCAGAGTCGAGTGTTAAAATGATTTTAAAACGGACTGTAGTTAGAATTTTCAATCACTCATTGGTCTGGCAGTTGCTACGGAAACCAGGAGGTGACATGTCACACGCGTGTGCTGCTTCCCTCTTGGCCAGGTCGCCCTTGTCAAAGAGATCTGGATCTGCATGGGTCGATTACCTGGTTAAAGGAATTATTGAAACTTGTGCACGACTGAGTAATTTGTTTTACACATATGTCATGTACCTGTTCTATTAATTGCATGTTCTTCTTACTAATGTGCATGCTTGTCTTTGTTTAAAGAAATGAAAGTCGTACATTACCCACGTAGACGTGATGTCACGCTGTTGATGTGAAGCTCAGATATTGTCGTCGTGTCTTCCTGTTTCACTTCAGATTTCGGTCGTGTTGTTTTGATTTTCTAAAAACTTTTCCAGGAGTTTGAAAACACTGTAACCCTTTTTCAGACTGCGTTTCTTCAAAGTGCCGTGACTGAGCTCAGCCCTCATCCCATCTTTGTATGCTCATCATGATTTGGCGACAGCGTAATATTCTTGTCCCAGTCTGTGAGGTCACATTGTGTTTTGGCGTTGCAGGAGCACGGCACAGCTGGAGCTCCAAAAACACACCTGGTCAAACATGCACACACACACACACAGCGCTGCGCTCCCTCGTTGGCTCTGCTGATCCCCGTCTCTCCTCTGTAACGCCTCTTACTACCTCTGAAGATGGTACAGAGGGGGTGTCACTTTGTCCCTCCCATTACACCTCCGCAACATTAGGAATGAAGGGAAACGTCACAGGGGTGTAAATATCGAGGCTTGAAACGGCAGTCTGGACAGGGCTTTTGTGTGTGTGTGTGTGTGTGTGTGTGTTTTCCTCCTCTCCCAGTACAGCCCAGTACCTCATACTGGGTGTGTGTGTGGTCTGAGGAGGCAGAGCAGAGCAGTGGCGTTACCCATTCCACCCTCGGCTGCAGCGTAGCTCTGAGGTGGAAGAGATCCCTGCGACAAAACGATCACAGCTAATGTTTTATATATCTTTAAATGCATGTGTGTGTGTGTGTGTGTGTGTGTGTGTGTGTTAATGTGCAATAATGTTGTTCTCTGCGAGCGTAAACTGTTTTAAAAGAGATCAGACGGCGAGTGAAACATTCACTGCCATCTTTATCTATTTTTAATCATTAACTTACACAGAGTCAGGCGGCGAGGCGAGGCGTCCACGGTGAGAATGTTTGTCCGCTCTTCCCTCTCCTCCACGTTACACGATCAATCAAAAGATCATTTATGGCCCCAGTTTTTAAAGTTAAACGTTTTAGTCAGTTTAAAGATAAAACACAACATACAGACTCCTGATCGTTTATTCCATCACTTTATCAACATGACGTCAAAACAGGCACAGAATGAACAACAAATCATCCTCAGAGAGACAAAGAGACATGTTGTTTGAACATTTTTCTCTTTATTCCCGCGTGATCTTGTAGTTCTCCTGTGATCTTGTAGTACTCCTGTGATCTTGTAGTTCTCCTGTGATCTTGTAGTTCTCCTGTGATCTTGTAATTCTCCTACGATCTTGTAGTTCTCCTGCGATCTTGTAGTTCTCCTGTGATCTTGTAATTCTCCTACGATCTTGTAGTTCTCCTACGATCTTGTAGTTCTCCTGTGATCTTGTAATTCTCCTACGATCTTGTAGTTCTCCTACGATCTTGTAGTTCTCCCGTGATCTTGTAGTTCTCCTGTTATCTTGTAGTTTTCCCGTGAACTTGTAGTTCTCCCGTGATCTTGTAGTTCTCCTGTGATCTTGTAGTTCTCCTGTTATCTTGTAGTTTTCCTGTGAACTTGTTGTTCTCCTGAGATCTTGTTGTTCTCCTGTGATCTTGTAGTTCTCCTGTGATCTTGTAGTTCTCCTGAGATCTTGTTGTTCTCCTGAGATCTTGTAGTTCTCCTGTGAACTTGTAGTTCTCCTGAGATCTTGTTGTTCTCCTGAGATCTTGTAGTTCTCCTGTGAACTTGTAGTTCTCCTGAGATCTTGTAGTTCTCCTGTGAACTTGTAGTTCTCCTGTGAACTTGTAGTTCTCCTGTGAACTTGTAGTTCTCCTGTGATCTTCTAGTTGTAGATGTGTGTAAAGCTACTTATGGCTGAGCTCCCATTCCAGAAACGGATCCAGTGGGGCACGGGGCGCGCCGTCCGACAGAGCAAAACTGTGGTGCTGACCGAACGTGGAAATAAGCAGTTACTCACTGCACGAGTGAACTTCCACCTTTTATTAATTAATGTTCAGTGAACTTTATTAAAAAACTATCAGAAGATTAATCCATGATGAAACTCAACATTTGTCTCTGTTTTTTTCTCTCTGCTCTGTCGTCACATCCTCCAGGATCGAGTGACGCCGAGACCGAATCCAACACGGCGGCTAACAGCAAGAAGACGATGACGACGCTCACATCAGTCTCCAGTAGCTCACCAGTCTGAGATACCAGCCTGTATTTCAGAACTTTGAATTAACTTTACATGTTTCTCTTACGTCCTCGTGTGAAAAATAATTATCTTAACCTCCACGGTCACGTCATGAAGCGTTGAAGCACGTAAACTTATAAAGATCTTTGCAGGGAACATGAGAAGATTAAAAGACGCGGATGCTGTGGAGCCGGGAGATCTTACAAAAGGATTCAAATGATTCATTATGACGCATTTTGATCTGAAGCAATAACCAGTGACATTAAAAGGAAGCTCCACATATGATGTACATTTAGTCATGCTTGTTTTTGAACTTTTAATAATGAGAACGTATTTCAACTTTCGTAACAGATAAGTTTACTGTAGTGAACAGTGTCTCTGTGGTTTCTAATGTTTTATTAAAGGAAGTGTTCAGCACAAGTTTGACTTGTTTTTGTTTTGGGACTTTCTGATTTCATGCAAACTATTGAAAAACTGACGCGGAAAAGTAGCCTGTAGGTGGTGGTCTTGATTTAAAGTCCGTCCAGTTTGATACCGAGACAAGACCGGGTAAAAATGCTTTAGATTCCTATAGAACTACATTTAGATTGGCGTCATTTGAGTCTAAATTTCTGTCTGAAACAACATTTCAAGCAAGTCGTGGTTTATCAGGACTGAAGTGAAGGCAATCATCATCGTTGACTGAAATGGAGAAAAGTTATGAGGGCAATAAAAACGTAAAGATATGAAACCCAGACTAATGTAACTGGAAAATAAATAGCTTACAAACGTTATAATTGATAGTTTTATGTAATGAAAACTGATGTAGATAATAATAATACAATTACGCACTTTACATTTGAACAGAAATCTCAAAGTGCTACAAAAGGAGTAAAAACAACAGCTGAAGTCAGACTGGTCAGTTAAAACACCTACGCATAAAACAAGATCTAAAAGCAGAGGTTTAGGGACATCAGGGGAAAGGGTTCTTAGGGAAAGTATGTATTGGAGTACATGAAGTCAAACTTTAAAAATAGGATATAACTTATGAAGTGGCGTTGAGATATTGCCTTTTTCGTCTTCTTTTATGCTGTGTGATTTCACATAATGGCTCCTTGTACTGAAACAATAGATCTCAAACTGGGTGACCATCAAAACGTGTTTGATGCCAGTTGCTGGTAAAGGTTCTTTGAATGTTCCCCTAAATCTTTATTTACAAAGAATGTATTTCTTACTTCTGTATTTGTGAGGCTGATTCAGTGTTAGAGGTCAGATGTGTAATTACTTTAACCTCCACAGGGGGTCAGTGTTGGACCACAAACATACAGGGTTCCTCTTCCTGCACTGCAAGTTGATTTTAAAGGTCCAATCAGTGAGATGTGTAGAGAGTGAAATGATAAAGTGAGCTTACTCTATGATCAGACATTAAGGAAACATGCTATGTTGAAGTGCTGGCTTCTCTGACAACAATGCAGCAGCCAGTATGTCCTCCTTCTAACTTTAGATTCTGGTCCTGAATGGTCTGGATTTGTTTGGACCAGAGAAGGTAGGCGGTTTTAAGGCACCCCCACCTGGCCATTTTGGACGCCCCTCAGTTTGCAAAAAAAAAACCCAGTTAATTTCAAGAGGGCTGTCCCTGAAATCCTCCTGATTTGGTTTTTCACACATGCACCTCACAGCAGTAGACTATCCCTGTTGGACTGAGGGCAGGGGGTCTCTTGAGGGCGTAAAAAGAACGACATGGAAGTGGCGGACAAAGTAACAGAGTCCTTTATATGACGCAATACTGAGAATATCTGTCTTTCTATCAATGCTACGTGTAGTTGAACAGAATCTCAATCTGAACTAAAGAGTGGAGAAGAACATACTGGAGAACAGGAAACAGAATGCAGCAGGTTCATTAGAGCACGGAGATCGTAGAGGTGGCGTGCAGACAGTCTATGGTCGTGCAGCGATCACAGGGAATAAACGTCACCACCCCCTCCCACTCGCTCCAGGTGAATTCTCCTGATTATATCCTGCTGCGTTCTCACATCAGCTCACTCTGACTTTCTGCAGAATAAATAGGAGGAGGCTGGAGGAGAAACTCCGGGTGAAGAGAGAAACATTCAGCTGTTTGTGTTCACACATGCAGCTCAGCACGAACACTTCAGGAGTTTTTCAGGAGTTTTCTGCAAGTTTAAAAGCTCTAGAAGTTTTAATTCCTACATGTAATTTTAGTTACAGCCACTAGGGGGATTAGTGGCTCCACAGAACCAATTTGTTTAAATCATTTTCCCCTGTAAGTTGAATAAATGTATCAAGAAGGCTGGGCATCAACATAGAACATGGCAAAACATTTCCATCAAAATCTGACCCTAAAGTATACTTTTTGCCCATGGAGACTTGACTTTGTCAAGCCGTCCCCATTCACTCGTCATTCCTCAGACACACGTCCCCGGAAGTAGGCCATGTACACACACACACACACACACACGCACACACACACACACACACACACACACACACACACACACACACACACACACACACACAAACCTTTAAACATCGCGTACACCTCATATCCAGGGCTGCTCATCTGCATTGTTAGAAAAGGATTACTCACTCTGACGCACTGACATGAGTAACATCATCTGGAGGAGGACCGAAGACGCTAAAGGAATCTGCTGCTCACAGAGACGCTCATGTAATGTTCTGACACTGACCCAGTTTAAACACTGCGCCGAGAAAACAGGATGTTTGGAGCGTTTTGTCAGAGATGGAGTCTTATCTGCAAGTTGTAATGTGGCTGTTCAAAGTTATTCTGAAGTTATCCTGCTTTAAAGCAAGAACTGACTGCTTTCTAAATGTGCCACAAGCTTCACAGTACAAATAAGCTGACCTTGATGTCCAACACATTTAATATTGTGATGTTCCAGGTTCAAATATTTCACTATAAAACAGTTTGCAGTCTTGTTTTTGTAAGTATAGCCTTTTTCACACATACACTCCTGAAAATATCGAGATAATTTTGAGGAGGACTGCTCCGGATATTCTCCTGATCTGGCTGTTCACACATGCAGCTCACAGCGGGAGACTCTCTGTCAGACAGGAGGGGGGGCGGGGGGTCTCCTGAGGTAAGATGTGACGTAAAAAAAGATGCGGAAGTAGCTGACGAAGAAACAGAACCCTCTATACGACACTATAATGAGAATATGTGTCTTTCTATCAGTGCTACGTGTAGTTGAACAGAATCTCAATCTGAACTAAAGAGTGGAGAAGAACATACTGGAGAACAGGAAACAGAATGCAGCAGGTTCATTAGAGCACGGAGATCGTAGAGGTGGCGTGCAGACAGTCTATGGTCGTGCGGCGATCACAGGGAATAAACATCACCACCCCCTCCCACTCGCTCGAGGTGAATTCTCCTGATTATATCCTGCTGCGTTCTCACATCAGCTCACTCGGACTTTCTGCAGAATAAATACGAGGAGGCTGGAGGAGAAACTCCGGGTGAAGTCCGAGAGAAAAATTCTGCACACATGCAGCTCCTCCGGCAAATATCAGGAGTTTTTCAGGAGTCTTCTTCAAGTGTGAAAGCCCTTTGTGTCACTTTTAAAGTGCTGCAGAGAGGTCAAATGTACGATTTTCTTCTTCTCATAGTCTGACAGCCTGATTGATGGCGTATAATTAATCATTATGACTTCTTTTTTCTTATAAAGGACATCAGGTCACTTTCAGCTGTGCTCAGCATCTTTTCATCTCGGCACTTTGCAGGTGGAAATGATTTAATGGGATGTCGGGAAAGTGAAAACTTCATGCTCGTGCTTAAAAGTCCATTCAGTCTGATCATTTTTGCAAAAAAAAAAAAGATATCACAAGATCAAAGAGGAACATTGATGTAATCTTAATAATAATCTTGATATTAAGATAGATTGGCCACAGATCAAGCACCTGCTCGGTCACACAAGGTGGTAGATAAAGGTTTCCTCCTGAGCAGCCCGTTTAATTCACAGTTTCAAAAGCTTGCTGTAAGTATCAGAGTCTGAAGGCACAAAATGTCCATCCACACAAATGACATAACAACATGTCGCTTGCAACATGGCGACGTCCAACGACAACATCCTGTTGGCAGGCTCCAGGCAATCTAAAAATAATCAGCAACAAGTCTGAACGTTCTGACTCTGGCGTCGCTGTGTTGACGGGTGTCATTGTTTCTGCTCAGTCTGGGCAGTCTGTTGTTCTGTGTCATCTTCTGCTAGAAACCTGTAATGTGCTGCAAGTGGCCAAAGAAAATGTAAACGTTTCAAAGCCTTACTTTAAATGTTTATCTTTGCATCATCTCCTTTTTGTCTCCTATTTCTTTCATTGCTCTTTGGAAGCCTTTGAATATGAGAATTGAGGCCTAACTACCCTGCTGTTTCATGTCTCATAAAGTACAAATACAGAAATCTCCCCTCCAAACTGACAAGTATGCATGCTACGACACTGCTGACTATTTAACATTTTTAACTGTCTAATCCAGACCAGGCCACTCTGGTTGAGCAAATGTGTCTGTTACTGGTCAAGTGTTAAATTGGATCAACAAGATGGATTTTAAAGAAGAAATGGGAGGCTTGCCCACAACTAGATTAACCTGGGCTTACCATACATCGGGGAATAGACTTCAGCGAGTTCTGGTCAGAAAGTATGATAGAATATTTGTGCCTGCTTGGACTGTGGCTTGAGAAAGTAAGCCTCCTAGCACAGGTTTCGCCTTGTAATCTCAACAGTTGAGATTCTTCATCCTGTTGTTGTATTTAAACGATTTTTTGCAAAGCGTACAGAGAGGTTGACTTTTAGAAAGTTTCTCTTCCTTCATATCAAGTCCACATAACTTAATTTATGAGGAGGAAGACTTTAAAATTGCTGGGCCGACTTTGGATGTTGCTGTTTTCTCCGTGTGAGCTAACTTATGCTATATCCTGCAAGCCAGCTAAGCTCATGTTACTCTCATGAAAGGAAAAAAGTTCAAACTCAGTCTTGCGAGATATATGCCGCTAAACACAGTATGAGGGATAGGAAGATAAACTTCATCCAATCGGTTTGTAGTACAGACCGATGGAACTCAGATCTTTAAAGGAAATTAAGGAAACATGCTATGTTGAAGTGCTGGCTTCTCTGACAACAATGCAGCAGCCAGTATGTCCTCCTTCTAACTTTAGATTCTGGTCCTGAATGGTCTGGATTTGTTTGGACCAGAGAAGGTAGGCGGTTTTAAGGCACCCCCACACGGCCGTTTTGGACGCCCCTCGGTTTGCCAGATATGAGAGCAGTTATCAGGTCAAACCAACAGGTGTTGCAGCGATGGAAGCGGGCAAGAGAACTGGTTCAGATAGAAGTGATTGTACCCGACCTAAAAAGCCTCTGCATGTTTCTAATAAGCTCCACGAGCAGAAACGTGCTCAAACTAGGATCAATATTGGAGATGCTTTTGAAAAATGGAGAGAGGTTAGAACGCAGAAAGGTTTACAGACCGATGCAGAGCTGGATAAACACTGAAGCTTCAGTGTCCACCACATGGTGACCTGCGTGAGCATCCACTCTAGAGAGGAGGGGGGCAGCTCTCTGCAATGTGTTGAATTTAGACCGCAGTACCCATTTTAAACACTAGGTGTCAGAGTTACATACTGCTCTTTTAACGTTAAGGTTAGCTTATCTTAACCCTAACCCTACACCTCTACATCATTGACTTGGCTTGTAAAATCATATCTCTCTTTTAAACGGCATGAGATTTATATTCCATACCAGGATCTAAAAATACTCTGCCATGAGGAGGACTGGACAAAAGGATGAAGGGTATGGCAGAAGAATAATTAATTGTTCTGAGTGAGTGATGACAGTGGGTACCTGTTCGGTCTCTCTGACCCCAGAATAGCCCGGCACTCGTTAAAATGTCATTCAGCCCTTCACATTACAGCACTGACTGACACGCTGATTTATGTGGATTTAATTATGAATGAAGCCAAAGTCAAAGCAGCAAACTGAAATATACATGAATTTGAACATGCACATACTAAAAGAACCCCGCAGGGAAAACAGTCACTCTTTATTTTAGTAATCTTGGTCAGAATAGTTTGTCTCTTTTTCTTTTATTTGTACAAAGATATTAAAAACTGCAGCTGAGGAGGAAACGAGGACGACAGGGTCCGCAGAGGGCTGCAAAAAGAAACAAAGCAGAAACCTCCAGTGTTCGCGTCACAGTCCACCTTTGGCACGTGAAAGCTGCGTCACTCTGCTCTGCTCAACTCCAAATGTGTGCCAGGTCTATTTTCGATGAAGTTTGCGTGACAAAACAAGCCCAATGGCCAATCAAAACCAGCCCAATGCCGGAAAATAAAATAAGTCCATAAAACCTGTCAAGACTGTGCGCAAGTGCAACGGCTGTGTCTGTGTGAGTGCACGTGTATTTGGTTGTGGGACATATTCCATGTGTACGATTGTGGATTTGGTTGGATTTTGCATTAACAAAGTAGTGTTTTAATTTTATTGATATTTATTATTCATTTAAATCAAAAAATAATATCAAAAATAGGTCCACTCAATCCGCGGCAGCACCTCAAAAGTAGCCCAATTCGAAACCCTGGCGGAAATCCAAATCCACAGCGGAGACGGAACCACGCATCCTGTGGAGACCTCCAGTAAGTCACATGAAATGTCTACCTGTAACTGACTTCCTGTTATTAGGAGAAACACCCAAAATAATCTATATACTGTAAAAGAGAAACAAGACGACTCCAGAAACAACTTTATTGACCCCTGAAGAGTACCACTGGAGCCTTCAATATCTGTGAGTGTGTTTGGGGTGGAAGGACCCATAAGTGTGTCAGCAGCTCAGCTCTTGGGACCCACACTGCAACACACGCACGCACACACACACACACACACACACACACACACACACACAAACAAACACACACACACACACACACACATTTAAACACTAGTGAGGACCGCAGGCTTGTGTAGCGATGAGAGAAGCAGGTCTTTCTAAATGACACGGTTCATTTTCTTCACCCGCTGCTCGCTGTAAAAGAAGATATCCTCAAGCAATCAGCGAGTTAACTATGTTTTACAAGCTCTCCTGACAACTTTCTGTAAAATAAACAACTGCATAAAAATGTAGAAACTGTTTGTTAGGGTTTTGGTATTTGAAGTAGTCTGGTGTCTGATTGTCCACAAGAGTTTCAGCGGGAATAAGCAGTCTGCAGGTAAAGGGATGGAAGACAATCCGCTGTTATGCAATCGTAGCTCCTATTGACTGCCATCTAACTAAATTTGGCTTTTAGTGTGCTCTATGCCTCACAATGCGCGCCCTAGAACTAGCAAAATGTAGTCAGATATGCCCCATACCACATTACGCCATCAAAATACAGTATGACCCTTTGTGGTCAGCAACCTCCGGTTTTTGAAAAATGAAGCCAATGCTGAAGTGCAAAATCCTGCAGTTCCTTGAGTGTCCACTAGAGGCTGGCTCCAGGAGCACAGGAAGTCACATACACATGACTGGCAAAAAAGCAGTTTTTACAGCATAAATAAACAGCCTTGTTCAAAAAACCAAATTGGTCTGATTTGTTGTTGTCATCAGTGGCACACACTGTACGGGGGGGTGGATTTTTTTTTAATGGCTCAGTTTTGTTGGATGAAGGATACGTGTTATCCATATTTAGGCGTGTAGCTGACATAATTGACAGGTGGGCGCGGTGTAATGGTTCGTCAAGAGACTTAAAACCAGCTCTCAGCCTGTCGTTAGGTTGACTGAAAGTTAGGCTGAGACAGCATTTCCAACATGGCGGCGGCTGCCGATGAGCCTCAGGAGCCCCCTGCAGGAACAGATGGTTGACGACACTCAGGCTTCAAACATTCATATGGTGTTAACTAGCCCCTCATTCCTCTCTAGCTCCACCCTCTTGTCCAAAAGTGCTCCCTTCTGGCTCCACAAACCAACAGAAATATGATTCACACCTGCAGAGCGGCGGATCAGTCGATATGTCAGAATGTGTCTTGTAATGATGAAGAGCTTGTTATCCAGACTTATTAATATATTAGAGTGCTAGCTCCTCACAGCAGAGACCAAACCTTCTTTGTCTTCTTATTGGCGGAGAGGATGACACATTGAAAACTAATGGACACCAGCAGCTCGTCTCCATGGAGAAGCGGCTCTGCTGAAACACAAATCGCTCATCACTGAGGAGAGCTTGAGTACGGGAAACTTTATTTAGAAACCCAGATATGTATTTTATTCCTGCTCAGGATTGTGACCTTTGTGTCAAACCGCACAGAGTGAAGATGATGAATATTGTAAAACATCACTTCCTGTTTTGCTGCAGTTAAAATGACCTGACTGAATACATAAATCAAAACAATCTCAGGTGTTTCCACTGCCTTTTGCATCATTAGAGTGTGTGTGCAGACTTTACCTGACTGACATCGTCGCCCTCTTTATACCTTCATCATTAGTACATGAGGGTTCTGTGAACTCTGGTTATTCCCAGCATGTCTGCTTCAATATCAACCTGAGCTGTGGTCCAATTAGTATGAATAAATCAGAAACACCCGGCTAGGTTACACAGAGCTTTAATTAGCACTGGAGCAGAGAAGGAACTCCGCCTAATGTGAAGGGTGATATCGGCTGTAACATCCAACAAGTTACATCAACAAAGTATTTTCTGTCACGCTGAGTAATGAAGGCAAGCGGAGGTTGCATGTTCAGAAAAGAAAACTAATATACAAACTGAAGTCGATCCAAAACCTAAAGAAAAACCACGAGGAGCCACGAGGAAACTCAACAGCACAGAAACACGGGTGGCAAGACGATGAACTGAAACAGGAAGGAAAACACACAGATTGAGGCCTCGTCCACACGGCGGGTATTTTTGAAAACGTTGCTTGTTCTGTGTGTTTTGGTCTTTCGTACACAAACTGCGTTTTAGTTCCCTGTAAACTCTCCGTTAGTAAAACTCCTTCCAGTGTGAAGATGTTCAGAAACTCTGTTTAAGGTGTTTCTGTGTAGAAGTGAAAACAGAGTTTTGTTCTTGTGACGTCACGCTGTGCGCCGGTTTCTCCTCCGCGTGACGTCATCGTGCGACGCTGTCACTTTTGTTTACATGAGATTAGTGCGATGGCAGACGTAACCAAACTAGCGCTGGTGCTAACGTTGCTAACTGGACTTTTTACATGCTCACACATACAGACACAGTTACTCTCCCACTATGTTGACGGGCAGAGACGCCTGATTGGACGATGGAGGTCAACGCTGCTTCATACGACATGTAACTTTTTTCTACAATGCCTTATCGACCGTACAAAGCCAGGTCTCCACAGCCCTATATGCACTGATTATATATGAACAGTATAAGATAGATATCCTGCACCAACTCGTCACTGAAGTTGAGAGTCCTCTCGTCCACATATACAAGATGGATGTCAGAGATAGACTTTCTCTCTCACAACCTTGTGGTTATATTTGGTACTACAACAACATTCTGACTGTTACAAACACTCCGACCAAACAAACCCCATTGTCTGAGGTTTAGGACGAGACCTGGTTGGACTTTGGGTGGTGGGACAACTTTAAAAAATGAAATGGTCATTGCAGAGGAATGAAAAGGTCTGCGTATCAAGGACATCGACGTTGACTTGGCGTGCTCGTAACAGTGCATTTGTGTTTTCATGTGGCCTGAGCGTGTGTGGACGGGATTATTTTTTTAAATGGAGGATGAAAAACCACTCTAGGAATCAGAGTTACATATTGGCCCTTTAACGTTCAGTAGTGCGAGTTTAGGATATTTCACTGAAAAGCACAGAACTGGATCTCGTGGTGGGGCCAAAGAAAACGTTCAGCGGTAACTAGAGTCATCACAATTAACTGTCTGAACTATAAATCACGGGTAGTTATCGATGTGTTCAATAAAGCCGACTGTTACTGACAGCCACAATGGGAGTGATTAAAACCCTCCTTTGGCGGACAACAGGAATAATAACAAAGAACACACGAGACTCTGTGTGTGAAGACGTATAATTCATCTCAGCTTGTTACTTTTCCAAACTATTAGGAGGAGCTCTGATCCAGGAGACGTAATTGTGTATGTCGACATGAGCTACTCATTAAAAACCGAGAGAGACGCAGACCAACGAGCACCGGAAAGACGAGAGGCTGCACGTGATGAATATGTTAAAACCATTTCTGACAGCAGCAATATTTTCTGTGCGCGGCGGAGCTTGTTGCAGAATGAGAGGATCATTTATTACACAGCTTGTTAGAGCAGCTGCTGGTTTATAAGGAATGCATATAATGTGCATAGATCTGCTGTTTTTATTGTACATTCGCAGACACTGCTGATGCTGTTCATCATGCATATTTCCTGCGATTCAAGAGAAAAGACGGCGGGCAGCTCTGCAAAGACGATGACTTAGCAGCCCCTTCATTTGGCCTCGTACTCATTCTTGATTTTTTAAAGAATATGCCTCCGTAAGATGTTTTTAAATGCTCGCAATCACGTTGAAATATCGTCTCTGCTTTCTTGCAAATCGTGCAGCTGTCCAGGAAATGTATTAAATCTTTATATTCCACGTTGTGTTCCGGCGAGGAGCTGAGAGCAGCATTATCTGCTCCATCACAATATTAGCTCCATTATCTAATGAGTTTGGAAATGACAGCACTGCTGCACTTACAGTCCGCTACGACTGTGTCATCAAACAGCCTCCGCCATTACACTCTCACTAACTGGGAGAACTGTTTCTAGAATAATGCATTCATCTCAATAATAAGATTGTGGGTTCATTTTCTTCATCACAACAGAAATAGGAGGAAATGGGGGGAGGAGAGGAGTGGAGGGAGCAACAGAGAGATGACGGAGCCAGAGGAAATGATTGTTGGCAAACTGTGGATTTTAATTCCCTGAGAGCAAAAACACAGCAACAGTCTTTCTAACTCTGCAATTATTTGGTGTTTGTGTTGCTGCAACTTTAATCAACTGCAAATAACTTCCATCTCTGGATTGATTCAAACATAAGACCATTTTTTAATGTCACGTTTGCATTCATGACAAATGTTGTACACAAAAACTGGACAGCAGTAACTTAACATAGTCCATGCACGAACATGTTTACATGCATCTGAAAGGTGCAGATTTAACTTTTTCTAACTGCATGTAAACATACAGACTAACAGGTCTGTGAACTTTCAGCTTTGTTTGACTTTAAACTCTCCTTCTAAGACTTAACGTGTTTGCTCTGGCCTCTTCATTGAAGACGCTTACAGTAGCTCTGAGACTGGATCATAACCCTGTGGAGTGGTGTCTTTGTAGACCACAAGCTTATTTTATGCTCTCAGTAACTTTGACCTTTACCCCGGCCACTCTGACCGCAGCTGATCTATCGCCACTGCTGTGAAATCAGCCACACAAGACCCACAAACATGGCCTGTGTTTGCAGTGTGTGTTACAAACTACTGCAGATAAAGGTCATGCAAATCACACACAAGATTATAAACAGCCGAATATCTTTCACCATGTGACCCAGGGACGAGCAGAGAAACAGATGAAGGGAGGCAGACGAGAAAGAGAAGGTTGGGGAAATGATGCACTCTGTGTCTGGAAGTTTTAGAAACGGCGCCACAGATCTATCATCCAAACGCCAGCAGGAGGTCCACGAGAAGGCAAGCTGTGCAGAACTGATGGCAAGTGTAAAAAGATCGAGAAGAAGAGAGCCGCCTCTGCAGACGGTCGTGAGAAGCAGAGGAATACAATACGGAGCGGTAATTGTTGCACGCTGACAGATGAAGAAAACGCTTCTTTTAATTTAGAATTAAAATGTGAAACGGAGGAAAAGAAAGACAGCGAGGGAGAAAGATGAGAAAGTAATGAAGCAGCATTATTATCAGGACGCTGCTCTGATTGGTTGAATGTGTGTCTTTGAGGTTTAATTACATCAGTTTGAGATTGTATGGAGATGACGACGGGGGCATAAAGCAGGAAATAAGAACACACTTCAAAGAGATGTGCGTATGTGCGGTAGCGTATTGTTAAGGCATGAGACTGAAGTTGACTGATCCTCAGGTTTGTCGTTAGACGGGTAATAACACACCTGAGAGATCTCAAACACACACACACACACACACACACACACGCGTCTGTGTGACTCAGCTGTGTCAGACTCACAGTTGAGAAGGAACAGAGCAAGGAGTGCAGAACTAAAGAACGCCTGTCAGGTTTATTTCGGGCTCTTTGCGCCTGTGAACGCAGCTTCATGCTCTGATCTGCTGCTGTTCCACTTTCACGTCCTCTCGCGCCGCTAAATGGCATATATGAAAGTTAAATTTGCAGCAACGCCTCCCACCTAACCTCTACACAAACCCTAAATATAACAAATATAACCACGACTTAAGCTGAACATCTCAGTGCAGAGCAACAGGGCTGGTGAGTCAACACGCCGTGTTTGAGTTCACTTAGGCTGAACTTAAAACATGTTTTTCTCTTTGATAATAATCAAACAAGATGCCCTCCTTGAAGACTTGCAGACCACCATGGGTATGCAAAACATGCCTAACCCCCAATTTCCACATACTCCGAAGTTAGCTGCCACTCTAATCAATGCTCCTGTTTCGGCAGCGAGCGCCGCGGTCCATCTCCCAGCGCCACTGCGCTCTGTTCCTTTTCAAATATGCTGCGAGTCTATTTTCAACGGAGTGCGCTGCAAGCACGTATCAAGCTGGACAGAATAGAATGACCCGGACAGGAAGTCAGACAAGGAAACACACACGACTCACGATTGTTAACAGATCCAGTGGGGCAGGGCGCGCGTCCCTGTGTCCACCTAACGTTTTTTTTTTTTCTGTAATTTGTCTGGACACAGAGCGAGGAGGCCCACATGGCATTGGGCACGGTCTGTAGGAGACAAGAATACGGGGAAGATCATATATTTGGAAAAGAGCACTGGTGACGTCAACAGCGCCTTTCTGAAAAGCTTAATGATTTTCATCTCTAAGTGCTCCCAAAATATTTAAATGGTTTTTAAATAGACGCTAGCGCTTGGAAGAAAAAACAAACGATAGGTGGACACAGCCCTCAACAGTGACCGCCCACTTTTTTGACGGCTGTCCTTCCGGATGAAATTTTCCTCGTTCATATCCTCCGTCGACATTACAGGAAAACCTTATATCAACATTTTTTATACTGGAACCAACCAACCAGCTACCGAATAATCGTGGTCATAAAACCCTTTGAATTGGCACGAGCCCTTCCAGAGAGGGGCGTGGTCAGACACAGCTCATTTACATTTAAAGCTACAGACACAGAAACAGCCTGTTCTGAGCAGGGCTGAAATAGAGGGGTTTATAGGCATGATCAAATACAGGATCAGAGTGGATTTAGAACAAGACACTTCACACACATGTTTAGAGGAGCTCTGAGACTTATTCACACTGAAGAGGAGGAGGAGATGTGACCTTTAATATTTTGGCTTCACTTAAGGTGAGGCGATGGGCTGTCCAGTCTTTACAGTCAAATGGTCCAGATCCAGGGACAGTTGCTCTTTTCACGTTGCTCATCGCCACGGCTGCCCAATGATGTCATTGCCACCATTAGCAGCATGAGAAATGTTCGCTTCGCACGCAGACTCCAATCTGTCTCCTCACAGTGAGATTTGGACGCCACATTCATGCACTGTCTGCCTGCATGTATGACTATGAGCCTTATCATGAGTGTTATTTTAAAAGTGATAAATGTAACCGCGTAGCTGCGTTGATTCAGCTCCAGGTTATGTGTCAGAGAATGCATTATGTCACGGAGGGCCCTCACAAGTTTAGAATTGTAAATATGTGTGTGTGTGTGTGTGTGTGTGTGTGTGTGTGTGTGTGTGTGTGTGTGTGTGTGTGTGTGTGTGTGTGTGTGTGTCAGAGGCTGTGTGGGTCTCACTCTGCCAGGACCAGCTCTCTGCTCGTCCAGAGGAACAGACAAGTAATGACATTGCTCTGCTGGCCCGCCCGCCATCCTGCAGCGATGGCGTCAGCATGCACAGAAAAAGACGTCCTCCAATCAGACACAAATACACAAATTATGCAAGAGATAAACACACACAGCCAAAATATAGAAACTGTGTTCTGTTGCAACACAAATAGCTGTTTGTCATCGGAACACGCTTTAGGAGAAATGACCTCAGTAATCTGCCGTCAGACGCTGCATGAGTCACGAGATCCTCAGTCTCTGTTCCTGCCTCCTGAGGTGATGGGAAGAATTTGGGAAAGGAGTCTAGAAGTTTAGGGAACTTTTTTTTAAAGGACCAATTGTAGGATATGAAATCATAAGAAGACTAAGAGATAAGTTTAACTTTATTGTTCCAGCTCTGATGCAGTTACAGAATATCAAAACACATTCATTCATTCATCAGTAAAACACGTCAGTGAAATAATCAATCAGGACATAGTTAATGATGTAATGATTAAAAACAGTGAAGAACAACTGCAGGTACAGCTACACACACACACACACACACACACACACACACACGCACACACACACACACACACACACACACATGCACACATTACAGCTTAGGTGGTGTTGAGGGCTTTGATGGACAAGGGGACAAAAGAGTTTTTAAAACGGTTGTTCCTACCTTAAGGTACCCTGCATCAGGGGCGGCTGCAGCTGCGGCTCAGTTGGTAGAGTCGTCATCTCTCGACTGGAAGGTCGAGGGTTCGATCCCCAGCTCCTACAGCAACATGCTCGATGTGTCCTTGGGCAAGACACTTAACCCCGAATTGCTCCCGCTGCTTCCCCGCTGGCGTATGAATGTGTATGAATGGGATTAGTTATTTCTGATAGTCTCACTACAACCTCTGCCATCAGTGTGTGAATGTGTAGGTGTGACTTTCGTTGTAAAAGTGCTTTGAGTAGTCAGAAGACTAGAAAAGTGCTATATAAGCTCAAATCCATTTACCATTGTCTGCCTGAGGGGAGGAGCTGGTACTCAGGCTGGAGAGCATGAGACGAGTCTGAGATGATTTGTTGTGCCTGTCTGATTGGGGTTTGTTGACAGATGTCCTGGAGACTGGGGTGTTGATGGACTGTCTGTGTGAGTCTGTTGACTTGGGCCTTTGATTGAACAGTCAAATTTTCAAACCATGCAGAGATACCATATCGACTCTCTACTACTGCATGGTAGAAGAGAAGCTGCACTTCCCGGGACACACCAAAGGTCCTGAGTCTTCTCAGCCTCTGCTGCACTCTGGAGCAGACAGCTTCCACCTGGGCCTTCCACACAAGTGTGCTGCAAGCGATCTAACATATTTCACGTGTTTGTCAGGATCGACACGTTATACATTGTTATTCAGCGAGTGACTCAAAGTTCCTATGAAATATAAAAATAACTTTTCCTCTGATTAAATCAGGTATAAATACTCTGATCATTACACTCAGTCCTCACACCTTTCTCATTGCTTCAACTGCCAGGCATGTCTATTTCTGCACAGCCTGCCGTGCACAGCGGGCCGTGGGAGCGTGCACGTGAGGCAGCTGCTGGCATGAGGACGGAAAACTTAAGCACACACACATACACACACACACAGGTTTGAAACCTGAGCTGGTGACGGTTCGGCCTCCGGTGGGTTATTTTCAACACTCAGAACACGTATGTTGCTTTGTCTGCCAGCACTGAGAGAGAGAGAGTGAGAGAGGGCGAGAGAGAGAGACTTTATTATGACGGTGGTGCACAGAACTTGTGCGTCTTGCAGAACTATATGAAATTAAAATAACACATCATAGTTGGTTTTGTGGTGGGGGCGTGTGATGTGTTAAAGTAGGAATAACATTGAGACGAAGTCATAAGGATAAACGACTGTTTATAAAAACTGGATGTGGACCAAGTGAAGCCCAGGAGGCCTCATCCCTGCTGCAGAAGCCGGGCCCTCGAGTAGATGGAGCTCCCCCAACCTACAGCGAGGTGATCTGGCACTACTACCACCCGACGTCCCTGACACCCAGCCTCCACCATCGGACTGTGTCGTCCCCACAACCACCACCGCCGTCCTCATTCATGCACGGCCTGCTCCGACCTCCACCTCAGCGGCGAGGAAGTGTGGACGACAGGAACGAGAGGAATACTTCCTGCATCTTATATAAGGATGGATGGATGGATGGATGGATGGAAGGACAATAGGTGGAAGGATGGATCAATATTTTAAACTGATGTAAACACGGTTCTTCTTTGTTGACTTTTACAAAGAGATGAATATTTATTAGGATTACAGCAATAATAAGAAAGTCTTTCAGGTTTCCTTGTTGAAACATCTAATTTAATTTATTTTAATGAGCACTAATGCCTGGATACAGCTCATTAATCATTTCATCTCACGGTAAATCTCTCCGCCCGTCACTCTGCAAACACTGGGCTGGTTTCAATACACCTCGTACTGATTAGAGCTGTGACTAATGAGACACACACTCGGACCACACTCTGTTGATTACATAACTACCCACAGGAGGGGGAAATGACTGGGGAATAAAAGTGAAAAACAAACAGGTTCATTAGAGGTTTCACTTTGTTCCTTTAGTTCATTACAAACACAAACAGACTCATTAGAGACACAATACACACAAACACCCACACTCCTCTAAAACACGGGCCGTATCATTAGCAGACATTCTCTTTCATCTGTTGCAGCAAAGATATTTGTAATGATTTATTTCCTTTATTTCATTGTCCTTCATTCTGTCTGTACAATAGTTAATCCTGATTAATCACACGTTTGAAATTCCCTTATTTTGAATTTCAAAAAAAGTTTTTCATTCTTTTATTTTGTATTTTTGTCTTAAAGGAGCAACATGTAGAGCTGTCTCCCCCCCCCCCCCCCCCCCCCCCCCCCCCCTCCTCTCTAGAGTGGATGCTCACGCAGGTCACCATGTGGTGGACACTGAAGCTTCAGTGTTTATCCAGCTCTGCATCGGTCTGTAAACCTTTCTGCGTTCTAACCTCTCTCCATTTTTCAAAAGCATCTCCAATATTGATCCTAGTTTGAGCACGTTTCTGCTCGTGGAGCTTATTAGAAACATGCAGAGGCTTTTTAGGTCGGGTACAATCACTTCTATCTGAACCAGTTCTCTTGCCCGCTTCCATCGCTGCAACACCTGTTGGTTTGACCTGATAACTGCTCTCATATCTGGAAAACCGAGGGGCGTCCAAAACGGCCGAATTAAAAGGCTACTTCACGTCTTTATAATTTTTTGATTTTGTATTTTTCCATGATTACTGTGTCTTAAATAAACACATTAAATTAACTGAAAGGATTTTCCTTTTTTAAGGGTTTGATGTTTGTGCCTCTATTTAGAGAGAGGACAGTGGATAGAGTGAGAAATCAGGAAGAGAGAGAGAGAGAGTGGGGAAAGGCCAGGTCCTCACCCCCTGTAGACCACATCCTGTCTACATTAGGGTCTCAAAATCAACTTTTCATCTCAAAATCAACTTTTCGTCTCATATTTATGTCAGACCCCGGGTTATTTTCTCTCCAAGGTTTTGTTTCTATCTCTGTTCTTGATGTATTTTTGTTCACTATACGACCCGGGTAGACTTCATTTCTTCACACTGTTTCCACTGGTGGTGCTGTAACCCAGAATAAAAAACATTTATAGGTAATTGATGAATGAAGCCAGTGGTGCAAAAACTTCAGAAGAGTGCAGAACAAGAAAAGGCAGAAGTGGAGCAATCAAATAAACACTTGAATACATTTAATGAACTGTAATCCAGAAACTTATCCTCAAATATTCACACACACACACACACACACACACACACACACACACACACACACACACACACACACACACACACACACACACACACACACACACACACACACACACACACACACACGCTGAAATAGTGACAGTGACACACACGCACAGACATGCAGACAAAATCAGTCCGGATGCTTTGTGAGTGACCCACAATTCTGAAATCGAGTCTCACACAGCTGATTGAGGTGATCAAAGCATAACTTGTCCTGTATCTGCATGAAAACAACTCTATAAATACACACACACACACGCACACACACACACACACACACACACACACACACACACACACACCAATCACGTAAAGTAGGCTGACTCAGAGGCTGAAGGCAGCTTGTCAGGACAGAAACCTCCGAGCTAAAAACACTGGACACCTGTCCCCCGTCCCACTGAGAGAAATTCCACTCCTCAGTTACCCTGTGTGTGTGTGTGTGTGTGTGTGTGTGTGTGTGTGTGTGTGTGTGTGTGTGCGTGAGTGTGTGAGACAAGAGTGTTGACACCAGACTTTCCTGTCTCACGTGGACTCCCTGCGACATCACTTCCTTTACGCCCCGTCCCTATTTAAAGGCCGCCGTGGAGCCAGAGGGGCTTCAGCAGGGATTAAAGACAAAGTCCTCGCACTCTTCACACCGACAGGCTCACCCACTGACCGACTGACGGGCTGCAGAGCTCCGGATGTTTCCCTGGACAACATCCATCGCGGCTATAAAGGCTGAGACGGACAGATTTTCGAGATCATCCGGAAGAGATTTCATGTGAGGAGTGTTTAAGATTCAAGCTGGAACTTAAAGACGCACTTTACATCAAGTCAGACTTTGACAACTTAAGAAAAGATAAGAGTCTTTTTGAATCACCTTAACGTCTAATTTTTAGACAAAGACGTTTTGTTTTTAAGTACAAGAAGGAGGAAAACACTGACTTGCATTTGGAAAACAAAGGACACACAAATAATTAGATTCCTGGATAACGTCTCTGCTGGTGCCTTGTCATCATGAGCAGCGGAGGAACCACCACAGTTCCCCCACAGGAGCCTCAGGCTTTCAAACGCGCTGTACGGAAGATAAAATGTGCCGCCATGGTGGCTAACTTGGCTAAGAGCTGGCAGGGCTGGGCCAACGACCACTCGGACAAGCAGGACGCCATCCCGAGCGGCTGGATGCCTACATCTGTTGAGGAGGAGGATGAAAAACAACAAAAACATGTGGTCAAACTTACAGTCACGCCGCGTGTCATCGCAGCTGACCCCAGCGACACCGGAGGGAGTAAAATCAGGGAGTGCACGGTGACAAAGTCCATCCAGCCTAAACGCAGCGAGTGCAGCAGCAGCGATTTGATCAACGCAATCAAAGGAAAAATGGAGTCCGGTCCTGAGCAGAACAAGCCGTTCCTGGGCAACGAGTCGCCAACACGGCGGCGCCAAATGAGAGCGCTGCAGAACGCAGGAGGAGGAGGAGGTGGAGTCATCCAGGACAGGAGGCTGTTGCTGCAGGAGAAGAAGCTCGGCTCGAGGAGCAGCAGCCTGGACACAGAAGACAGCGGGATCGGAGAGGAGGCGGGGCTTAGCGACAACGAACCGAAGAATGAGCAGAATGACATCCTTCCAGAGAAACACACGACCCGGCCAAAGGTAAAAGTTTCTCACACAGATGTTAAAGCCGGAGAAAAAAATGTAAACGTGTTGATTAAAGTTCAAAAATGTGATGCAACGTAAAGTTAACTTACATTAAAAGTCACAACAACCGAACAACTTCACGTCAACAAAGGATCAGATATCGTTCTGATGTGGAAGCTGTCACTCACAGCGATGAACCCGATCTCTTCAGCTTCACCTTTGAGCTACTTTAGTTTGTTGTTTTGGTTTGCAATGAATCTCTATCGGCTCCCAAAGGAGAAATCTGTTTTTAGCCTCAACCTTTGAAATCAGCTTGACACCAAATTAGCTGATTTCATGTAAAGGTCGTGGAGAAATAATCGTCCAAAGAGACGGAAATATGATGATAGTGTGGCTACTAGTTTGATTTGTTGGCTGACATATCGGCGACTATTTACATGTTGATGTTCAGCACTTTACGCTATATGAGCGATAAACAGAACTCCCCATTCCTTGCCAGTGTCTTAATTGTTTTGACTGAGAGCCCCCTGGTGGCGGACGTTACATACTGCGTGTTTGAGTATGTACTAATTTATTAAGACATCAAGATCTCATTTCAAGACACTCGACAATAAATTTTGCTCGCTGCATTCGTAGAAGATTGCGGCCTGATTTTTATGTGCGTGTACGGTCTTGTAATAAGAAGTTTGTCAGCTGAATGAGGTTCATATGTTGTGAAATGAGATATTTAGGATAGATATAGATTTAAGATGTCACAGTGTGACCTTACAGACTGACTAGGCTCTTTTAAAAATAACAAAATGAACAAAACGATGAGGGAGGGGGACGATGAGAGGGAGCAGATTTTGTAAATTTGTCCTTGTGAAAAGGTCGTTCACTCACTAAAGCTTCAAAACTCTGTCAAACTTTCACGCTTCTTCTTCTTCTTCTTTCTTTACAACCACACAAAATGTTTCCACTCATCCTTGATTCAAACCCGGTACAGGACGGAGTACGCGTGTCAGTGTCACGGTCTCACGGCTCCAATAAACAAGCAGAAGCCGAAGTCCCTTTGATGTCACCTGCAGAAATCGGACACCAAACTGCAGGACGCTTGCGTAACATCAGCAGTAAAATCTGGGCTATAAAAGGCCGAGGGGGTCGTCAGAGAGAGCGAGGTTCACACTCATAAAAACACAAGCTGGAGCGACAGCAGCGCAATGGAATAAATAAATAAATATAGAGAGACGCTGCGGTGCAACGTGTTCTCCAACCTGACCTTCAGGTGGAACCACAGGAGGGGGGAGAACAGGGGGGAGGGGAGTGAGGGACACACAGGAGAAAAAAGAGACAGACGCTGTGACAAAGGAGATGTTGGATTCTGTGATTTATTCGTGCATGTGTGGGTTTGTGTGACGTGCAAGAAGAAGGAGGAATGACGTTGAAGTTATTTTTGGCCTGATTGTGATTTTCAGCCATAAATATGTTAAAGAAGAACATTTATCTACGACTAGTGTATCACAGGAAGAGTGGTGAAACGGTTTCATGTGAGTCTGTGCATCAACCTTAAAAACCGGATGGTCACAGGAAAACAAAGAGCAGCTATACACACGAGATATACAAAACTATCTACGACACAGTCTCACCACATAGATGCTTGGATAGCTTTGATTCCTTAGCAACCAAAAACGATTAAGCGCTTAAAGATGTTTTGTTCTAAATGTAATGAGTCTGAAGGCGCACTCACACTCGACAATCCTAACCGTGCCGAAGCACGCTTCACCCCTAAAGTCCAGGTCGTTTGACTAGTGTGAGTGTCAGTACACTTCCTCGGCCCTGGCACGCTTGGAAGAGGTGTGCTTCGGCACGGTACAGTTCATGCACTCACACAAGCACGGGCACACAACGTGGACAGCCTTCATTCTGGAGAAACCCCGGAGTGTTCTGTCTGTATCTGACTAACATGACACAAAGTCAGTAAAGTAGCTGCCTGTGTGAGTGCAGGCCAGCGGGGGAAAGAGGAGGAGGGTGAATCTTGCTAAAGTACGGTAGAGGGCAGCTTTGACTGGTGCGAGTGCGCACTGAAGGGAAGATGAAGATGACACATTCATCGAGGATACACTGCAAAAACTAAAATATTAACGTGTGTATTTCTTGTCTCATTACACTTATTAAGTCCAGATTAACGTTGTATTTCAAGACTTAAAAAAGCCTAAAAATGCCTTTTTTGCTTTTCTTGTAATAAGTAAAATGATCTACCAACAGAGCAAAGTCATTTGACTTTTTAACCTGCATTGATTCTACAAGAGACATTGAGGTTTCCACCAAGCAGCGACCTCTGGTGTTGAAAAATGAAGCCGATGCTGAAGTGTCCACTAGAGTCTGGCTGCAGAAGCACAGGAAGTCACATACACACTCGTTAGGTGAATGCGGCTCATAATAAACTTTAATGAGAACATTTTTAACAGAAACTTTTTTAAAAACATGCTAAGCTTTGAGATTTTGAGTGTCACAGGAAAACAAACACTCAGCTACAGTATGCAGGATACAGAATCTGTTCCCTAAAGAAAGGACGACGAGGGGGTGCAGGAAGCCTAGTGGTTAGTGAGCAGAGGCTCAAGTCCTCGAGAGCAGGCAGACCAGGTTCAGGCGCGACCTGGGGCTCCTTTCCTGCATGTCGTTCCCCACTCTCTCTGTCCTATCCACTGTCCTGTCTCTAAATGAAAGAGGCAAAAGAGCACACAAAAAAAACCTTTTAAAAAAGGAGGACGAGTGCAGACGGAACAAATAGAATATATTTGAAGTAAAAGTCACATGAGTGATGTGTTAAACTGTAAAACCAGGTTTTTATTCTTCCACTTTAGGACCAGTGTCTCTGTTAAGACATCTATTAGATCGCTGTAATTATAAAAAAGGGAATATACTGCATGAACGTCCTGCGAAACTAAAGCAAAATAAACGGGGTCGTTTTGTTATAGGACAGGAAAGACATTGATCAGGGGATTAAGGGTTCACAGAGGTTCGTGGACATGTCCTCACTTTTCATAGCGTGAATTCCAAAGTGATACGATGACACTGATCTGTCGGTGTGGCAAGCTGCGGAAAATACAGAGGGAGGGAAGGAGGGGGAAGGAGTTGGAGGGACGGGGGTCAGGGTAGGAGACGAGGTCGTATAGGAAGATTGAGTAGGTTCTGATCTTTGAGGGTTAACAAAGAGGATGCAGGAGGATCAAATAAAAGCTGCAGCAAAGTATTCACTTGAAGAGGAACTCTAACGAACCTCCTCCTGGGTTCTTCTAACTGTAACGTTCTTGCATGTCGGTGTATCATGGGAGCAACATAAAGTGGTTCTATAAGGGAATGTCTCTGGGTGCACAGTAAAAGGTCAACATGGGGATCGAATGCACCAAGCAGAGAAGAGTTTATTTAAAGATTGAGGGTCATTAATCAAAATGAATCTGTGCCCGACTCTTCAACGTGATCCCGTGTGGTGGAGGTGCACAGTCACGTGACTTCAGTCGTCGAAGAAAGTTAGTTATGGCACTTTTGCAGAAAAAGCAGTCTAAAGGGCTACAGAGTATCACGTGGACCTGAGTCTGATCCTGGTTCTGATCACTCAGAGAAACCTGGTTCTTCATCTCCCTGTAGACATGATAAATACGCGTATTCTGCTTTATGATCGCTGCGCCCTATCTGTGCAGACGCCTGTGGTGTTTATTTCTTACAACACAAATCGCAGACATTTAGAAATCTGAGAAACATGAAACCCCAGTGCATTATTGTGGGCTTAGCACCACGTTGCAGATACCGAAAGAAAAAAAGTCTGTTTCTTACTTGCTCCAGAAATAAGACGCTCTTGTTGCCGCCGCCATGTTTGTTGAGCTGTATCGTCACTTGGCCGAGGCGGCGTCTGCGCAGGTAGTCAGAAACCGGGGTAAGGCGTTAACATGACACAGTGTCCTGTTTTCTCTTAGAGTTGTCCAGGTGGCAAAATCAGGTTTCTCTAAATCCAGATATCTTATCTGGAGCTTATCCTTATCCCGGGCTTATCCTGGTTTCTGAAGTCAGGATCTGATGTTTACATACACAAACACAGAATTTGTTCAAACCCGGGACACTGAAGTCCATGTAAACGTCCTCACTGATTGTAAAGTAAAGTATCTATTGAAACTCCTTGATTTATTACAACTTTATTTTGCTGCGACTCCCTTCTTTTTCTAATCGCTCCGTCTGTGGAAAGCAGATTTTTTTCTGGCAGGTGTCCAGGTCAAAAGTCCAGGACTCTGACGGTAACGTGCCTTTTTTCTTTCCTCTTCAGATTAAGATCGCCACCACCAATGACATCAAGAGCCGCTGGCAGCAGTGGTCGGAGCAGCACATGGAGGGCCAGAAGCTGAACCCGTTCAGCGAGGAGTTCGACCATGAATACGCCATGGCTCAGCGCATACGTAAAGGCGAATCGGGCTACGGTCGACCCAAAGACGGCTCCAAGACGGCCGAGAGGGGCGACAGGGCCCAGAAGCACATCCACAGAGAGATGGAGGAGATGGTGTGGATCATCAGAGACATGAACTATAAGGACAAAGAGGGCAGGACCGTCATCACCTTCGGGCGCCTCTTTGACCGATACGTGAAGATCTCAGATAAGGTGGTGGGCATCCTGCTGCGCTGCCGCAAACACAAGATGGTGGACTTTGAGGGCGAGATGCTGTGGAAGGGACAGGACGATGATGTCATCATCACACTGAGGGACTGAGGGCGGGTGTGATGTGTTACGAACATTATAAACTCTTTAGACGCTTATCGTGTCCACAAGACAATAAAGGAATCGTTTACAGGAAGTTCATTCAGGATGAAAGATGTCGTAACGTTATAAACAGCTTAGAGATATTTATAATGCATGGAAATGTCAACAAAATGGAAATAAAGACAAAACCTCAAAAATAAATCACATTTTTAAAGCAAGTTGATGTGCAGATGGATACTACAAACACACACACACACACACACACACGCACACACACACACACACCAGAGCCATCAGTCCTTCTCACATACCTCACAGATTATCCGATGAAGGGAAGCTATCTTTAGCATGCTAATCATGCTCACCATGCTAACTACGCTACATGCTACAAGCGTCAGGATTCCCCTGCAGTCAGACAAGAACGCCTTCACTGAATCGAGACAGAAGAAACTCTGATTTCATTTCATAACTCTGCGTTCACGTGGTATCTGAACCAATGTTCAAAATGACTTTCAGGCTGGAAAACTCCACATGGAAGATGTCACGTGAAAGTCGTAAAAATCAGAGGATACTTTGGTAACTTGCTTCTAAAAGAGAAAAATGTCAGGCTATGTTAAATATGTTGAAGGCAAGATTCAGGGAATAGATTAAAGGAAATGTCAGCTCAGGTGGATCGTGTGATTTGGGTTGAAACAGTTTGTCACTTAAACATAGTGACCTACGTAGATTACTTTTAACAGCCTGTCCTAACAGCACACGACGCGAGCGAGCATCAGCGCTGAACGGCCATTAAGACAGGACGCGGTGTGCAAGGACTCGCTGTGCGAACGGTAAAACATTTTCAACTTGGCCGCAGCGCTCTGTGATGTCACCTCCACGCGTCCAATCGGAGGGAAGCTCAGATAACAACAAACGGTTTCCCACTTTCCTGAGCTCTAGTTTACAGACCGACTGGGACATCGGAGAGAGAGCTCTAGTTTGTAAAGACATGTCCGACAGTTTGGGCGTACCAGGTGTGTTTCAAACAGCAGCAGAAATGTGTGGCGTGTTCGTGAAGCGGTCGTTATAGAGCTGCAGCTCCTGGACGAGCCGAAACTCTCCCACATCCTGTCGTCCCCTGAGGATTTCATGAAGCCACACCCTCTACTTCTTCTGTGCTGCTCGTCTCCTCCTCCTCAGCAGGAGAAAGGTCAGAGCTTTCTACTGAAGAGTGGACACACACAAACATACTGTGCATCCAAACAGTAGCTATTTTTCGGTCGCCTAGAAACATGCACCATTGCTTTTTGCTCGTGTGTGCTGTGACGGCCCTCCCGCCAGCAGGGCCTGCTATTGTCTTTTGCCCTTCTGTCTGTGTGTGTTCGTGTCCCCGCAGGTCGCTGGTGGGACGCAACACCTGGGCAGACCTGGTCAGTCTCCTTGACGTCACTACAGCTCCTCATTGCACCAGGTTTTATTGTAGTCTGCTTATGTTAGTTTAGTTTTACACTCACACAACATGCCGCACACTGATTAACTGACAAAATGAAGATTATTTGGGGTATTTCGTAATAAACCTTCCCCGTTTAGTTAAAACCGTATGTTTCCCTTGTTTTTGTCAGGCGAGAGCCGGGTCGTGACAGTGCTCCCCTTCTGCTCTGCACCCTACACGGCAGCAAGCACAGCGTACACCGCGTCCTATCTGAAAGGCCCTTGAGACTGTGAGATCATCTTTTGTTGTTTGTTGCTGCGATCAGAGTGTGAGGATACATTAAAGTCAATAAAGATGGACACTTGAGTGCTGATATCTTGTTTCCTTTCCTCTCATAAATCTGACATGTTTGTATATTTCTGCAGAGTTTGAATCCCGATGTTTTAACTTTTGTCTTCCCTCTTCTTCACCCGTCCTCTACTGTCTTAAACACTTTAGTTTTGATGCACAACATCGTACAACCAGAGCAACTGAAGATTTAACTTCACATTTCAAAATGTTGGGCTCACTAAGCTTTTAGTCTTTGGAAGTGTCCCCAGCGTCTTCATTTACTGACGCCACTGTTGCGGTAAATTATGGGCTGTTCAGAGCTGCACACTCTCGACAAATCCTCGGGGAAGTCTCCAGAAGTTCACGGCAGAGCCTTTAAGTGCTGGCTGATACAGCAGTGAGACAGACTTAAGCCTTTTGTACGCTCCTCCGTGGCTGTCGGTCCTCACACTGTTAGTCCTCGTTCTCTGACAGCGCCTCATCCCTCTCTGCAGCCATGGCTTTCACCAGCAGAGGTAAAGGAGGAAAAGGGTGCAACAAAGGAGGGCTGGGAGAAGAAAGAGAAGGGGGGTCGGTCACAACTGCATAAGAAGATGACTCTACTCTGACACCTTTAGGGCACACGTTCAGCTGCTATGATTAAAGGAAGGTTTTACTTCTGTAAGCATTAACGTCTCTTTCACGCTGACTCCTCAGTCAGACTGGGGGACAAAACAAACTGCAACCTGGCCAGGGGCGGAGCCAAGGGCTGGCCAGGGCCACCCTAGAAATCTGAGAGGCCACCCCAAACTCCTGAACTATGATTGGCTATTCGCGTTGTCAGTGGAAGGGTAGAGTTTAAATCAAGTTTTTGGGCTGGACAGCAGCTTCAGAAAGCAGCTTGGCTAGTACACTACAAAATACTGTCCAACGCAGTACGTAGTTCGTAGTAGTATGTAGTAGCTGCTGTTTGGCCACACCTCCACTACTAAAGCCTTCCTCTCTCCTCCAGTGCCACATGACCAACTCCCCTCGAATTCACACACAGGAGTCAAGTGCAAGCGGCGGACACAACTTGTCTACAGAATACATTTTTCTGAATAATTTGTCAAGTGACAGTAAGTTCACCTCCACTGGCTCCCAGTTACTGCTCATTTAAAACTTGCTCGCTGCTCGCTTACAAAACAGCCACAAAAACGTCTCCTCCTTACCTGAACTCTCTCATCCAGGTCTACACTCCCTCCCGCCCACTACGCTCTGCCAATGACAGGTGCCTGATCAGACCTTCACAACAGAGTCCTAAGTCCCAACGGGACTCTTCTCCTCTGTCGCCCCCCGGTGGTGGAACAAACTACCAAACTCCATTCGATCTGCAAGACCCAACTCTTTATGAACACCTACGACCTTGATGATGATGCTGATTAGAAATCTTAAGAACAGCTGTCGATGTTGTGCTCTGCCTCTGGTCACTTCCTGTCAGCACCTGTGTGTCTGATCAGACTTAAAGCTGTTTGTTTCCTCCTCTCTAGATCCTTGCTTGTGTTGTTCTCGCTCTCTGATGTTCGTCGCTTCAGATTAAATAATTTATTTGTTCTACTCAGTAAGCAATTTAAACTGCTACTGCGAGTCAGCCATCATTTCCCCTGTAAAAAAACTGGAGTGCATATTGAAGAACGACCACTGATTCTTCCTGTGGTTTAATTAAACAGACTGACTCTGTGGAGTGAGGTGAGAGTTAGATGGACGAATCCCTGCACACACAAAAATATAAACTAGCAACGGAGCGAGAAGAAGCAGCGAAGGTAAAGAGGGAAAAAAGAAGGAGAGGGTCAGTGGAGGAGGAAGAGAGCATCGAGTAAAAAGAGAGCCTGATGGCAGATAATTATCCGGATCAAGGTTTGATCAAAGTCCAGCCCCCTTTTATCGTTTTTGTTTCCTCCTTTAAAACTTTAAAATGTCCCAGTCATGCAGCAGGGGGCGCTGCAGCGACAGTGTGTGGATGCAGAGGAGCGTAAACTGTCTTGTATTGTATCAGTGTTTGACTAAGGTGAAAGCTGCTGTTCTTTGGAGCTCTGATCTCCCCCTGCCGAGGAAATGATTTATGTCTCAATTTGCCTTTGCACCATCTGAAGGCCTCCTGCTGGCACCATCCAAATTTAGTGTGTGAATTAATTTGTCTGCATCCGCGTATTCAAGTCACGCCACCACTTGTGTGTGAGTGAGTGTGTGGCGTGGTGTCTTCTCTGTCCGTCCGTCCGTCTGCGCATGTGCATGCAAGTCATGCCTTTGCTTCTGTGTGCGTGAGAGTGCGTGTGTGTCTGCCGAGTGTGACCTGCCTCACTGTCACGCAACTGCAACGTGTGTGAGTGTGTGTGTGTGTGTGTGTGTGAGAGAGAGAGAGAGAGAGAGAGAGAGAGAGAGAGAGAGAGAGAGAGAGAGAGACCTAAATATAAGCTGATCAGCTCAGTCGCCAGTGAGTCTGGACGTCTGCCAGAGAAAGAGGGAGAGAGCGAGGGAGGGAGGAGTGATTGAAAGAGAGACAATAAGAGAAGAAAGGAAGCAGAGGAAGAGACACAAACGAGAGTAAAGGAGGTAAAGAGCCAGAAACGAAGTGATGAACGATAAAAGGTTTAATCTGGATCATCCTGAGCTGCTGACAGTCAAACTAAATGAAACCCTCTCTCCTCTGCAGCTCCTCATCTCACTCTCTTTCTCTCATTGTTGTGTCTCTCTCGTCTGTTCCCACAAACAGGTTCACAGCTGACTGAGGAGAGTTTAGAGGGAATGTGGTTCATTGTCAAACGGCTCAACTCAACATCAACACGTGTGATAACAGCCGTGGTTAAAGTTTGATATCTCCTTTCTAACATGCAATCCAATAAATACGAAGACGATAAAATGTCAGGCTCAACTTGTATCAAAGGTCAACGCAAAGAGGCGTGCTTTAAGCAGTGATTTAAAAGTTTCAGTGGATGTGGCGGTTCTGACGTTTACAGGGAAACGGTCCCACAAGTTAGGAGACGCCACCGCAAAGGCTCTGTCACCAGGTGTTTTTAGCCGCCATCGTGGAACATCCAAAAGCATCTGTTGAGTTGAGCGCAGCGCTCTGACTGGAGCGTGCTTCTGCAACAGCTCGGATAAGTAGGACAGAGCCGAACCATGTGAAGTCGTAAAAACAAGTAGTAAATGTTCAACTCGAGCGACGGAGGGACGACTGAGCCACACCAACATGTAGACGAATAGAATCAGTAAAAACGTACGTTAATTTAGTATAAGAAGAAAGATACGGCAGTAATGAAATAATACTTGAAGCGCACACTTTCAGGAACGACAAAGAACAGTTATTTAAGAGGTTATTCTGATTTCACATTTGAAAATTGTCCACGTTGGATGTCAGCTTCACCTCGTCCTCCTCTAGCGGGTCGAGTCAGATGAAATGTCTCTTTTCATATCCCTGACGTCTGCACAGCCTATAAGCTTACAGTAAAAAAAACAACAAATAATGAGGGACGTATTGAAATGACGTCATTAAAGATTTGTCTTGAGCGAAACATGTTGATAAATCCTGGAAGGAATCGTTCCGGACACCCGAGGTAATAAGACTTCAGACGTTTCGCACAATTGGAGGTCAATGGTTTATGAGGAAGGCGAACGTTGCACACCCAGGCAAGAAACAAGCGTTTTCTTTTCTTTGATTTATAAATCTTTATTATGTTTGAATCATTTAATGGATTCATATCCAACTGCAAGACTTTGTGCTTGTTAGTTTGTTTTTGAACTGAAGCCAAGCAGCCACGCGAACATAACCGACCCGACAAAGAAATGTGCGACTACACTGACTGTGTCCACATGGACTTGAGTATCCCTGTTTCTGAGTCTGATCCTGGTTCTGATCATCTTCAGGATCTCAGGACTCTCATCCTGATATTTGTGCAGGCGCCTGTGACCTTTATTTCTTACAACACAAACCGCAGACATTCAGAAATCTGAGAAACACAAGACCGCTGTGGCTTATTGCAGGCTCAGCTCTATTAAACGCCAACATGGCGTTGCAGATATGACATCTCAACCTCATTTCTAACAACGGGAAAAGAGCGTGACAGCAGATATGAAACATAGTATTGGCGCCTGTCGCTGCCACCGCGTAGGACAAGGGTTCAATGGGTGATGAAATGCAGTCGGGACTTGTGGGACAGGGTCGTAGGGTTCAACGTGATCTGACTCGCTCCACCGTACGGGAAACCGGCGTCCTGTAACCCGTTCTCCACGGACTTAAAAAGGTCAGCCCATCGATGCTTTGTCCCGTCTAAACCTTCATATGTCATTTTTTTAACAGCGAAACACTAAACTCTGTTTCTTCGTCCCTCCATTCTCTCTCTCGTTGCTGCGATCATGTTTGTTCTGCTGATACGTCACTTGGCCGAGGCGGCGCCTGCGTAGGAAGTGGTCAGCCGTCAGAAACCGGGGGAAGGAGTTTACATGACACAGTCTCCATCTAGCAAAATCAGGTTTCTCATAATCAGGATCTGATGTTTAAATGAACAAACACAATAACAGGATTCTTAGAAAACACGATCAAAACCGGGATCCTCAAGTCCGTGTGAACGCACTCGTCCAGCTGTCAGTCAGCTTCACAGATGTTTGGATTCTTTGCACTCATCATAAAGACGCTCTGTGGCTTGATTGTCTGATCACAATGTGGAACAAAGTGAACAAGAGTCGACTCCTAAACTCTGAATATAAAAAACTAACATGATCACACGGGTTAAGGTCGACTCTGTCCGAGTGCAGGAGTGCAAGCCGCCTTGCCTCGCCTCGCTGCAGGAGTCGGGTCTCTGCAGTCGTCAATCAATCTGACAACGGCTTTAATCAATACGTTATGAAGTCCTATAACTCAGGTGGAGCTGTGGGGCTGCGAGCGGGAGAGACACATCTACTAAAAATCAATCAAGTCACAGTTTACAAACACAATCACGGGCTGCAGGTGAGAGGTTCGGAGAATAACAGAAACGAGGACAAGAGAGAGAGGCGGAGAGAGAAAGAGCGGGTGAGGATAAGGGTCAAAATACCACATGTAAAATCTACAGATGTAAAAAAAAGAGCAGGAAGAAAATCAGCAACACGAGGACCAAAGAGGCGTGCATGTGGAAGGCATGTTAGTTAATGATCCCCGTCTCTCTGCTGCAGATTGAATCCCATAGCCTGTTGGTAAAATCCCAGGAGAGGGCAGGTCCAATCCCTCATCGGCATGTTTTGTCAGCACCATCAGTCACTCCGAGAGAGAGAGAGAGAGAGAGAGAGAGAGAGAGAGAGAGAGAGAGAGAGAGAGAGAGGTGTAAAGATTGTATGCATGTGTGTATCGTGTATCTGAAGCCTCTTTCACACAAGAACTCCTGAAAAGCTCCAGAAATAATCAGGACATTCACATCCTCATATTTTTAGGATTTAGGACTCACTAATAAGTGAGTGTTTGTGTGTAAATGTCAAAGTGACGAGTTCAAACTGCCGGGTATGCAGTCCATGAAGACATTTTTTTGCACAGCCAGAGAAGCTCCATGATGCAGAAGTCTGTTTCAATGTCTCCTTCATGCTTCCTCAGATTAACGAGAACACAAGCGTTATTTATGGACCAATGAGAAACAGGGTATTATTGTTATTCCTGTCGGGTTCTTGGAAGCTTCTGTGATGACTCAAGGTGTGAAAGCGTTTTTATAAAATGTGTTTCTATGTGCCTAAGAATGTTTTGTTCTCCCCATACCATGCTTTTCTCTGTCATAGTAAAGTGTGTGTACAAAATGCATGTGTTTGTGTTTGCATGTGCATTAAAGAAATGTGTGTACGCATGTTGTGTTGGATCAAATGTTTCCTGTGACTAACAAACATAAGAGTTTAATTTTCCTGCAGTTTTCTGTCACTAATGAAGCTTTTCTTTGTGGAGGATGAGTCAAACGAGCAGCAGGTTCTGTTTATTTTGGGTGACTGGCTGTGTGCAGAAATAGAACAGGATATTAAAGACGCCACAGGAGGACGGTCGTGGCGGAGGAATCTGTGTGTGTGTGTTTGAGGATGTGTTTCATCTCCAAATAACATGAAAATAATGACACAGAGTGAACATTTCACATTGACCAGCTGTGTTCACACATCACCTTGAATTCAAACAACTTTGTCCTTGATGCCAGGAGCGTAGCTGTGGACAGTGCGGCTGCTCTGGGGGGCCATGATGCAAGCAGACGTGTCAACACTGTAACAAAAACACATTGTTTCAAAGACGTCTCTATTTGTTCATGTGACAGGGCGACAAGACACCGGCCAGTTAAAGGTGACATATTCTGTAAAATCCTCTTCACCATGTTCCTCTAACTCTAACATGTGTCTCTAGTCTGTCTACAAACCCCCCAATGATGAGAAAAGTCCATCCTCTCCGTCTTTTGCCTGCTCCACTTTTCAGAAAATGTGTGCTCAAACAGGCCGTTTGGAGATTTTCCCTTCATGACATCACAAAGGGCAGTAACCCCTCCCCCAGGTGGGTGACACTCCCACAGCTAGGTGTTTGTTCTGCCCTCTGAGTCTGCCTTCTCACCGTAAACAATAGGACATGGAGCGAGAAAGCCCGAGCCACCCAAGCCCTTCCAGAGAGGGACGTGGTCAGCAGTGGCGTGCACAGAGATTTTGAAAAGAAAAAAAAGGGCAAAGCGCGTTCTCGCCACTGAAGAGGGCATTAAGTTCCGCGTGTTTTCGAGGTCACTTTAGCGCACGTTTTTGCCACCAAAGAGGGCAGTTTAGCACGTGGGGGGGGCCAATTGTTCAAGAGATCAAAGAAGATTTAAAGATGGATTTGTGGTCATGTTGTTTTAATTGTTCACGTCAAAGGTGTATAAATCTTCACAGCATCTCTGATGGAGGAAGAAAGAAACTATAGTAATCACTCGGGGTGTGTTCACGTCTCCCCGAGGACAGCCGGAGCTCCGAGCTTTTTAATCTCAGGACGGAGCCAGCGGCCTTCTGGGAAATCTGCGGGGACGAGAATACAGAGCCGGCGTCCTGCTGACTCAACAGAAAACAAAATGAAGGAGTGGAGAGGAGAAGAGGAGCAGACGGAGGAGAGGGGCAATCATGACTGTGTGTCTGTGTGTGTGTGTGTGTGTGTGTGTGTGCGTGTGTGTGTGTGTGTGTGTGTGTGTGTGCGTGTGTCTGTGTGTGTGTGTGTGTGTCTGTGTGTCTGTGTGTGTCTGTGTGTGTGTGTCTGTGTGTGTGTGTGTGTGTGTGTGTGTGTGTGTGTGTGCGTGTGTCTGTGTGTGTGTGTGTGTCTGTGTGTGTGTGTGCGTGTGCGTGTGCGTGTGCGTGTGCGTGTGCGTGTGTGTGTGTGTGCTTGTGTGCGTGTGTGTGTGTGCGTGTGAGAGATTCACTGATGCTTTTTGGTCACCAACATGAAGCAAAGTTTCGATCATGCCCAAGCCAAACGTTTGGATCCAAACATTGCCCCGTTTGAAATAAATCTCCTCGTTGAGGCTGAACAGTGCGCGGTCCTCTCTCACTCTGTCCTGCAGTTGGTACAATAAATAATGTGTCATATTAAAATAATAATAAAAGCTTTATAATCATCAGAGCTGTCCAACATTTAATTTTTTAAATCTTAGTAAATCACTGAGCTTCAAAAGTTCATTGCGATTAATCTCATTTTAAAAAAGTGTTTCGAGATTCCATTATTTTGCATTTCAAACCGTTTTTGTCATGCTTTTATTTTGAAAGTTTTGTACTGCCTTAGGCCCTGTGTCCACCTAGCCTTTTTTTCTGAACCTAAACATATATGTCTGAGTGGTCTCTAAAGACGGTATGTGGACAGAATGAACCGCCAGAAGAAGACGGAGAGACGGGAGTCAAAGTGAGGAAGAGGATAATTGTCTGAGCTCTAGTTACTGTTTCTAGATCATCTCGTGTCTGAGGCCGCGCTCCACTTTCTGTCTAAACTAGGCTGAAACACTTTAAGGAAGTGATGCTACACTTCGCACTCGAGGTCACACAAATAGACACGAGCACACACGTTCGGACCCTCATTGCCTTGATGATGCATTCAGCCCGTGTCTGTAATCGTCACAATTACAGCTAAACACCTGAGCCAAGCACTTCACCTGATACAGAGCTGTATCAGCCTGACGCTGCCTGATCCTGACCTTGTTTACCTGCAGAAGTTAAACTATCATCTTTAATTTTGCATATTTTTAAAGTTGATTTGCATTCACCAATATTAGGTCATTTTATTTTTGATCGTTTCAGGACTTTTAAACAACGTTTGCTTCCCCTCACAGCAGAGAGAGAAGCCGCCTGCAGGCAGGAAAGATTTTAATTGGACAGAGCCGCTTGTCCAAAATTAGACAAACCTCAAAATATCGAAGCAGCACGTCCACAGACCGCCTTCACTGGAATTTAGTGCATTCAAACTTAGAAAAACTAGTTATGAGGGAGTTTAGATTACACTGAAAAGCCTCATCGTCCAGGTGAAGGTGACGTGAGTCCTTCAGAGGAGCAGGAAAAGCTGCTTCAAGGCAACAAATGACTAAAGAGATTAAAGTCGGACCAACATGACAACCTGAGGAGAAGGTTCTGTAAGTGACGAGCTAATCATTTTATCCATCAACGTAACTTCATCATATTTCAGAGAATAAACCTCAAAGAAGAAGAAGAAGACTCCAAGAAAAGAAGTCCTGACATTGGTTTTTCTTTTTCCTCGCAACTTTCCAAATTCAAAAGCTTTAAATTTCATAAAGACTAAAGCTATTGTAAGTTGTTAGTTTTATAGTTTTTATGTGACATGATTATAAACTAGGTCATGACGAAACACGAACGTAGCGTAACACAACGTAGCGTAACACAAAGCAGCGTAACACGAACGTAGCGTAACACAAAGCAGCGTAACACAAAGCAGCGTAACACAATGTAGCGTAACACAATGTAGCGTAACACAATGTAGCGTAACACAATGTAGCGTAACACAATGTAGCGTAACACAACGTACCGTAACACAAAGCAGCGTAACACGAAGCAGCGTAACACAATGTAGCGTAACACAATGTAGCGTAACAAAAGGTAGCGTAACACAACGTAGCGTAACACAACGTAGCGTAACACAACGTAGCGTAACACAACGTTGCGTAACACAACTTAGCGTAACACAACGTAGCGTAACACAACGTAGCGTAACACAACGTAGCATAACACAACGTAGCGTAACACAACTTAGCGTAACACAACGTAGCGTAACACAACTTAGCGTAACACCACTTAGCGTAACACAAAGCAGCGTAACACAACGTAGCGTAACAAAAGGTAGCGTAACAAAAGGTAGCGTAACACAACGTAGCATAACACAGGGTAGCGTAACACAACGTAGCGTAACACAACGTAGCGTAACACAACGTAGCGTAACACAACGTAGCGTAACACAATGTAGCGTAACACAATTTAGCGTAACACAACGTAGCATAACACAACGTAGCGTAACACAACGTAGCGTAACACAACGTAGCGTAACACAACGTAGCGTAACACAACGTAGCGTAACACAACTTAGCGTAACACAACGTAGCGTAACACAACGTAGCGTAACACAACGTAGCGTAACACAACGTAACACGTCAGCCTTCAGTATCCATAGAATTAATAATGCAGCAAATAATTAAAAAATATTTATGCTTTCCTTTACCTCTGCATTTTTCAGATTCTGATTTTGCAGAATACTAAGTTTGAGAATCTACAGCAACAGTCTCACATTTTGTTCTGAAAGATTGTTCATCCAGTCACACCTGCACACAGTCACTATCAGGACTATAAAACCTCAAATGGCCCGATCCAAACAGTCTGGAGAACTTCCTGTTAAATATGTTCACAACAACATAAAGAAGAAATGGAGATCTAAATCTGGACGAGATAACGCAGGCTCCTTTTTACACAAAGATTCCCAGCAGCCACAGAGACATTATTTCCAATCCAAGTGTGGACATACAGAGACGCAGATTGAATCAAGTCTGATGTTCAGAATCAGATCTCACAAATCTCACTGAAATAACAAGCCTAACAGCAGGCGCTGACACAGAGCAGCAGAGCCTCGGCTATGAGAAGAATGCATCCCGCAACATCTGCAACATCTAACCTTTACGGAGAAAATGTCACACCAACAAATGACGACGGCCTGCGAGCTATTTATGGTGCAGAGCAGAGCCACCTGCATTGTTTCAGACCCCCAGAGACAGGGCTTATCCGAGGAGGAGATATTTACGCATGCACAGAGAAACACTGACATAACTGAGCGGTGGATACAACAGAAGATCGGGTTAACAAAGGGGACTCATCTGGAGGAATCTGCTCATAAAAGCATGATCGTATGCAGCAGTTTAAGAGACGAGTGTCTGTAGAAATCTTAAAACAATTAAAGACTGTGTGAAGAGACGACAGGTCGCTTAACACCGGGGTTAGAAAGTAAAGTTGCTGGCTAATGAATTCATTCTCATCACCATGGAGACAGCTGTACTTTGTTTGTGGTGCTTTAAGGCTTTTAGAAAGTCTTTAACGGCCTGGGGCAACACCATAAAACTAAAAACTAAAAAAGGGCCAAACAATTATCTTAAAGATTGGCCGACTGCCCAATCAGAGCCCAGACTAACATTCAAATTAATTGACTGGGTCATGTTGTTGTGCTAGTTCCTTTTGAGGCATTTCGGTGTTGCACTTAGGTAAAGATAAAAGCAAGGGAAACGCAACATTGAAACTGGGCCCCTCCTCCTGGGCTCATCGTCCCCAGAAGCGCACACTCACTGCAGGACGTAGTGTGTACGTTTACTGCTTGTACCTTCCTGAACAGTGTGGCACGCTGTTTTAAGCCGGACGCCCTGTTTCCATTTTATGCTCTGGCGCTCGTGAGGAAGGAGGAAGGAGGGGCTCTACAAAGCTCTCTTTCCTCCATCAGCAGAGCTCGTTAGCTTGTTGTGCAAAGTGGAGACAATGGTGCATTAATAATATCCTCATTCATAATGGAAATGTTGACCTTTGACTCGTGCCAACACCAGAGAAAAACTTTAGTCGGCTCATCGCGGGCCGTTTCATGACGAGTCTCTGAGTATTAAGATTTGAGTCGACAGCTCATCAATACAAAGCACCACACTTCAAGGGGAAACTGAAATTCACAGAGCAAAGAATAAAATATTTCACAGATGCAGTGTGGACGGCGAGCGTGCGCTCTAGATACAGCTTTGTGCACATTAAAACGCAAAAACACAATGTTACGACTGCCTCGAGCATGCAAGTCAACAGGCGGTGATAGCTCTGCAATGACAATTTCATATTTTAATTTCTCCCACCAACCCTAAGTCCAACCGGCTCTTCCAAAACCAAAGACGTTGGGTTTGTGTGGTGGGAGTGTTGTATGAAGCAGCAGTGACCTCCGTCGTCCAATCAGGCGTCTCTTCTCATCAACATAGTGGGAGAGTAACTGTGTATGTATGTGTGAGCATGTAAAAAGTTAGCATCGTTAGCACCAGCACTAGTTTGGTTACGTCTGCCATCATACTAATCTCATGGAAACAAAAGTGACAGCGTCGCACGATGACGTCACACGGAGGAGAAACCGGCGCACAGCGTGACGCTACAAGAACAAAACTCTGTTTTCCCCGTCTTCACAGAAACACCTTAAACAGAGTTTCTGGACATCTTCACCCTGAAGGAGTTTTACTGAAGGAGAGTTTACAGGGAACTAAAACGCAGTTTGAGTACGAAAGACCAAAACGTACAGAAAAAGATAAAAATACCCGCCTACGTGAGGACGAGGCCTGAATCTAATGCAAGCACTTTTCTCTTACCCTAGCCAAGCAGTCTACAATATTAATCTTAAATTTCCTCTTTTCTACATGCACTTTGTTTTTTCGTGGCTTCTAAGGTGCCAGCATGCAATTTAAAATGTAATCAAAAACGTGAAACCACCGTCATCAACATAAAGCTCAGAATTCATGTTTATTCTACAAAACTGTGTTGGGTGCACTTAAATAACTTTCTTTTTGTGAGTTCATGTCTCATAGATTAAATGTTTACACAAAGTCTCACACTCCTCAGTGTTCTGTAGCAGTCGGGTGTTATTACATAACGGCAGCACACCAGTGTTTACTGAGCCTGTCATGGAAATGCTACTCCAGCGAGCGTGAGATTTAAACCTGCCATTTGAAGCTGAACACACACCTCGAGACGACTTCCGAGCAGCCAAACGTTGAGCGATGATACACAGCAGCACATCAAACACACACTCGGCGTGTCTGAGATGGGAAAATGTTTTTTAATCCGTCTGCTGCTGATTCTTTAGAAAGTTTATATGATAAGGAGTTTGAACTCGTCTCTAAGGGCAGTCTCACTTTGGATCGTTTGCTCTGGTCTGAATCATCAACCAGTTTGTTCCGTTGTTGCATAATTACCTCAATGTGTGATTTTCTAAGATCTACGTCAAATAATCAACCGATAGAAATGCAGCATGAAATGATGCACTGCTGTCAGAAGCGAACACTTACAGTAATGTGACTTATCTCAAGCTCTCTTTGCAACACTGGCATCCCGAGATGGCCCCTTCTCCCTCACCACGACCGTGTCCACGTTTAATAGTCCCCCTTTTTTTCTTTTTTTCAAAGCACTTGAACCCCAGGACGGCTGACGGCCATGGCAAGTTCAGCCGCCGCACACTGATGATTCTAATGACACTGTGTGTGGACTCGCTTCGCAGCCTACGTTTCACAGGTACGGCATCGCACAGTGTACATGCATGTCGTACCAACATTATGAGATCCGTGTCGCATAGTGTGGCTGCAAACTAATACGATTTTAAGTAAAGAGTAAAGACAAAAGGTGTTTTTGGACCAAACAGTCTTGGATATTTTTTGAAGAGGATCTGTCCCTTAGGGCGTTCCCTGAGAACTTCACGCCATGGCGACTTTTTCTCTCTCTGCATTCGCACCGCCATGGTACCTACTCTGAAGCAGGAGCTAAAAAGGTTCCTCTAAACGGGGTTCTAGGAACTAAAATAGTTAATAGTTCCTGCGGTGCAGAACCAATAAAAAAGAGGGAGGGTTCCAACAGTTCAGAGAACTATGAAAAAGTTCCTGCGGTCTGAAAACACCTAAAGCATCTGTTTTTGTTAACGTGGATATGAATTACCTCTCCACATGCTTATGCAATGTCATCATCGGGGGACAGTAAAGGCCTGCGCAGTATCCCACAGCAATCCATCCAATAGCTGTTGAAGTATTCCAGTCTGGACCAAAGTGGTGGACCAGCTGGTCTCAGCATCCCAAGAGCTGAGAACTGGCATCACTAAACACAGTCAGGAGGTATTAATCCTCAACTCAAAGAAGGAACAAAGCTCGACTGGATTGTTGGAACGACGGGCAATCTGGCAGCAAATGAGCATCGATCAGCAGGTATGAAACCTGAGCTGCTGACTTGGGGGAATCATGGAAAGATGGTTGAAATCACTGATAGTATATACCACCTCTCCGTGTTGCACAGAAGTGACTCTACAGGATATTTACGACGTCTTGTACTTGGAGTCAGAGTCAGTGCAGTGCATGCAGAATAACCACGGCAAACACATTCATCTCACAGACAAAAACAGACATGTAGTGTTGAATCTCAGGATGCACCAGATGGATCATTTGTTGGCAGGGGAAGGGCGGACACATTTGAAGGAGACTTGGAAATGTGACAGCTCTTCTATGTGCTGAAGTGACGTAATCAGTTTTCAAACGCGCCCTCCAAAGGATGCAGCCCCTGAAAACTACAATGACCCTCCGTTAGCAGGGACTAAGATCTCAGCACATGTTGTAAAAACCACCCCCGAAAAGAAAGAAATGTTGAGACGAAGCTGCAACCATGCTTCTCTATCATTGAGTGTCCTCAGCTCACCTTTCAGTTGCTCACCTGCAGTTCCTGCAATGCACATTAAAAAAAGCACACAACAACAGAGAGGTTATAAGCCTCGATAAGCTCCTGGGGATCATCATTCATCTGCTGCCCAACCTGCACACTTAATACCTCATACAGATCCAACCTGCAGCCCTCAGCAATCCTGTGTGTTTGTGTTTGTGTGTGAGAAAAGAAACACAGAGCTGAACGCTAGATTTACGTTGCATTTGTGGCTCTTGATCAAAGTAATGCTTCTTTTATTCACACACTAAATGTTCCAGGTCTCTCTGCCTTCTCTCCTCTGTTTATTATTTGCTATTCGTCCTCTTAACCTTCCTACTTTCACTCCAAACACTTTGGTGTGAAGACATTTGAGTTCTTTCTGTTTTTTTCTGGGCAAAGCCTCTGGGTCGGAAAAGTGAAGCCAAAGCAGAAGTGTCTTAAACCTGCATTCCTTCTAAACAGCCAGCAGGGGGCGAGTCCACTGTGATGATCTATTAACGCTGTAAACAATTTCCAAATGAGTTTAAGGTCTCAATCTCCAGTTTGAATGTTTTTAAATCTCAAATGAAAGACATGGAAGCAGATTCTACAGGATGTCGACTACTGACTCCCAGATTTGACTTGCAGATGTCTCGATTAATGCAAAGTTCATGTTTTTCTGATATGTATCTGTTTGTGTCTCCGTCTGTAACTTTGTGTTTGTGCTGCCGACCGTCTCGGCCAGGTTGCCCTTGGAAAAGAAGTTCTTAATGTCATCGGGTTTTACTGACTCTAGAGGAAAACACACTTTCTGCTTTATGAAATAATAAGAACTTCATATGTTCAGAGAGAGAGAGAGAGAGTGTGTCTGTGTGTGTGTGTGTGTGTGTGTGTGTGTGTGTGTGTGTGTGTGTGTGTGTGTGTGTTTGAGTGATTAAGTGCAAGTGGAACAGTCAGGCAGCATCTGTGTCCTTGACTCGATGGTATGTTCCTTTGCTCCAACAGGACCTGCTGTCCCTTTGTACCTGCTGTATGGAGCATGCACTCATTAGCAGAACAAGAGGGCACACACACACACACACACACACACACACACACACACCTGTCTGTGCACACTGTTATAGTAAACTCTTGTCATCGCTTCAGATTGCTGCTGTTTGTTTGTCACTCAGCGTAAACATACGCGTCATCGTCAGAACAAACTAAACTACAGTTCAGTTAAAGCGTTTGTGTTCATCCTTCATAAATATTTCTTGGGACTCTGTCAGAGTCGTTGATCATCTCAGTGTTTGGTAAGTTGCAGAGATAAAAACCTGTTTGGATCTTTGCCATGTAAAGATTTAAATCAAGAGACAATGCATAGCAGGCTGCCAAGGTATCACGTGGGGGGGCTTATCACACAGTCAACTGTGTTCAGGCCAAGAAGCGAACAACATTTCCACATCGTTACTCGTGCAATTAGTTTGTCTTGTGTTAAAAAATGTGCACTTCCAGAAATATCATCACTTCTCGGCTCATGAAATCATCGAGAGCAGCGCTCATCTCCATTATTCTCACCTCCTTCTCCAAGAACTGTGTCTTCAGGAACCTTCCTCCTGCTTCCAGCTACTTAAAGGGTTAACTAGTTCCCAGTTTGATGACCTGTTAGCTATGTCACCCAGTTACAAACACACCCTGAAACCAGGGTTCAGGTAGGTACTGTAGCATGATCTGCAGCTCAAAAACCTCCTTATTTATCTGATACTGGCGTTAGTAAAAACCTTCCAGCCTCTGCCTGAAACGATTCGTTTCAGTTGCTGTCTCTTTAAGGCCCCCCTCCCATTGTGCCCACTTTCTCCTGATTGGCCAGCTCTCTGGAAGCCTCCCATTGGGCAGAATGCTGCAGGGCTGCCAGGGGGGGGCTGCTCTCCAGTGCTGGGAGAGGAGAGTCTATGTAAGAGGTTTCAGCACCTCATGTAGAGGCTTGGAGCCGTCTGGTGAAATCCTTGGTATCATATCGAGGAACTATGGCGTGATTTGCAGAACAAAGTGTTCAGCGCCCTCTGCAGACTCAACCTGGGATTACTCCAACATACGTTCACCTCATGATCTGAAACTGTGCCAACGTTTAGTTGGAGCATCCAGCATTGTACCATTATAGGTGAGTTTTACAACGGGGATCAGCAGACTAGTGGAGGGGTTGTGTTGTTGGTGGTGCGTTTGGGTCTTCATTAAACACTTTAAAATAACTTTGTTCTTAACCAAACTGGTGAAGAGGCGAGTGATATTGCGCCCATTTGAACATCCAGTCTGTCCAGCAGTTCCATCAGTTGAAGAGTCTCTTCTTCGCTGCCATGCTCACTGCTGTACACTTGGCTCTCTGGGAGGACTCTGTAGCACTGATGGAGTCTGTCGGGGTTTAATGCCTGCCAAAAAAAAAAAAAAAGGCTTCTGGCACAAACAAACAAAGCAAACAAACACTGCTCCATCTGTGCCTGTGTCTCCACCTCCTCCCTCCTGACTGAAACAGAGAGCACTCTCTCTTTTTGTCTCTTTAAATATCTCTTGCACATTAACAGCTCGGCTGCAGCAGTGATGGCGTCTCAGTGATGTCATGTTTTCAGTGTGTGGGCTGTGACGAGCTGCAGTCTCTGTGAGGTGGTTTCTTTTTCCCCCGTGACGATCCAGGGACCTCACTGAAACAAACTTCAGGTCTCTGCTGACCTCTTTAAAGGCCTGAGCCCTGTTGCACCAGCTAAGTGTCAGTTCTGTCTTAAGTTCTGCTGTAAAGTCCGATAGATGTGATATGACTTAAGCTGTGTCATTGTTTGGTTACCAGGGAAACGTAGGGTTCATTTGATCTAGTATATCGTGACGTCACTTCCTGAGGCCGGTCGTTAAAAAGCCGTTTTTTAATGCATTGTTTGTTCCAGTGTTTCCTCTCAAGGCCAAATTGTCTCTGAACAGACTACCAGCTGAAAATAAATCCCAATAAATCCACAAACAGCGACGAAAATGTGCCCAAGGACACATCGGACACGGGCTGCAGGAGCTGGGGATCGAACCCCTGACCTTCTGGTTGAGAGACGACAGACTCTACCACTGGGCCACAGCCTACCCCAAATTCCCCTGCCTTGTCTGATTGTCTCTTTTTTGTCTTGAAAGCTCAAACTGCCTTTTGTCTGTTTGACATGAGCTCATAAATAGACAGCACAGTGCACCACTCTCTCTCTCGCTGGGATTTGCTCCGGCCCCCCCGCGGGGGAAAAGCGGTATAGATAATGGATGGAAGGATGGTATCAAAAAGAAGAAGGTTCTCACAACCTTACGATAAACTCTTGAGACAAAAGCAGCCTCTGATAACAGTTTGAATTAAAAACATCAACACTTAAAGGAATGAGATTTGGTCGTCGTTGAAAGCACTTAAACAGTGATTTTAAATACTAAGAGCATTGACACACAATGTAAACCGTCTGCACCGTCCATCATTCTGTGTGTTTGAACTCTCAGACACTGAGTGGAGATTCAAAGTAATGAAGCCTTAATGGTCACTGCCGGCTCTAATCTGCATGAGTTACCTTCACAGCAGTTTATTAAGCTGTCAGCTCCAGAGAGGAGAGAAGAGCTCATAGTTCAGCGCTAAGCGTTCGCTTACATCACCGAAACAAATGACACAACCTGTTTTCTCGGCAGACTTTGACTCCAGCTATTTGACAGGTGTGCCGGTCGAAGAGAGGATGATTCAGGAGGTCGAAGATCTCAGAGAGGCAATGACGAGTGGCAGCGAACGGCACTGACGGACCGCGGCGTGCACGGTGTATGTGGAAATTGGCAGACAGATTTTCAGCGTTTGTCAGGTGAAGAAAACATGCAAGGTTTTGAAGAGATGGAAAAAGTCTGCGCTGCATTTCCATAATGTGTTCAATGGTGGCCGTCACTTCTCAAAGCGTTGTTTGCCCAACTGGCGTCTGCAAGGGTCACGTAACTGAAAACTATGAATAGGCACTCCGTTACGGTCCGTTATTCGCGAGGTTTTAACAGACCACCAATTCTGCCCTTTGGAATACACTTAGATCTGTTGGGAATATATCTTAATTAAAAAGCACTGACTGGGAGTTGATCGATCGAGTGGCTTTAGAGTTTGTTCATGTATTGTTAGAAGTCGTGATCATAAAGGGTTAAATATTTCTGCTGAATCCTCAACGATCTGCGTTCCTATGAAATAACAATCATGATATATTCATCTGGTGATTCACCTGCCTGAGAGGTAAGCAGATGGTTCGAGTCTTGTGTTGTGCGTGAACAACGGCGAGCAGCATATTTTATTTCTCTAAATCTGTTTCTTGTTTTTGATTTTCTCCAGCTGCCTCCGGCTCTCCACATTTTCACACTCACACTGACGCTCCTGCAGAGCTCGTCCGTCACTCACTTTGTTTTTTATGATTCTCCTGCAGCTTTTCTTTCGCTCCATTCTCTCCTGCATACAGTCCTGTTGTTTTCTTTTACTCTTCATCCCTCTCTTCTTCTGCATTTCCTTCCTCCTGAACACACACACACACACACACACGCAGTCAGAGGGCTACAAAATCATTATTCAAATGCTCTGCCACACACACAAAAGCACGTACACGCACACACATGCTCCGAGTGAGTGATAAAGCAGCTGGACGGCCGGAATGAGGAATTGAACCTGCAGCCTCCTGGGACTCTCCAACGTGAGATTGAGATTCAGACTGCAGCAGAGAGCAGGAGCATTAACTAACATGTTCCAATACAATCACACACACACACACACACACACACACTTGTACTATGACTGATCGTAGACTTCCTTTGTATCTGCGTCAGAGTAAAGCAGTAAAGGAGAGAAGTCGAGTCGATGGTCCTCGTTTAAAGGTGCAATCTTTAATTAGATCAAATCGATGTCATCTAGTCTTCAGGATTTCACTCAATCTGATCTAATTGACCTACTTCTCAGACTCTGGTCTTCTAATCAGTACATGCACTTCTCTAACTGGGTAACTATCATCTGTCTCCACTCATCGGATATCTCAATCAGTAAATGAGAACCCTGCTTTCTGTAATGAGGAGTTAAAGGAGGAAGAAACATGATTTCCCCAGGTGGATTCCTCCTTCAGCACATCAATGTTTTTTAATCACATGTAACACGGAGATACACGTGCAGGGCAAAAACGGTACTCTCTTTACGCTCTTTGGTCATACAGCTGGCGTTTTGAGTGAATATAATCAGTCCCTGCAGGAAAAACTATTCATGCAAATTCAAACGATCATCATGCATTCTGCACGACTTTGCAGTTTACTTCAATAACCCTAACTTTCCTGCAAAGTGGACAAAGCTGTGTCGTGAAGAACAGGTGTGTCATAGTTTCATTTGTCCCTGTTCTGTCACTTTAAAGCCCTGAGTATACTTGCTTTTAATTACATGTACGTGAACGCTTGACATCAGCCTTGCATATCCTGTCGTGGTTTGGAGCTTTGGTTGTGCACGGCCTCAGAAATGAACGCTACGCGTCCGCGAGAAGAGAGGAGCGACCAGTGAGATCACAGAAACAGAATAAAGTTCATATTTGGAGCTTTTTGACTGAAATCTTTGATCTGTTTATATAAAGACATACACTCAGTTTAAGTTTTCACTTCATGCCGTTATTTACCGTTATTATTGATCCTCGGCCGTTGTTAAGCTGCACGTTTTAGTTGAGCGACAACAATGACGTCACTGTCAGCGGCCGGAGAGTGAGCGAGTAGTGTTCGAAATGTTTTTTAATTTTTCTGAGTGAGTGCACGATATAGTCCACTGCATTAAACTCACGATATAGTGAGGAGGGAGTAGGGGATGAGTGAGTGATTTCAGACACAGCCTCAGTGTCCCTTCCCTGTTGTTGTCAGTTCATTGTTACATTTTGTCCTTGTTGGATGTCAGAGTTTCCCCATGTCTGTCTTAAGGCGGATTCACACATACTCCGTGCGCGCCGCGGTCCGTCAGCACTGCGCACTACGCCGTAGTTAGCTGCCACTCTAGCAAATCGCGCTGCAGTCTGTCTCCAGAATTCCTCGGGGCTCCTTTTTTCCCTTTTGTTAACCATGTACGTTTTTGTTTTGGACTTTTGATATTTTGTTAAATAAATATTGTTTTGGTTTTCTGCAAATGGGTTCCAGTTCCTTATTTTCCAGTCGGTGACACATGAAGCTTCTTAGAAACATGCAGAGGCTTTTTAGGTCGGGTACAATCACTTCTATCTGAACCAGGTCAGAAGTACCCGTTTTAAACTCTACGTGTCAGAGTTACATCTTGGTCCTTTCAAATGATTCTCCTAATCGGACGTTTCTGAATGTGACCAGCCCTTTGCCTCTCACATTAAATAAAGTCCACTCTCAGCACGGCTACTTCCTGCTTCAGTATCCTGTACCTACATCACACTGAGGAAGAGCTGATTCATTTAGAGTTAAATTACACATTTTACGCTTCAGTGAGATTAAACACATGTGTCTTCATTGTGTGCAGGGATAGCAGGAAATAACGGTGGAGAGGAGGGAGGTGAAAAAAGGAGGAAAGGTGGAACGGAGGAGAAAAACAGGTTAGATAATAGAGAAGGACAAGAGGAGGCGAGACATAGAGACACAGAGACACGAGGGAGCGAGCGTCTCAGCTTCAAAGACAAATCAATGTCACCTCGATATTGGCTCGCTCACCGGGACACACACACACACCTCACACACGCACACGCAGGCAGTCGCAGACAAACAGCTGCACACATCACGTGCTGCAGAGCGACTCGGCTCGTACAGCTCCACGCTGCATCACACACAAGCACAACCAATCCGGTACTATCTCTGTTTGTTGGATGTCATTTCTTTCGTGTTTGGAAATATAAAGGTTCATTCTGTTTATATAAGCAGCTGTATTTAGTCGCAGGTGCGGTTGTTAGCTCGGCCCCTCACAGCGAGGAGGTTCCTGGTTTGAATCCCCGTCTGACAGGAGCCTCTCTGTGTGGAGTTTGCATGTTCTCCCTGTGCATGCGTGGGTTTTCTCCGGGTACTCCGGCTTCCTCCCACAGTCCAAAGACATGCTGGTTAGGTTAACTGGTGACTCTAAATTGCCCGTAGATGTGAATGTGAGTGCGGCTGGTTGTCTGTCTCTATATGTCAGCCCTGTGATTGGCTGGTAACCAGTCCGGGGTGTAACCCCTGGCCCAATGACAGCTGGGATCAGCTGTAGCCCCCTGCGCCCATGGGCAGCATGGATGGATAAAGTTGATGGATGAAAGTATGTGAAGTATATTGCTTTTACTCAATAGAGATACAGATTTACTTTATTGATGGTTCAATGACTTCACTTGTGGTCACTGAGTTTACATCTGTTTTTTTATTAACCTTTTTTCTGTAGCTTCTTGTTGAACACGTTTAATGGTCGCTTATAAATGAGCGGATTCATTTATTTAAATTTGTCAAATCTCTCTCACATCTTTTAAAATCTCACATGACTTCTTCTAAGTCACAACATCGTACAGCCGGCTTTCTGATGTCACGGAGGAGATCGTTGACTTTATGTCCTTGTGTAGATAGATCTGCCCTCACTGAGCGAACACACACACACACACACACACACACACACACGCACACACACACACACACACACACACACACACACACACACACACACACACACACAGAGTCCAGGCTTACCTGGTGATCCATCATGTCTCCGTTATATAACTTCTTTATCTGTCGCCTCCCCACTTCTGCACATGAACACACAGCGTGTTGTCACAGAGAGAGGGGGATATAGTGTTTCTATACTTTACACACACACACACACACACACACACACACACACACACACACACACACACACACACACACACACACTCACTCACTCACACAGTGGAAGCTCAGTGGAGGTCTTTACCTCTGGCTGCTCAGCCGTCTGTTTCTTCCTGGATGGACCCCAGAGACACAGCAAGACTGACACGATGACGTCAGTGTGTGTGCGTGTGTGTTTGTGTATGTGTGTGTGTGTGCGTGTGCATGTGTGCGTGCGTGTGTGTGTGTGTGTGTGTGTGTGTGTGTGTGTGTGTGCGTGTGTGTGTCACACTGTATACATGAGAAGCAGTGCGTGGCCTGTAAGGTGTACCTTACTGTCTTCAGAATATGAAATCTCTGTAAGGCAAGGCAAGGCAAGTTTATTTGTATAGCGCTTTTCATACACAAGGCAGACTCAAAGTGCTTCACATCATAACATGTCGTACAATAAAGTGAAAGAAAATGCAAGAATTAAAAGACAATTAAAAAAACAGAGAATCTGTGCTTCCAGACTTTAAATAAAACGGATACTCATACTTTAGCTTTAGTATCAGGATGTTATTTCAGGGAGCTGTCCATGTTCCGGCCCCCTTCAGGGTCTCTGGGGAGGGACGTGGTCAGGTTTTGCTTGTCCAGCTTGATGCGAACCTACAGCGTACTCTGCGAAAATAGACCTCCAGCACATTTGAAACGGAGTACAGCGTATTGGCGCTGCTCCAGGGACGAACCGCAAAGCTCGCTGTGGAAACACAATGATTGACTAGAGTTGCAGTGAACTGTGGCGTAGTGCGAGGCGCTGATGGACCCCAGCGCTCAGGGAGTATGTGGGGATTGGGGGACTTTAAAAGTCTTGGTGTTCAGAGTGCATTCCTCAAACTCTTAAGATGTTTTCGGGACGACTGAAACAAACGCTCTGAAGGAGTCCTTGGCTGTAATACTCTTTGTTATCGTGCTTCCATCAACATGCTTATGTGGACATTTAAAGAAAAATTATGTAAATGAAACAGAACTTGAGATCTAAGACAGAAATAAATATTGCAGACATGAATTATACAAAAGCAGGAGAGTGGGGTTTGAGTGCAGCGTGTTACCGTCTGCAGGATGGAGCTGAAGGCTGGAGGATGAGATGCTGAGGGACCGTCTGTCACACGGCAGCAGGTGGAACAGTTTGAAGCTGATGCTGAAGCTTTGATGATCATGTTGGCCCTCCTCTTTAACAGTGGGTCGTTAAGAGTCCACGCCTCTCATTGATGCTCATAATTCATGTTTATTACACTGACATTGTGTCCTAACATAAGGCAAGCAACAGAAACACACATTCAGTAAAATGTAGCCTGTTTCAAAATATAGACCTGCTCTTCGTTTTTTGTTTTTTGTAGTGTAACGGTCGTAAGCGTTGTATGTGTGTTACCGTAAGTGAATTTAACTGTTAAGCCCGTTATGTCACAATCCGTTCGAGGAACTGCACAGAGTTAGCATGCCAGAAAAGAAAGAAGAAGAAAAGGAGGGAGCCGGCTCGGACATTTGAGCCCAACAAGGACTCGTTAACAAACTTATTTCAGTCGGCGCTGAAGGCTGATGGGAGCCAGGCAGAGGGAGCTAACGTTAGCCAGGAGGCTAGCGCTAACAGTACTGATCAAATGTGTATAAAGTATGTTGATTTAAATCACATCCTATGAGGGCGCATGGACTGAGATTTTTGTGGTCGGCCCTGGTTACCGCTGAAGGGAGACGGGATGTCATTTCAGTGGAGTGTGTTCCTCCTGCTTTGGCTCTCTAAAACAGACTGCTGAGACGTGATTGGTCAATCTGCAAACGTATACAAAAATAAATTCCAGACCCCGAGGACGGATTCTGCATCTTTACGTATAACAAGAGATTACAGGGTTTTTAATCCAAAACGTAAAATGTTGAAAAGATTAGAGAGCTCTGACTTGAAGGAATGCTGCATTATGTTTCCATTAAGGAGACGGAACGAAAGACGCCGAGGGGAAACTAAAGGACGAGAGAGAAAAAAAACAAATGTGTTTGGGTCGAGATTTAAAACATAAGAGAAGACTTCAGACCCGCTCTACTCCAAATACAAAAGTTTGAATGTTAATACCCAGCGAGGCAGGATTACGATGGAAAAACACAAATTCAAATGCATAATCTCAGTGGACTACATGGCTCTGTGTGAGCGTGTGTGTGTGTGTGTGTGTGTGTGTGTGTGTGTGTGTGTGTGTGTGTGTGAGCGTGTGTGTGTGTGTGTGTGTGTGTGTGTGTGCATGCGTTTGTGCGTGCGTGTGTGAGCTTAGAGTCATTTCAAATATGAACCCTTTGAACGCCGTGAGACCCCCCTCAGAAATCTTTTCATCTTTTTTTCTGTCACAATAACTCTTTCTTCTATTCTGTCTGTTTTTCGTCAAATGATGTCGCCTTAAACACGCCACGTTAAGAAATTGTCATGATGTCCCCATGTCGGCCCATTAATTATTCTCTTTCCTCTTCCGTTCTTTCGCTCGCTTTCTCTCTCTCTCTCCTCTTCCTTGCCGGGTGGTCTTGTCATCTCACATCAGTGTCAGCCGGTTCTGACGTTGCTCTTGCAGCTTGCAGTTGCCTTGGCAACGTCCCCTGTTTGGGCGGGCAGGGAGCCAAACGGGCAATCAGCATGGACGTGACCTGCCTGCCCTCTCGTGATCTCACCGCCAGGTCAGGCTCAGATGGCTGGCGTTATAGACGTGTCTTTAACGTGTTTGTGTTATTTCTGTTCTCTGTAGGAGGAGCAGGATGTGAGCAGACAAACAGATAAAGATACGATGATTAAAGCCGAAGAACTGGTTTACACTATTCGACTAATCAAGAATCTACTTTCGGGGTCGAGACATTTATGTCAGTTTGAAGCAGTCCGAGCAGTATCGACCAATCAGGTACCAGCAGGCTTTTGTGTATGCATGAAAAACTGCACAGAGAACAAAAACAGGCAGACCATGATGACATCCTGGTTGTCAGCTGTGTTCTGATTATTTATTGATCTCTACAAACTGTGCAGCAAACAATCTGTACATCTTCAAACATTTCAAAGGTGGAGTCAGTACAACATTCAAACTGGGCCCCTCCTCCTGGGCTCATCGCCCCCAGAAGCTCTCACTCACTGCAGGATGTAGTGTGAACGTTTACTGCTTGTACCTACACTGCAAGCTAACGCACGCTAGCACAAGCTAACTACTGGTGTTTGTCACCTGCCTGTCCAACAGGAAGCAGACCAACTCCACGTCCAGGACTCCTTTACATCGTCTTCATGTTTTGTTGCTGATATTTCTTTGAATTAAAGCAAACATTAGAGACACAGAGCTAACGGACATTACCAAGGGAAGCAGAAGTTAACTTCAGGGTTTGCAGTTTGTTTTATGTCTCAAACAGGAAGTGGAGGCAGTCTTTACCTGCAGTGATACCATGACATTTTCTCCCACAGAAATGTCATTGTCTACCTGCAGTTACACAACTGAACGACGTCTTTGACCTGCTGTTCTTTAACGCTGAGCTCATGTGCTTCAGCTCGAGGCTAAAATGTGTTCTACTCAAAGGAAAGATGCTCCTGTTTTTTTGTTGTTTTATTGTGATTTTATGCAAATACAATTTCATGAACTACATGGAAATATTTCTATACATAGATGGATAACATGATATCAGAACAAATGAAAGTGTTTTCTGTTTTAAAAAATAAAAAATAAAAACTAAAGCAAAATGCACGAGATGATAAGAAGATGTTAGCTGACATTTTAAAGGTCACATATCCTCCTCCTCTTCAGTGTAAATAAGTCTCAGAGCTCCTCTAAACATGTGTGTGAAGTGTCTTGTTCTAAATCCACTCTGATCCTGTATTTGATCATGTCTATAAACCCCTCTATTTCAGCCCTGCTCAGAACAGGCTGTTTCTGTGTCTGTAGCTTTAAATGTAAATGAGTTGTGTCTGACCACGCCCCTCTCTGGAAGGGCTTGGGTGGCTCGGGCTTTCTCGCTCCATGCCCTATTGTTTACGGTGAGAAGGCAGACTCAGAGGGCAGAACAAACACCTAGCTGTGGGAGTGTCACCCACCTGGGGGAGGGGTTACTGCCCTTTGTGATGTCATGAAGGGAAATTTCCAAACGGCCTGTTAGAGCACACATTTTCTTTGATAATGCTTTATTTGTCACATAGTCAAAGACCAGTGAAATTATGCCATCTCCTCTCCATACATATACAGACATACATACAATGTAACAGGGGGTGAACAGGACAGGAGACAGAGCAATTGGAAAAATACAGCATAACATGAGGAAGGGTAGGAGGGAAAAAGCAACCCCCAAACTATGCTCCTGTAGAGCACAGTGTGGGAACATAAAAAAACTCCTCAGCACATAAGCACATAAACAGTCCACGTTACAACATGAAAACACCCGACTGGCAACACGGTAGGGGAGGGGGGGGGTTGAGTAATCCAGCAGGGCATCAGGCATCTGGTCCTGCAGCCCTTATCGGCGCTGGTCGCAGACCCTTCCGTCTGACTGGAGGGTGCAAAGCGGCGAAGGCGTGGGTTTGGGGGAAGGGCTATGGTGAGTGCATATCTGTATATATGTGATAGTTCGTGGTTGTGTATGCCTGGAGATGCGCTCCGCCCGTCACACAGTCTAGGTATCTCGGGAGACAGCCTTGATCATGTCCCAGACAAAGTCAACAATCAGCAGGTGTCTGTGGGAGTAGGGTAAAGGAACACAAGAGCGTCTCAGAGCAGTGATCTGCAGGGGGAGTTGTTGTTGCAGCAGCGGCCTTGGCCAAGGCCAGTGCTGGTTAGGGGAGCCGAAAGATTAGATTAGAATTGGTCATCTTGGGTCGAGCAGCCACATTGGTTTGTGCGACTACTCTCTGTGTCCATTTTGGTCTCCGAATCTTTCAAACTGCCTTTGCAGACCCGTGATCTTCTCCAAGATGTTTTCCATATTTCGGGTATTAGTCCCATTTTGAGTGACCACGGCTCTGCCCATCGCTTCAATCATAACGGGCAGCGTTAAGGGGGCTTTGGACAGCTGCCTCCGTCCTCTTAATTGCTCGATAAACCTGGCCAACGCCTAATCCAATCAGCAGAAGACCAGTTACCATGATAGCCAATAGGTAGATATCCTCAATATCCTCCACGGAAAGAGCCGCCAGGCACACGACCCGCCACTCCTCCCACGAGTCCCTCATGTACCCAGCTGCGAACGTTCCGGTAGGGCAGGTGGGTTCCCCCGAACCCGAGCTTCTCGTTGAGAAGGTGGTGTCAATTGCGCTGAGAGACCAGTTGATCAAATCCATAATTTCCAGTTTGGAGATCAGTGCAGAGAGAGTCTCTTCAAAGTATCAGACAGTAGACAGCACAAGACAAGAGAGCAAAGCAGGCAAGGTCAGGGAGAGGAGAGGGAAGAGAAATGCGACCGCCTTCGTTGAGAGCCAAACGAGAGAAAAAAAAAAGAAAAAGAAAAAAAGTGGAGCAGGCAGAAGACGGAGAGGATGGACTTTTCTCATCATTGGGGGGTTTGTAGACGGACTAGAGACACATATTAGAGTTAGAGGAACATGGGGAAGAGGATTTTACATCATATGTGACCTTTAATGTCAGATGTACTTAAAGAGAAGTAAACAGACACATGAAGACACTCTGTGATGCAGAGTTGAGTAAAAGATTTTGTCAGATGTGACAAACTGCAGGGAAAACAATCGGCGAAACAAATCAGGCAACAAACAAAAAACTAGAAACACAGATGAGCGTGATGAAAGGAACAGAGGTGGAGATCAGATTCAGACAGACCAGAGAGAGAAACAGCAGAAGAACTGACGGGCAGATGAATAAAGAGGTGTGTAAACAAAAGGACGGCTGATGAGAGTGGCAGAAAAAAAGAGAGGTAGGAAGGAAACAGTCTGACGGAGGAGCAGATGGAAGGGAGGCGGTGAGACGAGCGAGGCGCAGACAGAGACAGAGGCAGCTACGTGTAGTAAAAGGTCAGTGCGTCTGTGATAAGGTGTGCTTGGACAGCATGCTCACAGCGAGCGGGCCGGGTGCTTGTCAACACGATAGCAGTGCACTTCACTGACCACGGTGCACTCAGCAGAGCACACGGGGACCGAAGCATCGCCGTGTAAAGAGGCTTTTAAAACATCACCAGGTAGCAGCTTGAGAGAAACACAAACAGGAGTAGAAAGGCCAAATCAGACGACGTGCATCTGAACTAAACAGAAGAAGAAAACGTTACCCTCCAGGATCCAGAAAAGACTATAAGTCTGCACAAAGAATGAAATCACAAACTACAGGAATAATTATCAGCTGATGTTTGAGATTTTTACAAACGTTTCTGCGCAGTCTTTGCAGAATGAGCAGAAAGTGAAATGATGTTTCAAAGGGAGGGAGGACGGCGCTGCATGTTCGTACATGATGTAAGATACTTCAGAGAGATTCGGTTCTCTGCATGTCATCGCTTCTAAAGCAGAAATAATACAAGAAAGAAAATATGACAACGTAGGATTATTGTGAGCAAGCAGAGGCTGAAGGCATGGGACAGAGAGGTAAATCTTTTTATATAAAATATCCTCTTAGCAGGAACAAGTGAGTCATCACTAAAACAAATACATGACAAAACGGCGTCGACCAATCGAAACCGTAGAGGATCTTTTCAGTATGAGCTGCATGAATCAGTTAAAGGCTTACTATGTGACTTTCAGAGCAGATCAAAACGCTCTCTTTGGACACACCTCCTTCATCCCTCAGCTCCCGCCTCTCCTCCTGCCTTTCCTGTTTCACCAGCAGACATCCATCCATCCATCCTTTTTCTTCTGCTTATCCGAGGTCAGGTCACCGTGGAAGCAGGCGAATTAAGTCAACCCAGACTTCCCTCACCCCAGCAACGTTTTCCGGCTCCTCCTGGGGGATTCTGAGGCATTCAGACTGGATATATAATCCCTCCAATGAACTCTGGGTCTACACCCGGGGGTCTCCTCCCAGTTTGGCATGCCTGGAAAACCTCCAAAAGGAGGCGACCAGGAGGATCCTAATCAGATGCCGAACAACCTCAACTGGCTTCTTTCGATGTGTAGGAGTAGCGGCTCTACTCTGAGCTCCCCCTGAATGTCCGAGCTCCTCAACATATCTCTAAGGCTGAGATCAGACACCCTCTGCCAGCAGGTGTGCCTTACCTGCAATTTCCACTAAGAAAAACATGTAAACAACATGTTGCTTTGTCTCTCTGAGGATGATTTGTTGTTCATTCGCTGCCTGTTTTCACGTCATGTTGATAAAATGATGGAAAATACGATCAGGAGTCTGTATATTGTGTTTTATTTTGAAATTGACCGGACGCTCTGTGCGTTTCCTTGTCTGACTTCCTGTCCGGGTCGATCTATTCTGTCCAGCTTGATGCGTGCTTGCAGCGAGCTCCTTTGAAAATAGACTCGTTGCGTATGAAACGGAGCAGAGCGTAGTGGCGCTGCTGGCACGCTCCAGAGATGGAGCGCTGCACGTGCTGTGGAAACCCAATCATTGACTCGAGTGGGAGCGCTTCTCAAATTGCGTTATTGTGGTGCATCTACACCTACATATAGGTGCATTTTAAAATCATAAGAATGCTCCTTTAAAAAAGCAGGAATCACTCAGACCAGGTTGATGTTTGACAATCCCCAACAGCTGCCTCGAGACAGCAATACACCCAAAATAAACCTGACCACGCCTGATTTTAGGACCACGGAGAGGTGCACAAATGGCGACAGGTACATCTACTTAAACATCCTTTAGCACTGAGCATGACGATTGTCATTCTCAAACTAGAATAGAGGGTTGTGTTGTGCTGTGCAGTGTACAGCTCAGCGCCAGGTGTACACACGGCCCTTGAGTGTTGTTAAACACGTGGTCCGACACTGCTGAGGCTGCTCCCCTCCACCCTCCTGTTCTGTCTGCATGTGTGTATTTGCATTCCACTAACTGTGCAGTGTGTTTGTTTTGATTGTGTGTGTGTGTGTGTGTGTGTGTGTGTGTGTGTGTGTGTGTGTGTGTGTGTGTGTGTCCCCTATGGCTTCTATCTATAGCAGCAGAGAGATGAATGGAGCCCTGTGAAGCAGCGCTGATTACACAGCTCTCCTCCTCCCGTCTCTGCATCACAGAACGAGACCAACAACAGAGCGAACGAGTGCAAAGAGAGGAAGACAAAACAGAGAAAGACGCAGGGAGGACGGAAGGAAGTGGTGAGAGACAGAGGAATCATCTGAAGAATTAGCCGAACAGGAATGACACTCTGAAATACAAGCAAAGATTACATTCTTCTACAGAGAAGCTGTCAGTGTTTACAAGTTCATGGCAAGTTATTGATGACCAGTCAGAAATGAATGCTCTCCTACAGGCGTGTGATCAGGCATCAGGCAAAATACTTAAACCATCTCCTGTTAAAGCCTTAATCTGGAACTATTCCATCTTAAATTACTCATTTCAAAGTCCATCTAACAGAACAATTACTTTTAATCGAGCGGACACCTTTTGGTTTTGAAAACTGAAGCAGATGCTGAAGTGTAAAATCCTGCAGTTCCTCGAGTGTCCACTAGAGGCTGGCTTCAGAAGCCCTGGAAGTCTCATACACACTCAATCAAAAAAGCCTGTTTTTACAGCAGACATTAACATGTTTACAGCCTGGTTCAAAAAAACAAATAGGTCTGATTAGCTCATGTCTCGCATAGGCGTGTAGCTGACCTGATTGACAGGTGGGCGCGGTGTAACGGTTTGTCAGGAGGCTTAAAACCCGCCTCAGCTCCAGCTCTCAGCCTGTCGTTAGGTTGACTGAAAGTTAGAGTGAGACAGCATTTCCAGCATGGAGACCAGCAACGATGGGACTCCAGCGCCCCCTGCAGGAACAGACGGTTGACGTCACTCAGGCTTCGTCCAGTAATATTTAGTCTACACTTTTAACAAGGACGCTGGTGTCTCGCCAATGTCCACAGAGCGCCTTCGTCGCCTGATTTCAGCACGCCAGCTGGCCGTGGTTCTCTAGTGAGCGTACGTCTTTACGGCAGTAGTTCACACAGCAGCCCTCAGCTAAAGCAGCTAGTTAGCCTGTCTCTGTACTGTTTGATACATGGTTGAGGCTAAGAGGAAGAGAGAGAAGAGATCTAAGAGGAGCGAGTGACTGAGCAAGATGTCGGTCTACAGTAAATATTAGACAGCTGTACATGTTGCAAATCAGTAGACTGCAAGCCTGACGGCGGGCTGGATATGTTGCTGTTGGACGGTTACAAACTGGCTCCACTATTGCCCAGAGGGTAGGTATTATGATCTGTGTCACACCTAATGGGAAGGCAACAGTGTCAGCTGGTCATTCGACTTGGTTCTTTGGCTTCGGGGGGGGGGGGGGGGTTTAAGACGGTGCAGTTCCACTCGGAGACCTTTGGTGGGCGCCAAAGCTCGCCCAACCTAATTCCTCCATCACGTACCTTTAACTAACATTGAGTCCTTTTCTCCTGTATTTCAGTCATTTTATTAAAGTTTTGTCATCTGTGGCGCCTGTAGCCTAGCGGTTATATTGCGTGCCCCATGGACAGAGGCGAGAGTCATCGTCATAGCGGTCGTGAGTTTGACTCCGACCTCAGCCCTTTGCTGCATCTCTTCCCTCACTCTCTCCTCCCAACATTTCCTGTCTCTCTCCAGCTGTCTCGTCTAATAAAGGCAAAAATGGCCCAGAAAGAATCCTTTAGGGAGCAGAGTCGGTTTTTCCATCCGTCACTGTCGTCACCTAAAAAGTATTTTCTGTCTTGTTGTAAAAAGGCCCATTTAATATTGAAGCCTCTGTTTGCCCTACATCAGCAAACCACAACATCAGCTGGAATGTTGATTTCATCTATGGCGTTATTATGAATGCCTGTCATCACTGCCACCAGCTCGGCCGTCGATATATTGATTCACAGCATGCGTGCAGAAAGTGCCTTTGATTTCATCTTGACACTGCAAAGTTTAACGTCGAGGAGGACGTCAGCCTCAGAGAAGAATCAAAGAGGAAAAGTAAATGAGAGTTACGAGGCGTTGCTTTGTCAACAGTTGCTGCCACATTGTCCACAGCGGTGATTTTGTCTTGACATCACACTCAGGATGAGAGGCGCCACAGCGCTTTGTTCCAGGTGTTACTTAAATTAAGCGTATTTGACAATAACAATATCCTCCTGCCTCCCAATTTGGTCTCTTACCACGAAGGAAACCATTGCTCCTTCATATTAAAGCTCCGATGATTCATGGCAACCTCCCCCCTTATACTCATCATCACTGCACAGCACTGTCTCGACTCTCGCTGTAACGCCATGACTTTTCAGAATGATACAAACATCCACGCCATTAAGTTTTACTCAGATCCATGACAAGAACTCGTCAAACGCCACCTGATGGACGGACAAACATGCAATCACTGATTCAACTTATATCTGTTCATTTCAGTTACAACATTTCAGTCCCTTCTCCCCGTACGGCTCCACTGGTCCAGACGACGGATAGTGTCTCAACGCTTTCTATCCATTTCCTGCGGACAGCCGGATAGGCAGTTGCGAAGTGGATGTTGGGATCATTGCGGCGAGTTTCGAGAGGGCTTGAACGCGCTCGCTGTACAAGAGTGGACCAGAGCTCTATTCTATGCAAATGAGTCCAGGGACCGCCCGTACTAGCTGCGCGTTTATCCAATCAGGCGCGTTCATTTAGGCTACGTCACCTATTGCGTAACTTAAAGCGAAAAAGGTGGCTATCAAGAGTAGGTGGAAAGGTCCAGGAGAAAAAGTCCTCTTTTCAGTTGCTATACGCCCATTAAGCACCGAGTTGAATGCTCCGACGCGATCCCTAGCGTCCTCGCCTGAAGCAGTGGAGCCGTACAGTCCCTCCTGAATGTTTGTGTCGCTGTCCCGTCTGTTGTTTTTGTATCTCTGTTGTCAGATGTCATCCTTGTTTTTATCTGCTGCAGAACTGGAACCTGCTGTAAACCAGGCCGGTGTATTCGTCATGTTACTTTTGATCTTTTCTTGTTTAGTGATCCTTCAATTGAGATAGCGTTCATTATTACACCATCTGAGCTTCCCTCCCTGAGCTCGATGTCAGGAGGAAATAGCTGCTGTGTGAATATGCATGATGGACACACACATTCAGTTCCTCACAGTTGCTTTAACAAAGTGGGACTTACTTTATATCTGTGGGTTAAATATTCAGCATCATAAACTTTGAGACAAAACATTCAGTATTGATTGTTGGCTTGGCTTCATGTGTTCCTGATAATCTTTGCTCGGACACAGTCGCAGGGCATCGATATTGAACGACATTAGGAGATGAAGAAACAGAAACACACATTGTGAACTCACCCTGCCCTGCTTTGCCTCCACATCTCCAAAGCCACACCCATATTCCCTCATCCTCACTCTGATTGGTTTAGCTGCCAGCAACAGTCTGCTCTCCATCCCCTCTGTTCCCCCCTCCCTCCCTCGCTCCCTCTCTCCTCTCTCTCTCGTTCTCCATACAGCTCGCCTGTGAATGAGTCCACTCAGACACAAGCTGTTAAACAGAGCAGCCTCTCTCGCCTCTCTCGCTCGCCCTCGTTCTCTCAGGAGCAGGCAGCCAGCAGAGCATCGGCGGCAGAGCGACACAGGACGAAGACACAACACTGAGAAGAACATTTACAGAAGTGCGTCGCCTGTAAGACCGTGCACATCAGAGCAGAAGCAACAGATTGCCCCCAGTTGCATCTGTTGCTGCAACTGATGCTCTCCCAGCTGACCTGGGTTTGGATTTGCAAAATCTCCTGCAACCTGACGTCTCCCAGGCTTTTAAAGTCAGTGTACCTGTGGGAAAGAGCTGCTTCTGTGATGTCGAAGCACGAGGAAACAACAACGCTGAGCAACAGGAACAGAAAGCTTTGATTCAGTCAGCAGCGTCTCCTCCCTCCTTCCTCCCTCCAGCAGGATCTGAGGAAGAGCAGACATCCGAGCGGTGAATGCACAAGCAGGAGGAGGGGGTCGGATTGACATGCAGAGTGCAGAGTTCAGGGAGTTATAGCTGTGAAACAAAAAGAGCAGGAGCAGGTTTTGTAGCTGCGTGTTGAAGACGAAGAAGAGGGTAAGACTTTTCCCCAGACAACAACAAGTCCATCAGAAGATCAGCTGGACTGGTGAGGATGACGAGGAGGATGTTAACGAGCATCTGCAGGAGAACAGAAGATAAACAAGAGTGTGAACATTAGAGAAGAAATGACAGGATCTGAGGGATTGAACTCTGCTCTGCACTGCCACAGATAGATTCAAGCAAGCAGAAACAAAGACATCATCTCTTACAACATTTGATCATCAGAGGAACGCGAGCAGAAGAAAGACTCGTCATTGGTCGAGGATGATTCTGTACCAGAGTGTGGATTTAGTCGAGCTTACAAAGTAAGAAGAGCAGAGTAAGAATCTAAAGTTTGAGCACCGCTTTGTTTCGGTGCGAGCGTCTTCAGGGGTGCTTGTTTTCGACTCTTCTCGAGGTGGATCTGCCGTGGGGGGCAGCTGACAGCCATCCAAGACGCCGCGCGCCGTACTCCGCGTGAAGAATGCCCAGCCGCGCCTGGCCAAGCCGGCCGACCCGGGCCCGACGGCGGGCCTCTACATGGAGAGATCGCAGAGCCGCATCAGCCTGTCTGCGTCCTTTGAGGCCCTCGCCATCTACTTCCCCTGCATGAACTCCTTCGACGAGGACGATGGGGGTGAGTAAGAATCACACACACACACAAGCACACGAACACGTTAAGAGCACACAAAGATTGATGGAGTCGTACATAAAACATGGGACAGAATGCACATGGCGTTTGTCACCTGTCCGCTGGAAGACGGATGTTTCTGTTCGCACGTCACGCCGTGTGTTTATGTTAATCTGTCGAGGCTCGGAGGACGCCCCCGGTCAGTAAATCACCTGACACATGAGCGCGTCCTGCAAAGTCCTTCTGTTATGTTTACGCACGCTGTTGTTGTTTTCATGGCGGCTGTGGCAGCGCACTAACCTCCCCGTGATCTTAAGTTCATCAAGATTTTTCTAAATCTTTGTCGAGCTTGAAGACAATTCATGAATAAATACGATTTATTTATTGAGATTCTCTGACAATAAAAATACAAAGCTACCTTTATTGTCTTTATAATTATAAGTTATAGTTTGTAACATTGAGGTTTTTATAAGCGTGACCCTGATCATTTCTTACAGAAAGAGATTTTTGAAATGAAGAATTTCCACATATATTTTTTTGAAATCGATTTAAATTTGTTTCCAATTTTAACCGAGTTGTGAGTTACATTCCTACTTTTCAAATTTAACATTTTAAATGGTTAGTTCGTCTTTCCCCACAGAAACAGTGTCTTGCGTTTTATAGCATGTTTGAAATTCCATTATTTCACAAATAAACAATTTTTTAAAAAAAATGTTAGGGCTTTTATTTTGAAGTTTTGTAATTTCTTAAACTGAGAGCAAGCAGCAACCTCCGGCATTAAAAATGAAGCCGATGCTGAAGTGTAAAATCCTGCAGTTCCTCGAGTGTCCACTAGAGGCTGGCTGCAGAAGCACAGGAAGTCACATACACACCTGTTACGATTCACACAGTGTTAGTAGGACCCAAACGCACGACTCAGAGACAGTGAGTAATATTAACACAAGTCTTTTTATGGCAACAATACTTAATGTGCACAAGGAAGGGGGGAGTGACGTCCAGGGATCCGTGAGGTGATGTCCGTGCTCTCCGTGAGCAAACGTGGCGAGGTGTGTTTCCCAGTGAATCCCAGAGTGAGTCCAGTGCAGTGATCATCCGTGAATCTTGTGACAAAACAGGGCAAACGAGCAGCAGGCAGGCAGGCAGGCGAGCAACACAGCTTTGAGTATCTGCGAGCGCTTAGCTGACATGATTGACAGGTGTCACTCCTGAGTCACCACCCCCTCCCACTCGCTCGAGGTGAATTCTCCTGATTATATCCTGCTGCGTTCTCACATCAGCTCACTCTGAGTTTCTGCAGAATAAATACGAGGAGGCTGGAGGAGAAACTCCGGGTGAAGAGAGAAACATTCAGCTGCTTGTGTTCACACATGCAGCTCAGCACGAAAACTTCAGGAGTTTTCTGCAGGTGTGAGAGCTCTCTTTGTGGCGCTCTGCACTGCTCAAATATTCCCTCCAGCATTCATCACAGCTTCAGCTTGTTTAAAAAACAGCACAGACCTTTACACGTTTTCTTCAACAACCACAACTTGTGTGTATTTCGTGCATGTATGTTGGAGACCGAGTGCTGTGCAGAACTGTGTGGTTATGTCAGTATTCAGTGATGAGATTGTCTGCAGGATAAAGAAATCAGATGATGTAATTCTGCTTTTATTGCTACATTACATTGCTCCTGATTTCCTCTCTAATACTAATCCTGCCTGGAACATTCGGGGGCCGGGGAGTCTTTCTGATACAGATTGAAGTGCAGCGCTGACAGATGAGAAATGTGTTTGTAGGTTTGAGGTGTTAATACATTTAGAAGTGCATGTATCAATTCGAAGTGGGTCACTGTGTTCTCGCCGAGGAAAAACAAAGACATAATGTCAGGATGGCTGTTCTCTTTAATGCAAAGTTGTGCATTATGAAGTTGGCCTGCTTTTTTCTGTGGAGACGTCCACTTGTTGTGCTTATTGGAAGGAGACTTGTGTTTTAGCAGAGGTCAAAGTTTACAGCTGAGCAAGGGCATGGGGGCGGCTCTGGAGCAATGCATTCTGGTTAATTTTGTGTCCCTACTCCTTTTAACTTTAACGGTTAATTCAGTTTCCGTCAACGTCCAAACCCCGCTCCTACTTGAAGACGGACCGAGGACAAACTGAGCAAGAGCACAGCGCCCCCTGTACTCATAGCTTCCCAGACTTTGCTATGCCAAGGACCCCTATGTGGCGTTAACGACTTGTGTTGACCCCCCTCTTGCGAAATTTTACTCTGCGGTGCTCCAGAAGTACCTCCATGTAGGTCAAGAAGCACTTTACAATCAAAGTGCCCGTACCAACGGGCGTTTTGGCTTGTATTCAGTGGGTTCTCCAAAGCAGTGTTTTTCAGAGTGGGGGTCCTGTTACCAGGGGTGAATTGAATTTGGACTACAGTACCTGTTTTAAACACTAGGTGTCAGGGTTACATATTGCTCCTTTAACTACACGCACACAAATGATGTGCGACTCATTTTCGATGGGACACAAATCAGAAAGAGAAACACTGAAGCTGATTGTGACCTGTGACCTTTCTTTTCCCGTCAGTAGAATCGACTAATTGATTTGAGTAAACATATTATTCATCCTGTCGTCTGAAGTGATCACTGATAACACTGCAATCACCTTCAATCACCCCGCTGAGGATCAATACACCTGTGCCAGAGACGTTCATCCCTCAAACATTGAGGACGATTTGTTACGTTGGTCAATAAACCAGAAGCTTTCACTGAGTTTTACACGAGTTGTGCTCGTTTCTAATACGAGGAAAAAGTGCCAACAGTAAAACAGAATCTCTCCGTTTAACACCTGAGCTGGGACCTTTTGTTTTATGTCTTTACCAATCTTTCATTTCCTGTCTTCTTTGCTGCACTCGTAAAAAAACAGACAGAACAGTGACGCCGTTGTTTTAAAGGGAAACATTGCCTGATGTGTTCAACCTTTGTCTCTCCGATGCATTTGTTTCTGTTCTTACAGCAGAGCAGTTCTTTGACGTAGTTGGTGTTCAGGAGGGCTGCACGGTGGTGCAGTGGTTAGCGCTGTCGCAGCGAGGAGGTTCCTGGTTTGAATCCCCGTCTGACAGGAGCCTCTCTGTGTGGAGTTTGCATGTTCTCCACATGCATGCGTGGGTTCTCTCCGGGTACTCCGGCTTCCTCCCACAGTCCAAAGACATGCTGGTTAGGTTAACTGGTGACTCTAAATTGTCCGTAGGTGTGAATGTGAGTGTGGCTGGTTGTCTGTCTCTATATGTCAGCCCTGTGATCCAGGGTGTATCCCGCCTCTCGCCTGGTGGGATTGGCTCCAGCCCTCTGCGTGGTATAGGTAATTGCTCGATGATGATCAGGAAGAACTACAGACTGTGTCTCCACCTGTGATCTCCTCCACGTTGTAGCAGGATCAGCTGTCTTGCTGTGTTGTTTTTTCTTAAAGGTCATATAGGTAGGCGGGTTTCACCAAAGAAATTCTGGTCTTACAGTTAGATTGTGATGATGAATAGTAACAAATGAAAGGGTTGTGAAAAAACAGGCCTATCAAACAGAACAGGCAGAGTTGTTGCAGCAAACTTCAGTTGAAGGAAAATGGAAGAGTTACTGTTGGTGCTGTTCGACATGGAGACGTCCTTGTTTTTTCTCGAGTCGTCCAATGGGTGTTGTGATATTTTGAACGACCTCTGAGGGATTCGCTTGTTTATTTCAAACCTGCTGCAAATTATTCCTCAAAAAAAGCTTAAGAAAAATTTGGCATCCCGACACATGTTTGCAGAAGATGAAAAGGATGTTCTTGCTCAGACTGATTTCAAACCAGCGTATGATTCGATGCACGTGCACATCAGGTTAGCACAAACTTTAAAATGTATTGATTTGATTAAATCAATTGGCCATTAGCAGTAATTGGACTTTGATGTACAGCCCCCCCAGAGCAGGGAGTGTGCACACACAAAGCATCGGCGCAAGTTGC